>OZ012741.1:20916658-21378483 GCA_963859935.3 Lathyrus sativus
ACTTCTCTCCGGTTTCATGCTAACACAAAGGTGTTCGACATCTCCGACCATAAAAAGCCTCAAATGGTGCCATACCAATACTTGAGTGAAAACTATTGTTGTAGGTGAACTCAATCAATGCCAAATAACCATCCCAAGCACCACCTTGCTCGAGCACACAAGCACGCAACAAATCTTCCAATGATTGAATCGTCCTTTCGGTTTGACCATCCGTCTATGGATGATAAGCCGAACTCAATCTCAACTTAGAACCCAAAGCCTTTTGCAAAGTTTCCCAAAATCTCGAAGTAAATCTAGGATCCCTATCGGACACAATACTCTTAGGAACCTCATGTAACTTCACAATCACACTAACATAAATCTCGGTTAACTTCTCCAAAGGATAACTAATATCAATCGGAATAAAGTGAGCAGATTTAGTAAGCCTATCAACAATCACCCAAATAACATTATGACCTCTTTGCGTATTTGGCAAACCCGTAACAAAGTCCATCGATATACTATCCCATTTCCACTCTGGAATGTCCAACGGTTGCATCAAACCACTAGGCTTCTGATGTTCCACTTTAGACTTCTGACAAGTCAAGCACGAATACACAAACTGAGCTACATCCCTCTTTAATCCGGGCCACCAAAAGATTTTCTTCAAATCTTGATACATCTTATTCGCTCCCGGATGAATACTTAAGTTACTCCGGTGTTCTTCCTCCAATATCACCTTTTTCAACTCTACATCATCGGGAATACAAATACGACCACGAAATCTCAAAACTCCAAAATTATCAACCTTGAAGTCCTCATTCTCATTCATCATCAAATCAACAAACTTCAAATCCAACTTTTGCTTTTCGCACACGGTAGCAAGAAAATTATTCGTAACATACAACATACCAAGTTTCACACTACTCGGCGTCATCTCACAAACCAAACTCAAATCTCTAAAACTCTCCAACAATTCCCATTCTCTTACCATCAATGTTGACATATGAACCAACTTCCGACTTAAAGCATCAGCTACCACGTTTGCCTTACCCGGATGGTAATTCAAATCAAAATCATAACCCTTCAAAAACTCTAACTATCTCCTCTGCCTCATGTTCAATTCTTTCTGATCAAGTAAATACTTCAAACTCTTGTGATCGCTAAAAACTTCAAATCTCGCACCATAAAGATAATGCCTCCAAATTTTCAAAACAAACACCACGGCCGCTACCTCTAAATCATGCGTATGGTAGTTCTTCTCATGCACTCTCAATTGTCTTGAAGCATAAGCCACAACTTTTCCATCTTGCATTAAAAAACCACCTAAACTGGACAAGGAAGCATCACAATAAACCACAAATGATTCCGTCGGATTTGGAAAAATCAAAACCGGCGCCGTTGTCAACCTTCTCTTTAGCTCCACGAAACTCTTCTCACAATCAATATCCCAAACAAAGGCCTTTCCCTTACAAGTCAATTGAGTCAACGGAAGTGCCATCTTCGAAAACCCTTCAATAAACCTCCGGTAATAACCGGCTAAACCCAAAAAGCTTCGAATCTCCGTAACTGACTTAGGAGCTTCCCACTGCATTACCGCATCAATCTTGGACGGATCAATGCTAATACCATTACCAGAAATAACATGCCCAAGAAAACTCACTTCCGATAACCAAAACTCGCACTTCGACAACTTAGCATATAATTGCTTCTCTTTCAAAATCTGCAATACAACTCTCAAATGCTCTACATGCTCTTCTTGAGACTTAGAGTAAATCAAAATGTCGTCGATGAACACAACCACAAAACGATCCAACTGATCATGAAAAATACGATTCATGTATTCCATAAACACACCTGGCGCATTAGAAACTCCGAATGGCATCACTGAAAATTCATAATGACCATACCGTGTCCTAAAAGCCGTCTTTTGAATATCCTCCTCTTTAACACGAATCTGGTGATAACCTGATCTCAAATCAATCTTACTAAAAACACGGGCACCAACCAATTGGTCCATCAAATCGTCAATTCTAGGAAGCAGATACTTGTTCATAATAGTTACCTTGTTCAACTGTCGATAATCAATACACAACCGCATACTCCCATATTTCTTCTTTACTAACAATATCGGTGCACCCCAAGGAGAAACACTCGGCCTGACAAACCTCTTTTCCAATAAGTTATTCAATTGTTTCTTCAATTCCATCAACTCCGATGCCGACATGCGATACTGTGCCATCGAAATCGGTCTAGTATCCGGAACTAGATCAATCGAAAACTCAACTTCCCTCTCCGGCGGTACATCCGTAATGTCCTCCGGAAATACTTCTGGAAAGTCGCACACCACTGGAACCATATCCATTTCAACCTTACTCTCTACCGACAATGATGCAAACAAATAGAACACTTGAACCTCATCCGCCAAAAGTTTCTTCAACTCTTTAGTAGATAGAAAACTCTCTTCCTCATCCTCCTCCAGAGAAGGAAACCTTACCAACTTGTGATAACAGTCAATACGAACTCTATTATACTGCAACCAATTCATACCCAAGATCATATCTAATCCTTCTAACGGCAAACACACCAAGTCCATAATAAAGTCTTTTCCATACATGGTCAAGGGACAACTTAAACATACCAAAGATGTAGTTACCGAACCCGAAGCGGGAGTCTCAATAACCATATCGCCACCACAAGAAGACAAACACAAATCCAAACGCTTGGCGCACTCAAAAGAAATAAACGAATGAGTCGCTCCGGTATCAATAATAGCAACTAAAGGCGTATTATTAATAAAACATGTACCTTTAATCAACCGATCTGCATTAGTAGTGTCTGAACCGGCTAATGCAAATACCTTCCCACTTTTTGGAGCTTGCTTTGGCTTAGTACACTTTGTACTAATATGACCAACTTCCCCACAGTTGTAACACTTCACAACGTTCCTTCTACAATCAGTTGTAGCATGGCCGATACCCCCACAGTTGGCACACTTCGCTCTGCCCTTCTTACACTCAAAAGATTTGTGCCCCACTTCACCACACCTATAGCACTTAATGGGACCAGAACTTCCACCTCCGGACCTCTTAACAAAGTTTTCCCTATGCTTGCCTTTATCAGCAGGCGTCACATAAGGTCCACCCCTTACCGGTTGCTTTCCCCTCTTCTCGTTCAAACTCTTATAGTGAGTAGAATGAGTTTTACTGTCTTCTTCAAAAATTCTACAGCATTCGGTCAAGTCCGAAAACCTTTTAATCCTCTGATAACCCACCACTTGCTTGATCTCAGGACGCAAGCCGTTCTCATACTTAACACACTTGGAAAATTCCGCCGTCACTGCATCATAGTGAGGATGAAACTTCACTAACTCTGTGAACTTAGCCGTATAGTCTATCAAGGACATATTGCCTTGTTTCAATTCCAGGAACTCCATTTCCTTCTTTCCCTTCACACTCTCAGGATAATACTTTCTCAAAAATTCGGTGCGAAATAAATCCCAAGTGATTTACTCATCGTCTACTTCAAGAACTTGTCTCATACCGACCCACCACTCGTCGGCTTCTTCTCTCAGCATGTGAGCCCCAAGTCTCACCTTGTTCCCTTCAGCACAATTCATAACTCTAAAGATCCTCTCGATCTCCTTTAACCAAATCTGAGCACCGTCCGGATCAAGCCTTCCTTTGAATACCGGCCGCTGATTCTTTCTAAACTCATCATTAGCGTTCACATTCGGCGCAACCTGCACCGCCCTAGCCATTGCCTCCAATGCAGCAGCCATCGCATTGTCATTACGACCAGCCATATTCTGATTATTCCCAAAAATAACAACAAGGTTAAACAACCGTTCAACCAACAAAACAACGAGACAGACACAACTGACTCACACTGGCTCTGATACCACTTAATGTAACACCCCCTTTCTATACCCCCAAATAAACACAATTAATCATTTAGGCACGTAATCAATATATCATCAGAGTAAATTCATAATATGGTATAAAAGGGCGTCTCACATTATACAATGATTCAACACACACAACACCTGCTCAAAGATATGAAACAACAGGGCAACACCCACAAGGAAAATATTTAGAACATAGGCGGAAACATCTAAATATTTCGTAACCTCCAAAACATGTATTCACATACATATCCTTCATTCGAATTGATTCACAACATCATTAATATATACAATATTCAACCAGCATGTTTACATAAATATTCATCAACAGATACATACGCGGATGTATCACAAAAGAATCAAAATAATCCCTAGCTACCCGGTGCTACATATCAGAGCAGACCGACTAAAAAGGAATGAAGTAACACTGCACAAAAAATACCTCCAGCCAACTAATCTGCAATGCCTCATAGAGCATTATAAAACAGCAGAAGGGTGAGAAACAATATCATAATACATAATGCATGTATATATATATATATATATATATATATATATATATATATATATATATATATATATATATATATATATATATATATATATATATATATATATATATATATATACACACACACACACACACACACACACACACACACACACACACACACACACACACACACACACACACACACACACACACACACACATAACGTCCAATAACGTCTTCTGCGTTCTCACCGCAACTCATCTCACTACACCGTACATCGCAATGTATTCACAATTAACTATTTACAAATAGAGCACCAAGTATATACAGTATGCATCAACAATGTTTATATCAATTCATAAACATACACACATATACATATATATTCACACATACATGTATCTTCAAGCCTTCCATTCATGAAAATTATCAACAATTTACATAAACATCTACATTCATGTTTATTCACCATACATCATGCACAGATGTCAACATGCAACTCATAGAGACCGACACACGACTTTATGCAGATGTAAATACGGTACCGACTCAATTCAACAGGTTCAATTGAAGAACGAAAAATAACCATCGCTCACACCCCACATAGGCACACGAGGTTCTGCAGATTCTACGCGGAATCAAATATAACCATCGCAACATACGAGGTTCTGCAAGTCCACCGAAAGATCAATAAATAACCATCGCTCACACCCCACAAGGGCACACGAGGTTCTGCAGATTCACCGAGGAATCAATATATAACCATCGCTCACAGCCCCACAAGGGCACACGAGGTTCTGCAGACTCACCGAGGAATCAATCAACACAAGAATGCATACCATGATGCTTCACATGCAACATGACTCATGAAACTCTTAAAATGCACACATGTTTACAAACATACACATGCATTCATCACCTTCATCGCATATATTCATTATGCACTCACAATATATACATATCGCAATATATACATATATTCATCATTTCATTCACACTATTCAAACATGGTTCACATTTACAATCATTCTCATCATGCATTTCTACTCAATTCAAACAAATGCACAAATTTTGCCAAACGACCATATTTCACACTTCACATTTCACAATCTATGATTCACGCCATACGGCTATCCACATCATACATAACAGCATATAATTAATCATCTCAGATAGGGAGTGATCGCAATCAAACCACACAACCAACCCATGGATGGAAAAATACAAGAAAGAAATCATGCTGCTACGCTCGCTAACCTTCGCCTGGTGAGGCTTTCCAGCTTATGCCCGCTGCCATTCGCCTGGCGAACTCGCTGGCGAAGCCAAACAGAAGCTACTGCCATAGATTCGCTGCCACGTTCGCTGGGATTCGCCTGGCGAACCTTCGCCACCACCTTCGCCTGGCGAACAAGCCAGCGAAGGCTGATCTTGGCCACTGCCATAGGTTCGCTGCCCACTCGCTGGGATTCGCCTGGAGAACCTTCGCTACCGCTTGCCTGGCGAATGCTGGCGAACCTGCGAAACCAGAAAATCCCAACTGTCCCGAAATCACCAAAACCTCAAAAATCGACCGATTAAATCCAATCCAGTTCCAGTAGTATAGCCCACTCATCACCCGACTAAACTACACCATCTATTCCAGATTCTAACCGATAAAACTCAGTTTCTACCGATTAAACCAACTTCGACCTAGAAATGGAAAACGTAGAAAACAATCCAACAAATCGAATCCAGCACATACATGATCACATACATTATTAAGATGATAAAACTTCTCACCCTTACCTGATTAATCACAAGCTAAGGTTGATTCTTGATGATTCTAGGTTTTCCTCTTCCTTTCTCTTCTCTTTCTCTTCTCCTCTTTTTTTTCTCTTTTAACTTACTATCTTTCTTTTTTCTCTCATATACTCATATTCTATTTTCTTTCCTCTCAAATTCTTTCCACACACTTACCAAATTAATTCTCACAAAATATTCCAACTTAACATTACTACTAATGTCTAAAATACCCTCCAACCTATTTTTACCCGAAACTCACAAAGTCGGTAAAAATAGCATAACATATTAACACATAAATTCCACATTAAAATAATAGTCATCCAATTAAATAAAAAAGGACTCAATAAAACGGGAATGATCGAAATCGGGGCGTTACATGGACGAGGACGTGAAGGAGAAAGAAAAGGCAATTACAACAACTACTCCAACAACTTCAACAATGGAGAAAGAAGTTGAAATCCATGGGCAACAAGAGGTCGTGAAAATGGAAATTCATGGTCAAGGTGCAATAAGTTACAAATCAAGTGCTTCAATTGCAACAAAGTCAGTCACTATGCATCTGAGTGTAGATTATCAAAGAAGGTTATGGAGAAAGCTAACTTTATAGAAGAAAAATGTGAAGAAGAAGAAACTTTGTTGCTCGCGTGCCAAAACCAATTTGAAGAGAAAAGAAACAAGTGGTACCTCGACACCGGCGCAAACAACCACATGTGCGGCGATCGAAGCATGTTCATAGAGATCAATAAAGCGACATCTGGAAATGTCTACTATGTTCCTAACATGAAAAATAATATTTTGAGCTTGGGACAATTATTAGAGAAAGGATATGACATCCACTTGAAAGAACATAGTCTTTTCTTAAGAGATTGTGGGCATAACTTAATTGCTAAGGTGCCTATGTCAAATAATAGAATGTTCCTCTTGAACATTCAAAATGATGTGGCAAAGTATCTCAAGGCTTGCTATACCGACTCTTCGTGGCTATGGCACCTACGATTTAAACACCTCAACTTCAGTAGTCTAACATGTTTGTCAAAGAAGGAGATGGTGAGAGGCTTTCCTAGTATAAACCACCCAGACCAACTATGTGAAGGATGTCTAATTGGGAAGAAATTCCGAAAAATCTTTCCAAAGGAATCAACATCAAGAGCGACAAAACCACTAGAGCTCATACACACTGATGTCTGTGGACCAATCAATCCAAACTCTTTTGGTAAGAATAAATACTTTCTCCTCTTTGTTGATGATTATTCTAGAAAAATGTGAGTTTATTTCTTGAAGGAGAAGTCAGAAGTGTTTGAAAACTTTAAGAAGTTCAAAGCCCTTGTGGAGAAAGAAAATGGTCTTTCTATTAAGGCCATGAGATTTGACCGAGGAGGAGAGTTTACTTCAAATGAGTTCAACAAATATTGTGAAGACCATGGAATTCGCCGCCCACTAACAGTGTCAAGATCGCCACAACAAAATGGAGTAGTGGAGAGAAAGAACCGGACAATACTTAATATGGTGCGAAGCATGCTTAAGAGTAAGAAGATGCCGAAAGAGTTTTGGGCCGAAGCAGTGGCATGTGCGGTTTACCTGAAAAACCGTTCCCCAACAAGAAGTGTGCATGAGAAGACACCACAAGAAGCATGGAGTGGAAGGAATCCAGGAATCTCTCACCTCAAACTGTTTGGAAGCATTAACTATACCCACGTTCCAGATGAAAGGAGAACAAAGCTCGATGGTAAAAGTGAGAAGTATGTATTCATGGTTTCGACTCAAGCTCCATAAGGTACAAGCTCTATAATCCAAATAGAGGAAAGTTTGTCATAAGTCGTGACATGGAGTTCGAAGAAGAAGATTGTTGGGATTGAAGTGTTCAAGAAGACATATATGATTTTCTCCCTTATTTTGAAGAAGAAGAAGATGAAATTGAACAACCAATGATAGATGAACATATTACATTACCTGCCTCACCGACACCAAGGTTGGATGAAACAAGCTCAAGTGAGAGGACACCACGATTAAGGAGCATTGAAGAGCTTTATGAGGTAACCGAAAACCAAAATGACATTAACCTCTTTTATCTTTTTGGCGATTGTGAGCCTCTAAGCTATCAAGAAGCTGTTGAAAACATAAAGTGGAGAGACTCCATGGATGAAGAAATAAAGTCAATCATGAGGAATGATACGTGGGAACTTACTATAACTCTACGAAGACACAAAGCAATCAGAGTAAGATGGGTGTACAAGGCGAAAAAGAATGCAAAAGGAGACGTGGAGAGATACAAAGCAAGACTGGTGGCAAAAGGCTATAGTCAAAGACAAGGAATTGATTATGATGAGGTATTTGCTTTGTTGCTCGTCTTGAAACTATTAGACTGGTCATTTCTTTGGCAGCCCAAAATGAATGGAAGATCTATCAAATGGATGTGAAGTCGGCCTTCTTGAATGGTTTTCTCGAAGAAGTTTATATCGAGCAACCACAAGGATGTGAAGTAAAAGGGCAAGAATAAAAAGTCTTGAAGTTGAAAAAGGCGTTGTACAGACTCAAGCAAGCACCGAGAGCTTGAAATGTTTGAATCGACAAGTACTTTCAAGACAAGAACTTCATCAAGTATCCATATGAGCACGCAGTCTATATTAAAGTGCAAAGTGAAGATATTTTAATTGTGTGCTTATATGTTGATGACTTTGATCTTCACTGGGGACAATCTAAGCATGTTCGAAGAGTTTAAGAAAGACATGTCAAATGAATTTGAGATGACAGATATGGGGCTCATGGCATATTATCTTGGCATTGAAGTAAAGCAAGAAGACAAAGGAATTTTTATCACCCAAGAAGGTTATGCAAAAGAAGTCCTTAAGAAGTTCAAGATGAATGATGCCAATCCAGTTGGCACCCCGATGTAATGTGGCTGCAACTCTTTACAAAAGTTTGGTTGGAAGTCTATGTTACTTGACAAGTACAGGCTGAATATTCTCTATGTTGTAGGAGCCGTAAGTCGTTAGTTGGAAGCTCCAACAACAACTCACTTCAAGGTGGCAAAGAGAATCCTTCGATATATCAAAGGTACAACAAACTTTGGCTTACACTATTACTCTTCTAACAATTATGAAATTGTTGGCTATAGTGATAACGATTGGAGTGGAGACTTGGACGATAGAAATAGAAATATTGGTTTTGTGTTCTTTATGGGAGATACTGATTTCACTTGGATGTCAAAGAAGTAACCTATCATGACACTATCAACTTGTGAAGCCGAATATGTTGTCGCTACATCATGCATTT
Source organism: Lathyrus sativus (assembly GCA_963859935.3). Taxonomy (NCBI): domain Eukaryota; kingdom Viridiplantae; phylum Streptophyta; class Magnoliopsida; order Fabales; family Fabaceae; genus Lathyrus; species Lathyrus sativus. The sequence goes on from OZ012741.1 coordinate 20,926,090, forward strand.
GCCATGAAATTTGGCTAAGGAACTTGTTGAAAGAGTTAAAAATTCCACAAGAAGATCCTATAGAAATATGTGTTGACAATAAATCATCACTTGCTTTGGCAAAAAATCCTGTATTTTATGAAAGAAGTAAGCACATTGACACCCGTTACCACTTTATAGGAGAATGCATCGAGAAGAAGGATGTGAAGTTAAAGTATGTGATGTCTCGAGATCAAGTTGCCGACATTTTCACCAAGCCACTCAAGTTGGAAACTTTCTTAAAGCTAAGGAGTATGCTTGGAGTCACAAATAAAGTTTAAGAGGCAATGTTGAAAGATTAAACTTGATTTGGGCCTAAACATATTATTTGGATTTTCGAGCTTAGTTATTTTGGAGTTAGGCATTTTTAATTAATGTTTCTAGAAAACTCTTGTAATGTTTGGGGTGTATAGATATTTCTTAGGGTTGTAATATTTTCTAGAATGCTCTTGGAATTTCTAGAGTTGAAAACTCTCTAGAATTAGTGTGTCTAGAGTTTTCCTTAGAGTACTATAAATAGAGATGTAATTCTACACTTTTGCATCAAGCAAAATACAAAGTTTTTTTTTTCCATAAATAATTCTCATATTTATCAAGTTCCTATTCAAGCCTCTAATATTCCCACACGCTTTCACTAAAAACAAAAGAATTTATTTCCAACAATATGGAATGGAATTATAGAGCACATATATGGCAACTCTAGTTTGGAAGTGGTTGTTTCAAGTTTCGAAGGTTCTCGTGACATCAAGAATGCTTCCATTTGGTGGAGAGACTTTTCCTCTTTGTGCTTCGATCTGGCTTCTCTTTCCGATTTCTTTGTGAATTTGGTTGATGTTTTTTTGGGTTGTGGGAGGGATATTAGATTTTGGCACAACAAATGGGCTCACAATTTGTCTTTGAAGGAGCTTATTCCAAATCTGAAGGCACAACAAATGGGTTGATAATGTATGATTAACAATTTATTCTTTAGTAATGAGTCCAGAACATGCCCTTTATTGTAGTTTTGACTTCAAAGTTTTTAGAGACACAAATCCATATATTATCTTTCAAATAAATCCTGCACTTTCCCATCATCGTATACTAATTGAGCCAAAGTTGTCTTTTCTAAACCATCATTCCCAACAATAGCATTCAATGAGACATACTAGTTTTTATGGACTTGTCTCAATAAGTTTATAATATTTCTTTTATCATCTTTTATTTCGATCTAAACCCTCTTTTGGTTTCAACAATCCTTCTTCTTCTCCCATCACAATCCCAATCCACCTTCAACACACAGGTAGGCTAATTTTCTTGCTTTTCTCTCGTCATATTAAAATTCAATTAAAACCATAGATGATTGTTTATGCTAGAAAAGATAAGATTAGGAACATCTAAGCAAATGTATTTGGGAGAGATTTGTTGTCGCCCCTTTTGAGGAAAAGACGATAGAACTTTTTTTTGTTGATCTAGTTGGTTGTGTGAGGATATGCAGCTTCCAGTTGTCTACACATTGTCTCTTGGGGAATCCAAATTGAAGAAACATATGAAATGCAAATATATATGGGGAACACATCAGTAATCATAATTGAAAATGGTTATTAGTTTTGAGTGTAGAAACTTATTTTAATTGAGTTTAATGACTACCTACACTTCATATTGACGACATGTATCCGACACATATTTTTAGACTCAATTATCTCAAATTATTACATGTGTCAAGGTGTCAGTTATGTCGTGTATGTTAGTGTCGATTTCAATGCTTCATAATTGTTGTAAATCGGATACCTTAAGCAAAGTATAAATGGTTTCTTTATGATCAAGAAACACACAAGGGTTAGAGTTAACAAAGAAGACAAGGTAAAACAACAAGGAATAATAAGGATTGGTTATTAAACTGCTATTCTTTCCTTTTCCCTTAGAACAAGATTACAAGTATACAAGAATAACAAAATAACCTCTCTCTCTCGAAATTAGGATTTTATCTTCCTATTTTTCCTTATATCAAGATTGAGAAACTAACATCCTATTTATAAGAAAAATAACACACTAACCTAATGGGCTTTTTAATAATTATCCATTACAAGCTAACTTAGGGTACAAGCTAACTTAAACAATTGAGCTTTCAAGCAAGGCCCAATTCAACATGCTAACAACCCTAGCAATATTGACTAATGCATGTTAGAACAAACTTCGACTACAAACGCATTACTCGCAAATAGACTTCGACCATACTAGAGTTCGATCCAATATCTCACAAATCTCCACCTTGGATCTAACTCTATAACATCAAGAAAATAGCTTTCTTCATGCAGCTTTATTAACTGCATACAGTGGAAAAACTTACAACTGAGCGACGTCTTGGTGATCATATCAGCAGCATTATGATCTGTCGAAACCTTCAGCACTTGGACTTCTTCATGCTCGATTACCCCTCTGATGAAATGCAGCCTCACATTAATGTGCTTTGTTCGCTTATGATAGGCTAAATTCTTCGACAGGTGTATTGCACTTTGACTATCACATTTAACAGTGATAACTCGACCTTGAAGTTTTAGCTCCTTTGTAAAACCTTCAAGCCACAATGCTTCCTTCACAGCTTTAGTTAGGGAAATATACTGCGCTTCAGTGGTTGATAAGGCAACGACCTTATGAAGTGTTGCTTTCCAAATGATTAATGTCCCAAACATCGTGAACACATATCCAAAGATAGATTTTCTGGAATCCATACAACCTGCATAATCAGAGTCGACATATCCTTTGATTGCTGCTTTACTATCTTCACCCAAGGCTCCACCATAAATTAGGACTCTATTCAGATACCCATTTATGTACCTTCAAATCCACTTCAATGCTTGCCAGTGAGCCTCTCTAGGATTCGCCATGTACCTGCTTACAAGGCTTACTGCATATGCTATGTCGGGTCTAGTACAGACCATAACATACATCAAAGAACCCATTATGTTAGCATATAGAATTCTATTCATATACGTTCTTTCAACATTAGTGATGGGAGACTGATCTATACTCTGCTTGAATTGAGGGTTTGTCGGGGTCACAACAGGCTTTGAATTCGACGTACCAAACTTTTCGAGAACCTTCTGTAGGTATGCCTCTTGAGATAAACATAATTTCGACTGCTTTCTATCTCTCCGGACGTCAATCCCAAGAATCCTAGACGCACCATAAATTTTTGCTTGCTATTAGAATATCATCCACATAAAGAAACAAAATAACAAATGAATTACCCGATCGAAATCTGAAGTAAACACAGTGGTCAAACTGACTTCTGATGAAACTTATATGTGTCATGAACTTGTCGAATCTCTTATTACACTGTCGAGGAGATTGTTTCAGTCCATATAAAGATCTATTCATTTTGCACACATAATCTTCTTTCCCCATTTCGACATACCCTTCAGGTTGCCTCATTAGGATTGTTTCATCTAGATCACCATACAAGAACACAGTCTTCACATCCATCTGTTCCAGTTCAAGGTCGAACTGGGCCACCATGGCAAGTAACATTTGAATGGATTTGTGCTTCACAACAGGAGAGAAAATATCATTAAAGTCGATACCTTCTTTCTGAGTGAACCCCCTAGAAACCAATCTTGCCTTGTATCTCTTCGACGCCACTCCTTTAATTCCTTCCTTAACTTTGAAAATCCATTTACAACTGACTAACTTGGCTTCAGCAGGTTTCTTGATCATTTCCCAGGTGTTGTTATCGTGAAGAGATTTCATCTCATCATCCATGGCCTTCATCCATTCAGTCTTTTTTCGATTCCTCATAACTTCCTTATAGTCTCTAGGTTCTTCGTCTAGAACCTCACTTGCAGAGATTAAGGCATAAGCTATAAGATCTGCATACCCAAGTCTCTGAGGTGGCTTGATGACTCTCTTCGACCTGTCTCTTTCTAGCAGGTAGTCATTATCAGTCTCCTCATCTTCGACAACATCTTCTGCGTCTTCTTCGACTTCATTTGGGGTACGCAATTCAGCATCAACATGCTCCACCTCAACAGGAATCTCTCCCTGTTCCAGCTCTTCGACAACATCATTAGTTTTCTTGAAAGTCATATCTGCTTCATTGAAAACTACATCTCGACTGGTGATACACCTTCTGTGACATGGCTCTAGGCACCATAGCCTATAAGCTTTGACTCCTTCAGGGTATCCCATCGACATGCATTTCAGAGCTCTAGGTTCGACCTTGTCTTACCTAATATGAGCATAGGCCACACAACCAAATACTCTCAATCTGCCGAGACTAGGTGGATGTCCCGACCAAACTTCTTCAGGTGTCTTCATTCCCAAGGCAGTCGAGGGACATCTATTTATCATGTAAGCTGCTGCCGAAACAACTTCTGCCCAAAACACCTTCTTCAATCCAGCACTAACCAACATGCATCTAACCCTTTCAAGGATTGTTCGATTGAATCTCTCAGCTAAGCCATTTTTTTGAGGAGTACCTGCTACAGTCTTATGCCTTGCAATCCCAGACTCAACACATTAACTGTCGAACGCTTCGTTGCAGAATTCAAGGCCATTGTCGGTTCTCAACCTCTTAACCTTTCTGCCAGTTTGAGTTTCGATCAGAATCTTCCAACTTTTTAAATTCTCAAAAGTTTCATCCTTCGTCTTCTGAATGAATACCCATAGCTTTCTGGAATAGTCATCAACGATGGATAGGAAATACCTTGCACCTGAGTGTGAAGGATTCCTTGCAGGCTCCCAAAGATCAGCATGAATGTAATCCAAGGATCCTTGTGTTCTTTTATTGCCTTTGTTAAACTTCGCCCTACAGGATTTACCAAATACACAAGATTCACAAAACTCCAACTTTTTGACTTTGTCACCTCCTAGCAGGTTCTGCTTCCCCAATTCGACCAGGCCTCTTTCGCTGACATGGCCCAATCTCATGTGCCATAATTCTGTCTTCGACGCAGGTTTCGTGGATGCAACATTTGTCGAACCACTTACAACCTCAGCCTCAAGGGTATACAAGCCTTGTTTCTTCACGCCTTTCAAGACTTCCTTCGAATCCTTCATGACTCTTAGGATACTTTTCTCTCCTTGAAAAACGTATCCTTTTATGTCGAATTCACCAAGAGAAATCAAATTTCTCTTCAAGTCAGGTACGTACCTGACTTCAGTCAATAACCTTATTGACTCATCATGGAGCTTGAATCTCACAGATCCAATACCTGCAATCTTGCAAGATTTGTTGTTTCCCAGCAGCACAGATCCACCATCTTGATCACATAGCTCCTCGAACAATTCTCTATTTGGAGTCATGTGCCAAGTGCAACCTGAATCCATAATCCACTCTTTTCTCGAGTCGCCACTTAAAACCACGAGAACATCAGATGAGTCGAAGTCATCTTGAACAATGGCTGCATTGCCATTACCTCCATGATCTTTCAGGCGTTAAGGGCACACCTTTCTTATGTGACCTTCCTTCTTACAGTGATAACATCGAATACTAGATGTTTCGCCACTATAAGAGTTTTTACCTTTCTTCTTGTCGAACTTACCATCCTTTCGCAAGAATTTTCCCTTAACGGCCAAACCTTTGCCCACTGTTGAAGGTTTATGCTCCTTTCGTTCGTTCAAGTCCTTAGAGTACAAGGATGATTGATCTTCTTCAAAGGTCGGGAACTCCCTTCCATACAAGAGAGTTTCTTTGAAGTGAGCATGTGTTCTGGGCAAAGCACACAGCAACAACAGTGCTTGATCTTCATCATCGATCTTCACATTAATATTTTCAAGATCAAGAATCAACTTGTTGAACATATCCAACTGCTCAGCCAACACTTTGTCTTCATTCATCTTGAATGAATATAAAGCTTGCTTCAGGTAGAGTCGATTCACTAGAGATTTGGTCATGTACAAACTTTCAAGTTTTACCCATAATCTCGATGTTGTAGTCTCCTATGATACCTGTCGAAGAACCTTATCACCAAGGCTCAACAATATTGCGCGGTGGGCTTTATCGATCATGCCCGTCTTTTCTTTTGCCGTTAACGCAACGTCCATGGCTGCCTCACCCTTCAAAGCTTCCAAACAATCCTGCTGAACCAATAGGGCTTTCATCTTCAAGCGCCACATACCAAAGTCGTTCACTCCGGTGAACTTTTCAATCTCATACTTTGTTGAAGGCATCTTCTCCATGATCACCGCACAAATTTGTTGTGAATCGGATACCTTAAACAAAGTATAAACTGTTTCTTTATGATCAAGAAACACACGAGGGTTAGGGTTAACAAAGAAGACAAGGTAAAACAACAAGAAACAACAAGGATTGGTAATTAAACTGCTATTCTTTCTTTTTCCCTTAGAACAAGATTACAAGTATACAAGAATAACAAAATAACCTCTCTCTCTTGAAGTTAGGATTTTATCTTCCTATTTTTCTTTATATCAAGATTGAGAAACTAGCATCCTATTTATAAGAAAAATAGCACACAAACCTAATGGGATTTTTAACAATTATCCATTACAAGCTAACTTAGAGTACAAGCTAACTTAAACAATTGGGCTTACAAGCAAGACCCAATTCAACATGCTAACAACCCTAGCAATATTGACTAATGCATGTTAGAACAAACTTCGACTACAACACGCATTACTCGCGAACAGACTTCAACTATACTAGAGTTCAATCCAATATCTCACAATAATGTAGTTTATAAGTCTTGAATACATCTCAATACTCAAGTTATCATTTTTTCAAACATTTATTAGATTTTTTACTGCATAAATGGATGATCCTACTGACCCTTTATAACAATATAAAAGACATTAAATGATGACACGAGGATAAGATATCATAGGAACCATCTAAACTTATCGAGTGCTAAAAGGTATTAATGCAAAACTTCGCAAGTGCTTGAGTTCATGCAATAGAGGAATCCTTTTCTGGGGATTATGCAATTATATACAATTATTTGATATCTATGTTGATATTGAGATAACATGAACTCAATGCATGAAAGATGATTGTAATGTGAAAGGTTACTTTCAGGTAACATGAACACAAAAATACATGAAGATTAGATAATCGTTAGTTTTTGTTAGTTCTTTTTGCTGTTTATCGAATATCGAAGAATATCTGAAAATGTTTTCTTTAACAAAATTCTAAAATATTATTTAAAAATATTTGATATTGTTTCACCTGCTATCATAAAATAGAATGTAAATGTGTTGAAATTCAATCTAATTATTAAACAATTTATAGCTATTATATCTAAAATGGAGTGTAAATTCATTAAAATTCAGTATAATTATCAAACATTTTACACTAATATATCTAAAATAGGGTGTAAATTCAGTCAAATTTTATCGAAATATTTATAAATTATTTTTTATTATGTCTAATTTTTATTATTATTTACCATTTAAACTAAATATAACTCTTTTTTTAATGTTCTATTTTTTTTATTAACGGTAAGTTTTTAAAATTGGAACATATGCTCCATAATATTTGATAGAATACCATTTTTTTTCTAATATAGTAAATATTAAGACTTCTTTTATGATAAAAAAAATAGAGATGTATAATACTGTAAAGTTTCTCAATAATTAAATCTTTACTTTATACTGTCCCATCTTTTTCTTCAGTAGTAAGAAACCAAAAACGAAGAAGAAAAAAGCTTTTTATATAATCTCCTATTTTGTTTGATACAGAACTTGAAATATTCCTTGCTTATCAAAAAAACATACCTAGCCGTAAATTTTCTCAATAATTGATCCTTTACTTTATATAAAGTTCCTTCTTTTAGTATAATCTCTTCTCTTTTGTTTGATATAGAAAATGAATTACCGTAAACACTACACGTTATTCTCTTGATGATAGCTACTGCAGATTGGCAAAGATTTGGAAGTGCTGAAAATAAGGTAACAAATTTTTAGACTGTTTTAAGTTTTTGTATGATTTTTTTAGAGACACCATCTTTTGCTGTGTGAATAAGGCTTCTTTCAAGCATTAAAAAAAGAAAAAATAACAGAAGGTAGAAAACAGTGTCATGAGTGCTATTCTTTTGCTATTTTCTCATATTTTCAGTTTTGTATATGATTTCTATTTTCAGTCTTCACTCCATTTTTTTAACATGATCAGTTATTCAAAAATCTTCTTAAAGGATCTTAAACTTGTATTTGATGGAATTAATCTCTGTTTGAACTTTCTCAAATATCTATTTAATAAACTATAAAACAAACTCTCGATGAAAAGTGTGTCATCAAGTTGAGTTTTACAAATTCTTTGCATCGCACACCGTCATTCTAGTAAGCATGTTACTTAGTGTCTAGGTATCTTTTGAGAACCCCTTGGTAATTCGCTATGAAGATTTGGTTTGTTCCTGTTTCAACTCTTCTAATGTTCCCGGAGAATATGAACTTCTGTCAATGCGCTTTGCTCACTTAAGCATTCCTTAACCTTTGTTGTTTTCTCGGTTTGTTTTGATGGATGTTTGTGCACATCTATAATCTTTTCATCGCCTACATTCAGGTTAAAGCAAACCCCCTTTTCTTTTGGATTCTGCGATTTTCAAATAGGTTAAAACTTTGTTCTTCATCTTGGACTGAAACCTTCATTATTCCATCATCGACACCTATCATCATCCGTGTGGTTTTCATGAAAAGTCGACCCAAGGTTAGGGGAGTATCATCATCCTTTTCAATGTCTAGTACCACAAAATCAATAAGAAACAAACGTTTATCCACCTTGACCAACACATATTCAGTTATGTCGGTTGGTTGTGTGATGGATTTGTCGGCTAGCTGCAATATCATCCTTGTATTCTTCATTTCCAAATCACCTATCCGCTTAATTACTAATAATGGTATTAAATTGTGACAGGCATCGTGACATGACCAAGATATTTCTCTTTTAGTGGAAGGATTCTTTGAATAATGACACTACAACTTGTGTCTAAATGAATCATGTCCTCATCCGTATACCGTTTCTTTTTTGTTAGAATCTCTTTCATGAACTTGGAGTATGCTGAAATCTGTTCCAAAGCTTCTGCGAACATAATATTTATTTGCAATCGTTTGATAACATCCAAAAACCTCGCATACTGTCTTTCCTTGTCTTTCTTGACACGAGTCTAGGGATACAGAAGATTTTGCATTGGCAGACTTTCATTGTTTATTTTCCCTCCTTTTGATTTTTTTGTTTCTTCTTTTCATTTTCAACTAATTTTTCCTCCTGGTTTTGTTCTTCCACCTCCTTCTCATTTCCTTCTTGCTTTTTCTCTTGATTCTATTTTGTCTCAATGAGGCTAGAGAGACTATACCCGAGTGAATCACACACTCAAAGATATAACAGAGTCGCCACCAAACTTTATTGAGTCCTAAAGGACAAGGAAAATAAAGATAAAACCCAAGAGGAAGAGAAATAGGTAAGGGGGTCGGTTATGCAAAAGGAAGGTACTAGCATCTTACGCATTCGTCGTACTCGACGGGAACCATTTCCCTTGCTTCTAAGTTTGGATGGGTTATATATCTAAAGGCTTTTAGCAAAAAAGATAAGGGAAAAGAGAGAGAGAGAGAGAGAGAGAGAGAGAGAGAGAGAGAGAGAGAGAGAGAGAGAGAGAGAGAGAGAGAGAGAGAGAGAGAGAGAGAGAGAGAGAGAGAGAGAGAGAAGTGCTCACAGAGGATTGGAGCCCTCGTTCCTACGTATCCTTATAGTACAAATGGAAGTCAGAGCTCCGTAGTTTATGGAACCAGGAAAGGAAAAGAAGATCTGGACGGACCAGAGAGAAAGAAGAATGGAAAAAGGTGGCTCGCCAATATTTCACAATCTCGTACCTAAGTATCCTCATAGTGCAATGAGAAAGTCAGAGCCTACGTAATTCGGGGAACTAGGACAGAGAGAGAAAGGAAAACAGAGATTGTGTCAAAACCAAGAGCGAAAAAAAGAAAGCAAAGTCCTACTGGGGATGCAAAATAAATGGTATCAAAACCAAGAAAGACAGACAAAGGTAATAACTCACCGGGGATGAAACAAAATGAATGGTGTCACAACCAGGAGAAAAAAGGGATAAAGGATAAGAATCGAGGTAAAGATAAGATCCACAGGGGACTCACTGCATTAACTGGCAGGCGTGATTAACTGAAGAAAGATAAGAGTAAGACTATGCAAGGAAAGCAAAAGGTTGATGTCAATAGACGGATTATGATGAAACAGAAGAAAGAGAGCATTGAAGCAAGAGAAGGTGTTTGACTCACTGAAGAAACTCGGTGTGTTAAATGATAAATAGTGATTAACCAAAAAGACGGGTGTGGAACCAAGCGAAGGTTGTAACCCAAAGGATGTTGAACAAGCAACACTTGACCGAAGGAAAGGGTATTTGAACCAAATGAAGGTTACTAACTCAAAGGTGCGAGTATTTGAACCAAAGAAAGGTTACTAACTGCAAGAGATTCAGTGTTTAACAGAAGGACTGTGATTAACCGAAAAGAATGAGTAATTAACCAAGAGAAGATGATTAACTCAAGCAAAACTCAGTATATTAACAGACGAGTTGTGGTTAACTTACTAATGGGTGATTAACCCAAAGAAATGTAGGTTTTAACAGATGGATTGTGATTAACCAAAGAACGGGTGATTAATCGAAAGAAGGTGATTAACCCAAGGGAACTCAGTATGTTAACAGACAGACTGTGATTGACTAAGGGTAAGAGAAAATTGGTGTTTAATTAACAGGAAGTGATTAACCAAACAAGAAGGATAGAGAACCATGAGAAGGTTACCAACTTCGCTAGGGACTCGGTGTTTAACAGGAAGATTGTGTTTAACTAAAAAAATGATTGTGACTTTCCTAGGGAAGACAATGATTTGGCTTTAACAAAGGAACGGTAGATAGCCAAAGAAAGGAGTGATTAAAAATCTTCTAGGAAATCAAATAATAGTGATTGTCCACAAGGAAAAGGTGTTGAATTGAAATGAGGAAGTTAAATTCAGGAATAGGAGATTAGGGTACAAGTGGTCAAGGATTGACTCGACTGAGGAGAAGAAGGCCTTACAGTAAGTAGATAGAGATCACTATTCCAAGCACAAGATCATTCATCCCTATCCAAAATAATTATAATGAGTGTAGGAATTATCCACTCTCATTTCTTTCCTCTCACCAAAGTGTAGTACGGCATACGAAACCGACAGGGTAACGACGCAAACTTGTACAGTGCTCCAACATGTTGCAAATTTTCGACTTTGCAGGAAAATGAGAGAACAAATCTCTAAAAGATCAACAATATCTAAAAGAGAAGAAAAAGGGATGATAAACTAATCGAAACAAGGTTTCGATCAATTAATTAAAAAGGAGTGAACAAGCCAACAATCTTTCAAGCGAGTCAAAAGATTGTCAAAGCAAACGTGCGAATTATTTATTATACAAAATTAAGTTCACTCAAATGAAGAACAAACTTAATACAATCAAGAAGAAATTTCAATGACAACAACAAACATCAATTAACATACAATACTAATCATGTTATCATGTGAACAAAGGTGCAAGAATGATCATGATCATACAAGTGTCACAAAATGAAAATAAACGAGAATTGACAAATCGTGCATTGAAAGTTTTCATACATGCTTCAAACAGAAGTTAAATAACTCATAAAACATACCTAAATATCAAGCATATCAAGCCATGGAAGTTAAATGAGTAAAGAATATCAAATAAGCTTGAAAATAGGCAAAAATGGCATTATGGTCAAGTGTTGATCGATTAACAATTTTCCAGTGCAAAGTGATTAATCGATGAACCCTTGAAAACCAACAGAAAAAATTGAAGAAAATAGTGTTAATCGATTAACACTGAAACAGTGGCAGAAAAAGTTTTCAAAAGCATTTTTAGCCACTTAATCATTTATGCAATCACTCACATGCTAGGGAAAATGTTTGTGCACGAAAATAAATTCCAAAAGAACCAATTAATTATCAATTGAATCATTAAGAATAAGAATCAAACAATTACATGATCAATTCGCACACACAAAAATTATCGAATCTACATCGCGAAAAAAACGAAGTTGATCAAAAATAGTAAATTGAGTGAGAAATTCCAACCTACAAGAAAGAGGGTTTCCTTGGTGATTATTTATATTGATATGTGATGAGATAATCAAAGAAAACCAGAGAATTTTGAATTTGCAACCGAATTGTAGCGAAATCGGGCAAAATGCGACAAAATCTCCAAATATGAATTTGCACCAAAGACACTTAAGATAACCACTTGATTTGAAGCAAAAGCTATTGAAACTCCAGAAAACCAAGTAGAATTGTAAAATAATGGAGGTTACGCTCAAAATGAAATCACTTTCAATGTGAAAGTTTCTACTCTTTAATGGTGGATTTGAGCTATAGTGTGATTTAGGAAGAAGATGAAGATTAATGTGAAGAAGTTGCAGAAAATGCAAAGAGAATTAAGAGAATTGAGAGAGTGGAGAGTGAAAATTGAGAGAGAATTGTAAAAATAGTTGAAGGTCCTTGTGAAATGATAATAATTGGTTTATATAGAGTAAAGATTTGGAGTTGATAGATTTGGAATGTGCTTTGAATTTTGTTTGGAACTAGCCTTGGAGTTAGTTACACTTGACTCACAGAGTCAGAAGTTGACTCGGTTAGTTAGTTATTTAACTCGGTAGCAATCCCAATGCAAGTTCAAATCAAAGGATCCTCATGCCGTCAAATGACGTTACATGGTGGTCTTGATTCAAAGTGATGTATTGGAATAAATGCTTTGAAATATTTTGAAAGGTCTTGAAATGTCTGGAGATGTCTAGAATGTTCCACACAATGCTAGAACCAAGTGAACACCAAAAGAGTAGAGGAAAAGTTGATGTCATGAAAATGCAACAAAATTTTCTTTTATTACAAGGGTTAATCGATTAATCCATTTGCGTTAGCAAATATTTAATCGATTAACCAAGCCAAAATTCGCCCAATTTGATAAAAAAAGGTGTTATGGCCATGGCTCCGATTTTCGACCTTTTGCTTTGATGAATAGGCATGGAAACTATTGTTTTTTTGCTTACGCTGATGGTATGATGACTTTGTGAAGATGTGATTAATCGAGCTTCGAAAACCTGAATATTCATACAACAAAACCTCATAGAAAAAGTGCTAATATGCATACCAATGATGCGAATGTTCATGCTTATGCAAAAGGCAAAAAGGGAGGTCAAATTTTGGGTTACGACACTTAACAACAATTCTCTCTTTTTGCCGATTCTCACCAATTCCAGTTTCAATTAATCTAATACCCCGAGTTGTGATTGATTTACGATGTACCCTCGGATAGGTTTGTATGTTTCTTGTGAAGGTTCCTCCTTGTTGATCAGCTATTTGTTTTGCAGTTTTCCTAACTTGTATTTCCAGATTCTTTATCGAAGTATCAATGTTTTTCTATTTCGCAATTGACATTTGCATGAACTGGTCAAAGTATCTTCCAACGTTGAAGTCTTGTCCGGATATGGAGAATTCTAATTGAAATTATGGTAAGGATTCTGCCTGTTTGACGACCTTGTATCTTGTCTCCAACCTTGACCATAATTCACATTGTTTTCGCGTTGGTAGCCCCAATTTCCTTGATATGGTGCTTTCCTATGTTGTTGGTTACCCATGTAATTCAGTTATTCAACAATTGGTGAACAAAAGCTAGTAGAATGATCACCAGTGCAAAGTTCGTAAAAAGTGATTTTTTACAGTTTAGTCGGTGTCTCCTGCATATGCTTGAATTATTGTCGAAGTTTTGAAAGTTTTTGGGTAAGTTCGTCTACTATTTGAGTTAGTAACTTATTTTGAGACATAATCACATCATTCGTTCCTAACTCGAGAGTACCAGCTCTTCTTTGTGAGGCACCTATGTTATAGTAGTCTTGATGATCATTAAGTGTCATTCAATCAACGATGGATATTGCATCCTCTGAATTCTTAGACATTAAGCAACCACATGTTGTTGCATCTAATAGAAGTTTGGATTGCGCTTGATGTCTGTTGTGGAAAATGTGCAGTTGTGTAATAACATCAAAACCATGACTAGGACACTTCATCAACATAGACTTGTACCGCTCCCATGCTTCACAATGTGTTTCATTGGAGCCATGGGTAAAAACAATAATTGCGGTCTTTGCATCTATGAACTTGTTATACAGAAAGAGACAATTTAGAAACTTTTCTTCAAGAATATTCCAAGTTGGTCATGATTTGTGATGGTTAGTCTAGATACGAATCTTTTACATTATCAATCAAGGAATAAAGAAAATAATCTCACAAAGATGCCTTCTTCTTCTACTTCAGAAGCTCCAAGTGTATCGGCTAATTCATGAATTTAGTGAGGCGAGTGAAAGGATCTTCATTATTAAGACCTACGAAAGGATTCACATGAATAATTTGAAGTAATATTTTCTTCATCTCCGCTTTCCTGGAATTTGTAGGAATTCTGGCCATGTGAGCTAATGACCCCGAAGTGTTATAATATTGCAGACTTCCAACTACAAGTGGGTTGTTGTTGATGATGTTTACATCGTTGTCTTCGACCTTGTCCATGATGTTTTTTTATTGTTGAGAAAAATTTGAGGTAGAAGTTCTTTCTTGTTGCTTTTGATGCTTGACTAATTGTTTGCATCTTCTGGTCTTGTTGTTGTTCCTTCGAGTGGTTCTTTCAACCTCTACATAAAAAAGAAGTTGATATTTCGTATTTTTACTCTGCATACATAGAATTCACAACCTAACAACACAAGTGAGTGGCATGATAGGTAGAAAATATATGTATAATATGATATGTGAAAATTTTCTTAAACAAATATGACCTATCATAATTCTTTTGATGGTTGCAGTATTCAACATCAAACGTAAGTATTTGTTTTATCGTATCCACAGGGAATTATGTGATGTTAAATGCCTTTCAACAATTGATATGTGTTGCGGTGAGAATAGGATATCAAGCTATTAATAAACTTGAATCAAAAATCATGAAGTTCACCCTCGAGCTTTGATTTATCCAAAGGAAAGGGTAAAGATCGAAGAAAACTCTAAGTGTACTATGTAACAACAAAGCTAAAGATCTAAGGTCCGAGTGTTGGTTATACCTAGGGAAGGTTTTAACATCCTAAGTATCTGTAGTATTCTATAGGAACCTCTTGTTAGTATTTGTGCTATGTTATTGTTTGCTTGCTAAGGAGAAAGGTGCTAAGGTAAATACCTAAGGTATATACACTAAGTATGCTCGCCAAGACGTCGCATCTCGTGCCTACGTATCCTGACTAGGATGGAATCAGAGCAATCGTGGTTCTCCTAACTAAGGGTGATGAACTCTTGATAACGATCAAGGTTCCAAAGGGGAGTAAGTATCCATAACCATGATACTTACGTAGAGTTAACCAACTCTCTAAATCTAAGATGAGAACCAACCTAACTAAGGTTGACTTTAACAAAAGTCAAAAGGGAAAATTATTACTCATAACAATGATGCTCACATAGAGTTTACAAACTCTATACCTACTTCTAAGTTAAGAAAACGGTGGCTCTAACTAGACCAAGAAGGGAATGTGAGTACTCATAACTATGACACTCACATAGGGTTAACGAACCGTAACATAAGGCTAGGTTAAAGAGGGAAGATGGCTTTGACAAGGCCAAGGGGATGAATCTAACAAGGTCATGAGGTAGATGAGAGGTAGACTAAGCTATCCTAAAATATGACTTACAAGTCAACAAGAATGGTCCTTTTCCTTTGGAATCGAGCAAACAAACAACCAAAAGATCCAGGCAATGAGGATTACATGGGAAATGAGCATCAAGACTTAAATAAAGGTTAACCAAATATCAAGACTATCAAAAAAAGAACCAGATCTAAACAAGTAGTTTTTTTTCAATATGAGTGAAACAACTATGCCACGAAACAATGAGAATTAAGTTGAAAAACCTCTCATATAAAGAAGCTATCTGAAATCAAGAATAGTTGGAAAAAAAACAAAAAGAACTAAAATCACAATAAAACTAAAGGACATAAGGTTAAGACACTTTAAAACATGGAAGGAAAAGAAAATTCACTTAGAAAAGTTTAAGCAAATAAAAATAAGTTTTTGAAGCAAATAGAAATAAATAAAACAAAACGAACAAGCAAATTAATAAAAAAGATAAGAGCCCAATGGGCCACGTGCGGCAGTCCACACCAGCAGCAACAACAAAGAACGGAAGAAGAAAACCAAAAGGGTAACACGTGCTGGACCAGATGGATTTAGTCTGAAATTTCTCAAGAAATTTTGGGACGTGGTTGAACCTAATGTGGTTAGGTGCATACAAGTGTTCCACAACACTATAGTTCTTCCTAAGGCTCTTCTTTCATCTTTCGTTTCTCTTATTCCAAAGTAGCTTAATCCCCAAGGCTTGGAGGATTACCGCCCAATTAGCTTGGTTGGTTGCATCTACAAGGTAATATCTATAATTCTGGCCTTTAGATTGAGTAAGGTGATAGGTAGATTGATTTCATCCTCCCAAACCACTTTCATTCCGGGTAGGCAAATCTTAGATGAGGTTGCAGTAACTAATGAAGTGATAAACTTAGCTAAGAGGAGGAATAGAAAATGCTTCATATTCAAAGTAGATTTTGCACAAGCATAAGATTGCGTAGAGTGAGAGTTATTAGAAGACGTTATGATATCTATAAACTTCGGAGACAAATGGCTAAAATGGATCAAGGGAGGAGTTCTAAATAATCATCTTTCGGTTTTGGTAAATGGTGGAACCATAAAAAACTTCATTGGAACAAGGGGCCTTAGAAACGGTGACCCCTTGTCTCCTTTTCTTTTCTCCATTGTGGCAAAAGGTCTAGCTTCAATGGTGAAGCGGGCATCCTTGAGAGGCATACTCAATGACTTCTCTTTAAATAGGAATGAGGAAGTTAACTTAATTGAATTTGTGGATGATATGATACTTGTTTGTAATGAAGATTGGAAGAATTTGTGGGGTATCAAGATGATACTTCGTGGTTTCGAATTGGTTTCAAGATTAAGAATCTACTTTTGGAAAAGTTACATCTATGATATTGGTGTTGATAATGATGTTCTGGTTGCTGCTGCTCAATTTTTATCTTGCAGGTTTAGTTGCCTCCCATTCAAATTTTTAGGTTTGATGGTAGGGGAAAAGCACAAACACATTCAGTTTTGGAAGCCGGTCGTAGAAAGCTTCAAGGCAAAATTATCTTCATGGATAGGAAAGTTACTCTCAATGGGCGGTAGAGTTACATTGATAAATTCAGTACTCACTAATATGCCAACTCATCAGTTTGCTTTTTTTAAGGTTCCATCAAAGGTGATTAAGGAATTAGATTCTTTTCAACGACAGTTTCTTTGGTTGGGATCTTCAACTGGAGTTTCGATGGCTTGAATCAGTTGGGAAAGAATTTGTATACCAAAGGAATATGGTAGCATAGGGATCAAACATCT
Organism: Lathyrus sativus; assembly: GCA_963859935.3. Taxonomy (NCBI): domain Eukaryota; kingdom Viridiplantae; phylum Streptophyta; class Magnoliopsida; order Fabales; family Fabaceae; genus Lathyrus; species Lathyrus sativus. Next base: position 20,943,550 of record OZ012741.1, read on the forward strand.
TGCATTCTTCAATAAAGCTCTATTATCCAAATGGATAGGGATCAAACATCCAACCCTTTGAAATGCAGCTTTTCTCATTTGTTTCACGTTTCTGCTGCAAAATTCTTACTAGTTGGTCAGTGCACTTTGTGGAGAAACAATTCATTGATATGGGACTTTGAAGTGCAGCAAAGCTTGTTCGATGTTGTTACTTTGGAACAACATAGGGAACTTATGGAATAGCAAAAGTTCTTGTTTTTTTTATAAGCAAATAATATTATAAAGAGATTAAGAAAATCTCAAAACAACAAGATTACAACCAGCACCAAAGTCAAGACTATTACAAAAAATCAAACGGGAATTTAAACCAATCATACAAACTACAATGATTACTTTCCTATCTCCCTAATATCAACCAATTCCACAATTAAATTTTAATATCGAAAACAATGTCATCTACATCAATAGTTTCATTATTGAAAATTATGTTATTTTTAGCCCTCCAGTAAGAAATAAACCAAATTGAGTTGATTTTGTTCTCTTTACACTGGCCCAAAATTCTCGAGTTCCAGGCCTTCGCATGAAGATTACAACAATCCTCTGAGATAATCTCTATATCTACCCATTCGCAAATCTTATTCCAAACCAACGAGGATTTAGTGCACGAGAAAAAGATATGGGAAACATCCTCGAAGCTTGACGAACAAAGCGCGCAATCCGACTGTTGGAAATCATCAATCACCTTTTTTTCGTCAAGTTTGATTTAGTAGGCAGCCTATCAAGCGCCATCCTCCAAATAAAAGTTTGAACTTTTGTGGGTAACACCATTTTCCAAAGGGTCTCCAAGAGGAATGCGCTATCTCTATGAGAATCGAAAACAGAGGAAGAAGAAGTTAAACCAAAATAGAAAGAGCTTACCTTATACGAATAAGAATCATGAAGAAGCCATTTCCAATTATCGGCGACATTATAATTAGATGCAACCTGATCCAATAAATTACTACAACCAGTCCATTCTGGATCAATAATGGATTCTGCATCTATCATCGTATCTCTCAATTTCCAAACCCACTGACCATCCTCCCAAGCTCCCATCTCACTGACGCCCGAGACTTTCCTGGAACAACCCTGAAACAGCTGTTGAAACCTACTTTTAAGCGGCAATTCTCCAATCCAATTTGACTGCCAAAACGTCGTATCATGGCCTTCACCAATAGAGAAAATCGTGAACTTACAGAAGTCCACATGGAAGTCGATGGTAGAACTTGATAAAATATCCCTCATCCAAATTGAGTCGAATTTCGAGCTACCGACATCGACGAAAGTTTGCACCTTCATACTCAAGTTACCATATCTGAGATTGAGCGTCCTTCTCCAAATTTCATTTCCACCGCATTGAAATCTCCACAACCATTTTGCTAGAAGAGCACAATTAAAGCGACCTACATCTTTAATGCCAAGACCTCCGCGTTCCTTCAGCTTTCAGATGGAGTTCCAAGATATCCAAGAGATGAACTTTTTATTGGAGTTCCCAGCCCAAAGAAAACGCTGTTGGATTGCAATAATATCGTTCACAATTTTCTTGGGAGCCTTGAATAAAGCCAAGGAATGAACAGGCATGTTAGCTAAAACCGAGTTAATGAGAGATACTCTACCTCCCATAGACAAATCTCTCTCAGGCCAATTAGAAAGTTTACTCCTCAGCCGAGACATAACCGGGTTTCAGAAAGAGTGCCGACGATGATTTCCTCCTACCATAAGACCAAGGAAATTGAATGGCAGCCTGCCAAATTTACAGTGCAGAAAATCTTCAGCTGCAGCAAGAAAAGTAGGGTCTACTTCTATCCTATAAATACAACTTTTAGAGAAATTAATTTTCAATCCAAAAATCAATTCAAACGCACATAAAACAGCCTTGAAAGCCCAAATATTAGTAACAGATCCATCTCCTATAAGCAGAGTGTCGTCGGCGAACTGGAGCATGTTCACAGTGGCTTGATCATTGATCTTGAATTCTGACAACAAGTTACCGGCATCCGCGGCTCTAACGAAACAAGACAGACCTTCTGCTACTATTGCAAACAGAAACAGAGCCAAAGGGTCGCCCTGCTTCAGCCCCCTTCCAACCTTAAAATCCTCCGAAGGACTTCCGTTAATAAGAATCGAAACATAGCTAATCCATTTTAACCAATTAGGACCGAAACCCGACTTGACAAGAATTTCACCGAGATAAAACCAGTCAACACAGTCGTAGGCTTTAGCAAAGTCGACTTTAAAAAACAGACATTCCTTGTTAAACCTCTTAGCATAGTCTGCTAATTCATTGTCTAACAGAACCCCATCGTAGATTTGTCGTCCCGGAATGAAAGTTGTTTAGGTAGGTGAAATAAGTTTGTGAATAACCTTGCTCAATCTGCAGGCAAGCATCTTGGAGATGACCTTAATAATACAACTAACAAGAGTAATTGGTCTGAAATCTTCAAAACGTTGAGGGTTGTCAATTTTTGGCACCAACGATATGAACGAGGATGTGAACATCTTAGGAAGAACTCTTGTCTTGAAGAAATCCAGAATGAAATTCATGAAGTCCTGACCAACAATGTCCCAGCAAGTTTTTATAAATTTAAAATTAAAGCCATCAACACCGCGGCACTTGTTACCGTCGTAACTAAAGACGGCCTTTCTCACATCAGTAGGACTGAAGTCTGCTTCTAATAAATATTTGTCCTCCTCATCAAGACAAGTAGTCAATGCGAAATGACTTATGAACTTAGCCGAATTAAGTTGCGTATATTTACCCTTAAAAAACTTCACCGCCTCGAACTTAATATCCTCAGGGTCTTCCACAATCCTGCCTCCCACTGTAACAGTTGAAAGACGATTCGCCCGATTCCTAGATTTTAGGGAATCATGAAAAAAATTAATATTAAGATCCCCATTTTGCAGCCAACTAACCCGGGATTTCTAGGGCAACATGCTTTCTTTGATCCTCATATTTTTCCACATTTCCTCCTGGTACCGCAGCTTCTCTCTTACCAAATCAGCAGCTTGCAGGTTTGGGTCCTCAACTGATTCCAACTCCAGCTTGTTAAACTTAGCAACATTATCCTTAAAGTTTAACTTTAGCCAACCAAAAACATTGTGGTTCCAATTCCTGAGGTCAGATTTAAGGGCTTGAAATTTCTTAGAGAGGATGTTGCAATATGAACCTGAGACTTGATACGAACTCCACTATTTCATAATGAAAGGGATGAAATCCTTATGATAAAACCAACAGTTGAAAGTCCTAAATGGTTTTGGCCCCCAATTGACGAAATTGGACTTCAACCACACCGGTCGGTGATCTGATATGTCTCTATCCCCCACCACTTGATTCTTCAAAGAAAACAAAGAGATATATAACCCAATCATCAACCAAAATTCTGTCTAATCTACTTCTGCTCTTACCATTAGAGTTGAACCAAGTGAAGCGACTTCCAAATATCGGTAGATCCAACACATTCAAATCTTCAATGAATTCACTAAAATCCTTCATATCTCTACAGTTGTTACCACTAAGGCCTTGCCTTTCCTCCCCATTTTTCACCGCATTAAAATCTCCCCCCACAATCCAACCAACATCAACGTAATTGCTTTTAATTTTAATCAGCTCACTCCACAGTTTCCTCTTATCAGCTGATCCACAGGGGGCGTAAACATTGACCACAATCAATCTATGAATATTCCAAACAATATGTAGGCCTAAGAAGCCTTTCCCAGAAAAGCTAGAACAAGTTGTGATTCTAGTAGTATTCCACATGGTTAAAATACCACCAGAGTTGCCAACAGAGTTCTGAGCTGACCAATCCATGTCAAAATTACTCCACATGCTATTTACAATACCAACCTCCATCTTGTTAATCTTGGTTTCCTGAATAAGGCAAATGTCGGCACTTCCTCGCTGAATAATTTGAGATATTCTCCTTCTCTTTAAGGAACTACAACATCCTCTAACATTGAAAGAGACTAGATTCATGGATCAGAAGTAGCTACGTCCTTCTTGCCCAGACCAATATCCTTATCAACCTTATCCAGCTTCCTCAGAATACAACCAATATCCTCTTCAACTTCGCCCTGGACTCCCAACACCTTAAGATAATTGTCCAATTTTGATGGAACTTCTTCAATGGCCCTTCTGCATCTCAAGTTGCCTCTTTCCACATCAGTATCCATTATCGATTCACAGCACAACAGCGCAGAACTAGATTCTGATAGATCTTTAAACAACTTATTCTTCTTCCTTTCTTCCTTAGCATTTTCCTTCGACACAGGTCGAAATTTTTCCTTGGGGGTCGTGAGAAGCAGGGTAGAAAAGTAAGATGGGGTATAGTGTATCTTAATGCAGTTATAAACCTCATGAAGTAATTTTTTCTTTTCTATTTTACCCCTAACAACAGGCCCAATAACTCCTCCAGAAGGATTAGGTCTAGCTGTTTGACCGCCGAGTCAATAACCCTAATCTTTGACCATTTCAAAACCCTAATCGCCTAGGTGTCCTGCCGTGGACGAAAATGCCTTTTACCCTAGCATTAGGTCAAAGAATCGTCGTACTCTGTTTTAGGGTTTCCCGCCGTGGAACACCTAATTTCAACCCTACTTTAATTAACAATTTCAACGTAGAAATAGGAGTTTCAAGACTCCACGTAAGCGCTTCCTTAAGAAATGCTTATTCCCCATTGAAACCTTGACCATAGTCAAGAAGTTTTTAACCTCCCTTTCGAGGGGAACTACAATTACTCTAATTCCATTCCCGTCAGGATGCGACGTCTTGCCGAGTAAACTTAGGACTAACCCTTAGGTCTTTTTAGGTCACTTTATCCCTTAGCTCAGTATATATATTCCAAAACAGATAATAAAATAAAAAAGGCATACATTAAGCAAAAGGTTCCTATAGAGTAGTACAGAAGTTTAGGGTGCTAGTACCTTCCCTATACTTAACCAACCCCTTACCTAGGTCTCTCCCTGCATTGTGTTTACGATGCAAAAATAGGTTTTTCCTCTTTTGACCTTTTCCTTCGGATAAATCAAAGAGCGGTTGTGAATTAAGAATTGTGATTCAAACTAATTAATAGTTTGATATCCTATTTCCACCGCAACACCGGGTAACTCAAGATCTGCTTTGGATTGATGTAGTTCTAAGTCTGCCAAAAGGTTATCTGGTTTAGTTCCTCTTGAACGACTCAAAACAGCTGGTTCCTTAAGGTTGTTCCCTTTTGATCCACCACCTTCCACACTTAACCCTATGTTATCCCCAACAACAGACACGTTGTCTGACACTGAAAAATCAAAATCTGCCTTTTGAGCTACAGAAGATGGAGCTCTGACTTCTGTCTCAGAATACGAGAAGTTATGGTCATCACTCTCTTCCTCTTCGGGTATCTCCCACGCGCCATCTAATTCTGAGGGGTTTGAGGAGTCAACCTCATCGGAATCTATCACCTCATCTTCTTCACCAGATAAGGGGTCTTCATACCCATACGAAAGGTCTTCTGTAAAAGATAGAGAAAATGTGTGATTATTGACTGCAATGTCAACCATGTGATTATTGACTTCTAAGGTGTGATTATTGACTTCTTGTTAATATTATTAGTTTTGCCTATAAAAAAAACTTACAATTTTAATTTTCGTTGTTTATTAATCAAAACTCTTTGTTATTAACATTGTGAGATTGTTCAAAGAACTAATATCTCTTTATCAAATGGCATAAATTTCTTTATAAATAGAAGACTTCTAGAAGAAAAATATAATACAAGAATCATATTTATAAGAGTCAAATTTTATCGAATTATTTAATTGAGGGTAAGTTTTTAAAATTGGAACATATGCTCCAAAATATTTGATAGAATTCCAATTTTTTCTAATATAGTAAATTTTAAGACTTCTTTTCTGATAAAAAAAAATAGAGATGTATATTATATCAGGATATGGAGCATTATTAGTAGTTAGCTGTAAAGTTTCTCAATAATTCAACCTTTACTTTATATAATCTCTGCTCTTTTGTTTGATACAGAACTTAAAATATTCAATAATTCAACCTTTACTTTATACTAGTGTCCCTTCTTTTTCTTCAGTAGTAAGAAACCAAAAAATAAAAAGATAAAAGCTTCTTAAATAATCTCTGCTCTTTTGTTTGATATAGTGAAAACTACACCTTATTCAGTTGATGTTAGTTGCTGCAGATTGGCGAAGATGTGGAAGAATGTTCCTTATAGCTACTTGATCTATTGAAATTTATTTAGATGGCGAGTTTCTTGACTGATTTGGTGAAGCCATGTGTGGAGAAATTGATAAATGGGGTGATCGTAGAATCAAGTTATATTTGTTGCTTCACTTGCATTGCTAAGGATTTTGAAGAAGAAAAATCTAGATTGGAAATAGAAAGGGCAACTTTTGAGCGACACGTTGAAGAGGCGACAAGAAGAGGGGAAGATGTTCTACCTGATGCTCGTGCTTGGAAAGATGAAGTTGACCAGCTCATTCAAGAAGATACCAAAATAAAACAAAAATGTTTTTTTGAATTTTGTCCTCATTGCATATGGAGATATAGTAGAGGAAAATTTTTGGTAAATAAGAAGGAGCGAATTAAAGTATTGATGGAAATGGGAAAGAAACTTACAATTGGACTCCCTGCTCATCTTCCCGATATTGAACGAAGTACGACCCAACACTATGTGCATCTTAAAAGCAGAGAATCTCAATACACAGAGCTTTTGGTTGAACTCAAAGATGACAATAATTATATAATTGGGTTGCATGGAATGGGGGCACAGGAAAAACTACATTGATCAAGAAAGTGGGTAACGAACTTAAGCACTCAAAACAATTTTCTCTGGTCATTGATACGACAGTGACATTTTCTCCCAATATTAAAAAGATTCAAGATGATATTGCCGGGCCTTTGGGATTGAAATTTGATGATTGTAATGATTCGGATCGACCCAAAAAACTGTGGAAGAGATTATCCAATGGCGAGAAGATTCTTCTAATATTGGATGACGTGTGGGGCGAAGTCGATTTTAATGAAATTGGAATTCCACGCAGTGACAATCACAAGGGTTGTAGGATTATTATAACTACGCGCGAACGGTCGGTGTGCAACAAATTAGGGTGCAATAAGACAATCCAACTAGATCTCTTATCTAAAGAAGATGCGTGGATCATGTTCAAAAAATATGCTGATCTAAGAGAAACCTCAGAGAAATTTTTTCTTAACAAGGGCTGTGAAATTGCAAATGAGTGCAAAAACTTACCTATTGCCATTGCTGTTATCGCTAGTAGTTTGAAGGGCAAACGACATCAGGAAGAATGGGACATGGCTTTAAAATTCTTGAAAAAAGAAATCTCCAGGCACAATGATGATGATGAGGTTCTTAAAATTTATAAATGCTTCAAGTTTAGCTATGATAAGTTGAATGAAGAGGACAAGAGACTATTCCTTTTGTGTTCTGTATTTCGAGAAGATGAAAATATTCATACTGAAAGATTAGCTAGACTTGCCATCGGAGGAGGCCTTTTTGGGGAAGATTATCACAGCTACGACGAAGCCCGAAGTCGAGTAGTTAAATCCAAAATCAAACTCCTAGATTCTTGTTTATTGTTGGAGGTCCATCAAAGGATCGTGAAAATGCACGACTTTGCTCGTGATGCAGCCCAATGGATAGTGAAGAAAGAGATTCAAACAAGAAAAGTGTATGACAAAAGTCAAAAGGCAATGCTTGAAAGAGAGAAAAATATTAAATATTTGTTTTGTGAAGGAAAGCCAAATGAGGTGTTTTCTTGTAAGTTTGATGGTTCCAAGCTTGAGATTCTAATTGTCATCCTTTATAGGACTTCCGACCTCCGCATTGGAAAAATTGAAGTCCCAGATTCATTTTTTGAAAATAATACCAGCCTTCGAGTTTTCCATTTACGTGCTGATACTTTTTGGAGAGTTAGATCTTTACCTCAATCAATGCAACGGTTAAAGAATATTCGATCTCTTATATTTACAAATTTGGATTTGGGTGACATCTCTATCTTTGGAAATCTGCAAAGTCTTGAGGAACTTGATTTGGAGGATTGTTATATTAATGAAATGCCTAATGGAATCACAAAACTAGAGAAATTTAGATTGTTGAGATTGGAAAAGTGTGGAATTGAAGGGAATAATCCATTTGAAGTGATTGAAAGATGTTCATCACTTCAAGAGTTGTACTTCATGGATAGTTTTAACCAATTTTGTCGAGAAATAACTTTCCCTAAATTGCAGAGGTTTCATGTAGATCATGGCTATAAAATTGCAGAGGTTTCACCATCAAAGTATGTCTCTCTTGAAAAGTCAAATGAGGTTTTCCTATCTGAAACAACACTTAAGTATTGTATGCAAGAAGCAGAGGTTCTTAGGCTAAGAAGAATTGAGGGGGAATGGAGAAATATCATACCTGATATTATTCATATGGATCAAGGTATGAATGATCTAATTGAGTTTGGCTTAAGTTATATTTCACAACTAAAGTGTCTCAGTGACACTACTAAGCATACTCATTCTCAAGTATCAAATGTCTTCTCCAAATTGGTTGTACTACATCTGAGTAATATGGAAAATTTGGAAGAATTGTGCAATGGTTCTCTTTCCGTTGATTCTTTTAAGAGTTTAGAGAGTCTATCTATAGAGAATTGCAAACAGTTGTGAAGCTTATCAGGTATTGCAAACCAATGCAATCTAAAGAGTGTGTCAGTTTACGGGTGTCCGATGTTGATCTCCCTATTTGAAGTGTCAACTTCTGGTAGCCTAGTGTCTTTGGAGAATTTGGAAGTAAGTGATGGTAAGAATCTTGAATACATAATAACACATGAAAGAAAAGGGAAGGGATCAACAAGGGAAATATTTGACAGCAACAGTCGTGATCCAATGTTTATGAAATTGAAACATCTTTGCATTATGTGTTGTCCAAAATTTGAAATAATACTTCCGCTTATCACTGCTCATGATCTTCCGGCACTAAAATCCATCAATGTGTTGGTCTGTGTTAATTTGAAATACATATTTGGTCAAGGTGTCGAACTTGGATCCCTAGAAGATATAAAGCTTGATCATGTACCCAATTTGATTGGAATTTTCCGAGAATGTCTTTCAAGACAATCAAAGATCATGTGCAATGTTAAAAACATTGAGTTGAATAATTTGAAGATAAAATCATTATTTGTCCTATCCATTACTCCAAAAATGTTATTGGAAACTTTGAGAATTGAAAATTGTCATTACCTTAAGCATATCATAATAGACACTGGAGATCATGATAGTACTGGTGGAAATAATTTTGATGATGTCTTTCCAAAATTAAAAGAGCTCCACATTGTTAATTGCTGTGAATTAGAGTTCATATTTGGACACTACACTAATGATCATCAAAACCATACTGAAAAGCATCTTCATCTTCATCTTTCGTCATTGGAACATCTCCGTCTTTATCGTCTACCAAGTTTAGTTGACATTTGTCCCAAACAATATCATGCAATATTTCCACTTTTGAAAGAACTTGTACTCAAAGACTGTTCATGGGCTCCTAATAGAAAATCCATTGGTGATTTCATTCTTCATCATTCAAGATCTGTCCATTGTCCAACCATGAAGGTATTCCTCTCTTCATATACTACATGTATTATATTTATGTTTTTATTTATTTGTATTTAAACTAAACAAACTATTATTATTAAAAATATTTTAGTATTGAAATGAACTTAACTAATCATTGTATTAAAAATATGTAAAACTTAATAAAATTAACACTTAAAAAAGAATATGAAATATGAAGAGAAGTAGAAAACATGAATTTCATGTTACATATAAGGTGGAGGTTTTGGAGCTTTTTAATTTGCTGCATGTTAATTACAGGAATTGAGTGGGAGCAGGGAGGATCTGCTTGCTTTGGAAAAAGTTAAGTTAACTGACACCAATATAGAAACTATATTTTGTGTTAGCGAAGTAAATGAACAACAAGTGAACTTAGGATTGCAAAATATTAAGCTGAAAAATTTGAATATGATGGTGTGTCCTTTTGTGGGTCCAAAAAATTCTGTTTCCCTCCTGAATCTCAAGAAAATAATAATTATCCGATGTGAAAAATTGCAAATAATTTTCTCTGCTTCTATTTTGAGACGCCTACCACAATTGAATGAGTTAAGGATAAACGAATGTGAGGAGTTGAAACATATCTTCGAAGACGATTTGGAGAATCAAAATATGTCAAATTCCCCGTCTTCAACGACATGCTTCCCAAAGTTAAAAGCTCTTGTAATACATAATTGCAAGAAATTGAAATATGTGTTTCCGGTCTCTATTTGTCACGAACTTCCTGAGTTAAAGATTCTATACATAAGAGAAGCAAAAGAGTTGGAGGAAATCTTTAAAAGTAGTGAAGGTGAGCGAACTGAGAAAGTCAGGATTCCAAATTTGAAACTTGCAGCAATTTTGGGTCTACCAAGCCTCTTCCAGACACAGGAAATTCTATTTGAGGCGGTAGAACTTCATTTTATAGAGGGTTGTGATAAACTCTCTTTGACTTCAACATCAACACGGCTCGAGCACGAGCCCCTCTATGATATTTGTGTTGATTTACCAGGTACACATTATACCCAATATTTGGCAAAACTACAATTTTGTAATATAGTTTTTACTTATATTTAAGAAGATATTATCTAATATTAATCTGTAACATTTTGCTATAGATATGTACATCAAATTTACAGAGTTAGTTGAAGCATCATCAAGAAATGAGTTTATTTCTCAACAGGTGAATACCAATATAATGATTCAAGTTCACCACACTTGAATTCAATCACCATGATTATATATTTAAAACATGTAACCTTTTGTGCAGAGAAAAATAAAACAAACACAAGAGACAGACCAAGAATTTGTTGAAAATGTTGTTGATCTAGTGACACCATCCGCAGCAACACTACCAACAAATTCAGAAGTAATTTCTCTGTCATGTTAAAATATATACTTTATTCAAATGGAACTAATTAATAGTTCCAAATGACTGATTCTACTGCTCTTATTGCAGGCGTCAATGAATGAACAACGTCCACATGAAGAAACTGATGCTACTGTCACACCCTCTCAGGTAAATAAAGTAATAGATATTTTTTCAAATGTTTTTTATGACTATATTGCAACTAAACAAAAGAATGAGTCACTTATATAATTAGTTGCTCCTAAACAAAAGTAATTTCCCTTTTTTTCTTATATCAGTTTTTATGATTTTTCAACATGAAAATCAAATTTTACAACAATCCTACACATACTTTGAATTTCCCTTAAATTGATCGGTCTTAAGGTTGGGTGGTAAGACTTAAAAGAAGTAACTATTTTGGTAAATGTAATGAGTTTGATGCTACAAACATTAACAATTTATAGAAATTGATATCTATTTAATTATTTTGTTATATATGTGTAGGAATATGGTAATGGCCAAACAACTAGGCAATCTTTTTCTATTTTCACAAAAGACCCACTTGCCATGGAAGTTGTTGATCATGGAGGCTCACAGGAAACAAATTTAGGTGAATACTTTTTCTTTTTTCATTTTATTTTTAATTAAATTTCTTGTTCTCAAAGAAGCTAAAATATTATTCGCTATACTTTCAAGGGACACTTCTCAAATAGTAGAAGATTTAGGTTCTTCTTTGCTTGTCAGTACGATATTATCTAATATTAATCTATAACATTTTTCTTTAGATTTTAAAAGCAGTGAATATTTGGACTATCCACTTAGAGACTTATCTGAAACACTCACACATTATGAAGCGAGTCCCTCACAAAATGAGTCTACTTCTGCTGAGATTGAAGTTAAAGCAGCGTCAGCAGATGAGTTTACTTCTCCACAGGTTAATACTAATTTGTTGCTCCTAAACAAAAGGCATATTTTTCTTTTTTGCTTACATTAATTTTTATGATTTTTCATCACAAAAATCAAATTCTACTACAATCCTAAACTAACTTTCAATTTTAAACAGGGTATCGAGATAAGCGTTGAAGAAGAAACTGTATCAACTAATGCTAAGACAATAGCATCGTCAACTCTATTGAAATTAGTAAGTTTATTTTCACATGCAAGTTTATAACATATAACAAGTTTTCAAACATGTTCTTCTTCTTACAAGTGTTATTGTCATGTATTTTGTTAATCAATTGCCTACTTTTTTATTTTAAATTCTAATGCAATTGGATTTCTTAGAGTCAAGCTTAACACTGAAATTTTTTGTTTTCTAATCTTATTTTTTATCAGCAAGAAATAATGCTCTTCAAAACTAAAATATATATATATTTTTAAATTTAACAAGGCTGATATAAATATTAAGATTTTAGACATGATCGCCATGGTTTCACATTGCACTTGCGATTGGGATTGCTCCGATGTGCCTTGCAGTCGTGTAGTGTGAATTTTAATCAGTAGATGTTTGAAATATTGCATTAAAAAACACTAGATATTAAGATTTTTTTTATTATATAGGTAGTAAATTAAGTTTTGAGATTTAGAAATTATGAGTTTTAATAAAAAATATTTGAAGAAACATGACAAAAATTGTCTGATGCAGTTTATAATTGTTGTCGAACGCATTTTTTTTATTTACATCACAATTGCAGTCCGATGCCATTGCGCATACTCCATCAACAATATTGCAGCTGCAACCATTGCAGACAACAATTTAAAACCATTATGATAATATCATTAATGTATTATGTTCTCATTTCAGGAGTTGATAAACGAACAATTAACGACCCAACAATCACTTGGAGAATCTCATGCAACAATTAAACCTTCTCAAGGAAACAAAGTAATGCAATGCCACTAATTTGTTTATATAAAACAAAATAGAAATACAACAACAACAACAAAGTCTTATCCAGAGTCGGCTACATGAAATATTAAAGACCATGTTTTTATCTAATTCATTAACTTTGCGATATTTTTAATAACTTTGCGATATTTTCCATGCTATCCAAGGGTTCATTGTCAGAAAAAATAGCAGCAACAACTTTGTCCATCATTTCAGAAACAAAGAATGAGTCACCTATACAATTAGCTTCTCCTAAACAAAAGGTATGTCTTCTAAGCTGCTTATATTATTCTTTTGAATCTTTTTCATGCAGGAATTGAATTATACTGAAAACTTAATTATCCTCTTAAATTTAAGAATGATATCAAGACAAGTGTTGAAGAAAGAACTGCAAAGTAATGCTAACACATTAACATCAACTTCTAAGAGTGAAGAACCTTCTCATGTGAGTCTACTGCTTTTTGAAGTGTCTAAATAATTTACTTATTGGGACCTTTAGACCAATAGTGAGATCCTTAATCAGTTTTAATATTCTTATCTGACAATTTCAAACTTTTAATTCATTCTAAACAAAGAGCATCTCCTCTCATTTTGCTTGTATTCGTTCTTTCGTACTCTTTTAACTAATTCTGTGATTGAATTATACTTCCAGGTTAGTGTTGATCAAGAAACTACATCAACAAACTCCAAGGCAATAACATCATGTCCAATAGTTACTTCTGAGCACAGTAGTTCATCACAACAGGTAAATTTATTGTATATGGTAGACACCAAGCTTTAAAATTTTTCAATCTTCAGAGTTTGGCCTATGGTAATGGTGAGATTGATCCTCTTAACTTAGTTGGTTGTAAGATGATACTAAAATTAAAAAAATAAAATATTTTCACAAATATAAAGAGGTTGATGCTACAAATATTAATATTAATAGTTTATCTCAATTGATAACTATTTAACTATTTTGTTATATAAATGTGTAGGAATATGGTAACGGCCAAACAAACATACAGTCTTTTCCAATTTCCACAAAAGAGCCACTTGCCATGGAAGTTGTTGATCATGGAGGCTCACTGGAAACAAATCAGATTAAAAATTTAGGTGAATATTTTTTCTTCATTTTATTTTAATTAACTATCTTGTTTTCAAAGAAGCTTAAAAATTATTTGCTATACTTTCAGGGGGCACTTCTCAAATAGTAGAAGGTTTAGGTTCTTCTTTGCTTGTCGAGAAGGAGCTTGAGCAATTAGTCCTCGAGAAGCATTTGAATTATGAAAGCTTGTCTCTATTGACTGATTTCTTTATGAAGCATCCTTCTGTTGTTTTAAATGACACTTTACTGACAAATAGATATAAGGGTTATGCCTACACCTGCCTTGCAGATTTGTTGAAATTCCTCCAAACACATAGTGTGTTGGATGTCTTAGGTTCAAGTCATTCTGAATTTGTTGGCTTAGTACAAGTTCTGCGCAATTTTCCTTTTAACAAAGATTGGTTGGATGGTGTTGAAAAACGCGCTTTATTTCCTGATTTGCAATTCTCTCGAGATTGGATGCAAAAACTATTGGATTCTAAGAAACAGGTTACTAAGGAAGTTGATGATTTGCGTTTGAAGTTGTATTTTTTCAATCAACATGTGGAAGATATTAAGCATCAATTGAAATCCAAAGAAGCTGTTTTGGCGAGTATCATTCAACAAGAGGAACTGGTTTTAGAAACTACGGTAGTTTTAAGTGTTCCTCTTGGCTATTAGTCTATATTTTATGTAGTTTCATCTTTTCTCATTGACATGAACTACATCTTATTCTATTTGAGTATTTTAAAATTGTTATTAATTGTTGTATTTAAGTTGATGTAATTTCTTCCTTTACTTCAAAACTTGGGTCTTTTTGAATAACTTTTGTTACATGCTGATGTTATTTTCAACTTAATGACAATCTGTCCAATTTAGGTAACTATTTCAAACCTTCATTGAGTATACCTCCACTCATATCAATTTCAAATTTTATTTAGAATAGATAGTGAAGAGAAACCATCCATATTTTGAATATAACTCGTAATAAATATTATTGGTTAAATAAAATATTTTAATTGACGTCTAATAATATTTTTTTTTTACCATAGATGTGTAATAAATATTAAGGTGAGTGTGCTCTTTCCAAGCATAATTGGCTCTTGAATTGTAAAAAAAATTTGGAGGGGATGTCAAGAAGAGTCATATGTCTAAAGAAGCACTCAAAAATGTTGAATTATGAAGAATTTGTGATATTTTGAACTTAGATTTAAAATGTTGACTTTTTAGGTCAAACCTCTTTGAACAAACTTGCAACTTTGGATTTTTTTCTTGCATTTCAAGGTACATTATATGAACTCAAAATGATGCATTCATAAATTTCATTTGATGAATCTTGCAATGGCTTGAGGAAACATGTTGATAAAGGCATGAAAGTAAACACATGAACCTTTGAAGTTTCTTGAGAAACAAGGTATCAAACTTTGAAGTATCTTTGATCAAATGAAGGTTAATAATGATTGAGACCCTATGCCTTGAGATTATAGGTCATACTTTGATGAATAACCTTTAAAAATTAATGGTTGACCACACTTTGACTTGAGAAACTCAAATCTTAGCTGAGGAGATAATCACTTGATGCTCTTCCAAACCATACCTTGTAAAAGAGGGGAAAAAAATGGACAATACTTATTTTTTTTGTATTTTGATTAATGGTTAGGAAATTATAAAGCATTTAAGTATAGAAAATAATGTAAAAAGATACACAAAGAGGTGATTGATGATCTTTACAAAGGCAAACCCAAAGATGAGAGGGTTAAAAGACAACGAATGTTGTGATCTTGATGCATTGCATATATATAAACGAGGTGAGATCTTAAGGGTAAAAATTAGGGAATGACGGGCGGGGAAGGATTTTATATTTTTAAAATTTAATGAATAATGTTAAGTATAAATTAATAATATTATTAAGTGAGATTGCATTAATATTTGATTAGAGTATTATTAAGGTTATTATTTATTGGTATTAAATTAGTAGTATTATTAAAGATATTATTATTTGAGTTATTAGGGTATTAAGTCTTGTTAGTGTTGACTCTTAAATTTTCGACGCTAGTCGAAGACCAGAGTTATCTGAAGTGAAAGATTTCAAGACTTGGCATGCAAGAACGTTTCGACCAAATCAAGAAAAGTTTCAAGTCGAAAAGAGATGAAAAGAAGCTGAAAATGGCTAAGTGTCGGAAAGTGCTCGACGGAGACTTTTGCGAGGAAAGCGTGAAGTGGGTTTGACAAAATTAGGGAGAAAACTACCAAATATTCAAATTCGAAGTACTGGAAAACGTGGGAATAGTTACAAGGACGAAAAGAGCGCCAAAGGAGCATGTCATGAAGCATCAACTGCCATGAGGAAGTTATTTTTTAGCATTATAAATAGATGTAAATTTTATGTAATAAGGGTATTCATTCATTGTCGTACTAGTTCATACCACTCTGAGTACCCGCGTGTAGAGAAACGATTTAACGAAAATGTACGTGATACAACACCAAACCTTTTATTATCAATGTGATTTGCCTTTACAAATTACTTGTTACTTTTAAACTTTCAGTCTTTACATTTCAAATTGCACTTTATATTTTTCTGTTTATTTGTTGCGCAAAGATCCTCTAGTCGAACGTGGAATTCTGATTAGAGTTATTTTTCAAAACCATTTACTTATTTGCATATTTATTTTAAAGTTCGTTACCTTTCAAAGGATTTACATCGAACACAGAGTTTGGCAGTAGTCTTTTAACCTTTACCTTACAGTTGTTATTTTAAAACCTCTACTTTCAGCTTTACAACATTTACATTTTTCTTGCACTCGTCATTCTTGATTTGATTCACTCGAAAAGTTAAATTAATACACTCTTAGCACATGTTATAGGATTTAGTATGGTCGATTATGCAAGTTAGTCAATTTATCATAGATTGATAGACCTGCGGTTGTTTATCAAAAATCACAGTAAACAAATTGGCACACCCGGTGGGACCTAGTGCTAAGCAGTTTTAGTTTGCTCAAGTACTTCATTGTATGATATTAAGAAGTGGGAAGTTAGGCACGACACACAACGAAGTACCAAAGAAGAAATATCATAAAAGAATGGCCACGAGCGCTAATCAACAAGTTGATCCCAATTGGGAGCATTTCGAACGTTCAGTCGAGTGTGTCATCTCAAAATGTACCATATTCAGTTTCTTCTACAGGAGGACAGACGCCACCAACTACAGTTGGATATGAACAAATGCAATCTGTCACTAATCCAGGAACAACGTGTATACGAACATACACCCAACCAGTGTTGGAATATATAGGGCCACAAAGTCCTAATTCTCCAACACCTTCGGGAAGTTCTGTATATATACAAGTTTCTCCTTTAGGGTTTTCACAACCAATGTCGAGGAGTCAACCATATGGGATGCATACAGCGATGGTGCAAAATTTGCAAAACACACCACCCATATTTTCAAACAATGTGACGTCTTTTCCAGTACAAGGATCTGGATCAGGTGGTCGAAATAGTCAGAGTTTGGGTGTTGGGTATTTTGCACAAGTGCCCAGTCTTACAAACACATCGATTAATTGTTTAAGACAACAAATGGATGAGAGTAATATGCATATGGTGCATAGTCTATCTCAGACCATGGGGGAAAATTTCCAACCATTGATTCAGAGTACCATGCAAACTAATCAACAGGTGGTAATGCAACTAGCCTGTGTAGTTGACTTTTTAGGAGTACCAGCATGTAAGCAAAGAGCAACAGTCGTTGAAAACATTCCACGATACTGTTAGATGCCCAATTGTGCTTATTTGAGCTATCAAATGTGGGCATCTTTCGCTCCTTTTTTGTCTAATTTGTGTTCTAAACCGCCTTGTTTTTGTTAATATGCAACATATTGTGAAATGCTCTTGGTCCTTTTAATTTGTGTGTTATTGTGCAGTATTTAAGCATGAAAGAATAGAATTTGAAGACACAAGAAAGTTGACAAAGGAATCAAGAATGAAGAAGAGAAAAAACATGTTCTCTACGCGAACACCTGGCGAAGAAGGTAGCGAACTGTTCGCTAGGCGAGCTCATAACGAGCTGCTAGCGAACACTCCCAGACTTGGGCAGAATCAAATTGGCATCATTCGCTAGCAGCGAAGAAGGTGGCGAAGGACTCGCTAGGCGAGCATCTAGCGAGCAAGTAGCGAAGTCAAACAGAAACAAATCCTTAGCCCTCGCTAGCATGTTCGCTAGGCGAGACTGTAGCGAACGGTCGCTGTGAGCTCGCTAAGCGAGCAAGGTCGCGAGCGCGACAGCACATCAACGTTTTCTATAAGTAGCTATGTTACTTTTTGAGAACAGACCCATACTTTTTACTAGTTCTGTTCTATAAGAGATTTTTGTGCCCTAAAAACACATTATCTCCCATTTTCTTCATCTCTTAACATTATTCTACAAAAAGAAGGTGGATTCTCATCCAAGTTGGATTCTTCGACTCGAATGTTCATCAACCTTCTTCGGAAACTTATTGTACAAGCTACCATGAAAATGAGTAGCTAAATACCTCTTTTGTCAAAGTTACAAGTAGTTGGTTCAGAATTTATGTATTCTTCTTAATCTAATGTATGTGAACAAGTTGTTATTCAATATAGATGAAGTTATTTGCTACCATTTTTACATTTATGATTTGGTTTGTGTTAGAGATAAACTTATCAAGTCTTGACCTAATATCTTCATCTATCAACTATGACAAATGCTAGAGATAGATTTGAAAGTTGATATCTGCTTTGTATCAATCTTAATGCCTATTGTTTTGAGTGTTAGGTAGAGAGATCATCTAACGGTCGAAACACTATTTTTCACGAAATTGATTTAGAGATAAACACTTTTGCGAGGATACGCGATTATATTGGTTCGAACTTTGTTCACATATTTGGGTTAATAGATACATTTAAGACGGACTAACGAAACCTAATCTTGGCATATTTTTACCAAACTTAAAAATCGACTTTTATTCCGATTTTATTATTGCAAACCTTTGTCACAAATGTTGATACCATTCTAAAAACCCCTTACTCTTAAGTTACTAAACCGTTGAATGGCACGCATATATTCACTTCAATCTCTGTGGATACGATAAAACACTACCGCAAATACTTTCTAACAGATACCAGCAACAAAATATCCACGAGGCGAATGTAGAAGGTCACAGAATTGATGAACCTTTTAGAGTCGAACCTAGGAGAAATCAGGCACCCATTTATGTAGAAGAAGAACCAGAGGTAGTCATGGTGAACAAGAATAAGAATGCTGACCAAGTGCTTAGACAAGTTCGACAACATGATGTAGCAGAAGAAAATAATCTTGCTGAAATGGTTGAAAGGATAATGACTAGAAATGGCGCAAACTTTGGCTTCACTAGACCAAATTATACTTCGCCTATAGTAGATTATATCTTGCAGGTTGAATTACCTCCAAGGATGAAAGTTCCAAAATTCAATAAATTTGCAAGAGATACCACTGAATCAACGGTCGAACATGTGGCTAGATATATGATCGAGGCAGGGGGAATAGCAGGAGACGAAAGTCTTAGAATCAAATATTTCCCAAGTTCTCTCACAAAGAATGCTTTTACGTGGTTTACTACATTACCACCTAACTCAGTTTATAATTAGGCTCAGTTGGAACGTTTATTTCATCAACAGTTTTACATGGTACAAACAAAAATTAGTTTGAAAGAATTGGCTAGTATTAAACGTAAAGTTACAGAACCAATTGACGACTACTTGAATAGGTTTCGACTTCTTAAAGCCAGGTGCTTTACCCAAGTGCCAGAACACGATTTAGTCGAAATGGATGCAGGGGATCTAGATTATTCCATTAGGAAAAAATTAGACACTCAGTACCTCAGACATATGGCACAGCTGGCAGATCGAGTTTTCCGCTTGGAGAGGCTAAAAGAAGAGAAGGCTAGGTTTAGTAAAAGTAATAAACCAACCTTCGTCGAATGCAATGAAAATGTCGAAAATACGTGTGACGAAACACTTTATTTCAATGAGAATGAGGTAGACGTTGCTGAGTTAAAACAAGGTCCACCTTATACTTGTAAATTTCTAGCTCCATCGAATAGAAAGAATCCTATCGAGTCTAATGATAAGTTTCCTAAAAGAACATATACTTTCGACATCACTAAATGTGACGAAATCTTTGACTTGTTAGTTAAGGATAGACAAATAATAGTACCTATTGGTGCTAAAGTACCTCCTGTAGAACAAAGAAAGAAAAGAGGTTTTTGTAAATACCATAATTTCTTGGGTCATAAAACTTCTGGTTGTTTTCTTTTCAGGGATTTTGTGCAAAACGCCATCCAAGACGGAAGGTTGAAGTTTGGAGATAAAGGAAAGGCTCAGATGAAGGTTGATTCTGATCCATTACAGAAAGTGGAAGCCCACTACACAGAACCTGAAATCTAGATGGTCGAAGCCATCTAAAAGTGTCCTGTCAACTTGGTAAGATCTATTGAGGATTGTTTCATAATAATTGAGACAGTTAAATCAATCGAAGACGGTGATAACGCTGAAAAAGCTGGAGATCATGGCTTGATACTGGTAACTGTTGCACCCCAAAATTTGACCAACAATTATTTACCCATCAAGTGTTTGAAGGTTGATACCTTCATCAGAAAGTTCAAGAGATCCTCAGAGAAATTGGTTGAAACCAAGGTTGTGTGTCTCATAACTTGAGAGTTGTGGGAGCTCCTCAGATGATTCTGAGACTTTGAGAATGGACTTGAAGCTTAGAGAAAGCCTATGAGATGTCTTGAAAGCCATCATGAAGCCCAGAGAGGTCATTATGCAAGAATTCAGAAGATTCAACCATGAGTGGTAGAATTAGGGTTTTGACTAGGTCAACCCTAGGTCAGCTGATGATTTGGAGAGGGTTGAGACCTAATCCAAGAGCCATGTGATCATGGAATGATGTATTGAAGTATCATAAGGATGATTCCTAGACCAACTCATCATGATTGAGGAGTTTGAGAAGTTTTAAGCTGGGGTTTCTAAGGATTGACAGTGTAAAATCCCCTAGTTTGATCCCTATCTTCCAGGCAGTTTTAGCTCAATATGTGATTGTCATCTCATCTTCCCCACAACATTAATGTTGTAGAGCTTGTTCTTAGCTTTAATTTGAGTGGTAGAAGTCCTTGATAGGATTTGCAGAGCTCAAGTTATGGTTTTGACAAATTACAGGTCATCTGAGGTGTGTGAATCTGGGTCCTTGAAAGTCACCCAACTCGCAGACAACTTTTGTCCTAGTAGGATGATTCCTATGATCTATTGGTCAACATGAATGTTGAATAGCATCTTCTTATCTTTCTAGAGAGTACTAGAAGTCCTTGATAGGATTTGTGGAACTCTACTTATGGTCTTGGCAAGCAAAGGGTATTTTGGTCATTTGAGAATTACAGGTCATTCTTAGCCTATGCCTAAAACTCATGAAAGGAAGCTTCAAATGAAAAACTTCACAACATAAAAGTTGCTCAAAATGTCATTTTAAGTCTAGAAAAGAGGTCATGGAAGTTTGGAAATGCATATAACAAGACTTGATAAAAGTTGGTGGAAAATGACTTAAAAAGGCATATAACTTGAAAAAGTTCAAGTTGGAAAATGGTTTGAGAGATCAACAAATCCAAAATGGGTCATCCAATATACCAAATTGAATCCAAACATCATTTTAAATACATTGGTTCAGCCACTTTTTTGATTTAGGGTTTCAATTTTGGACTTGCTTTGTAATATTGTTACTTGCATATTAAGGCAAGCATGGAAAACTTGGCACAAGGTAATTTTCAAGGCAAGGAGCTTGCATATCATTCCAATTTGGCATGTAAGGAGATTTTGAAGGGTTATAAGTGCATTGTAAGGAGATACCATGAGATATCAATATGTCATCACATGAGAATTTCCATGAATTTCCACCACATTCTAGAATCATCCTAGAGGCATCCAGAAACTTCTAGATCTGTCCATCATCCTCTATATATTGAATTGAATCCATTAGTGCAAAGGGTGGGTGAAAAAGAGAGTGAAGAGAGAGTGAGATTCCTTTTCTTCCATTTTTTGCAAATCAATATCAAACTCCATTTTCTTCTTCATCTCTGTTGCACCCCAAAATTTGCCCAACCTTTTCTAGCCTAGATTTATGTTTCAATTGCATAGTCATTTGCATTGTCATCATGTACATAGGGTATTCATCTGCATTGCATAGCATGAGCAAGCTATCTTTATCAGGGAATCAAGTGCTATTCTTATCTCAAGAGGTATATCCAAGGGTTTCATTCATATTCAAGACTACTCAGGTCATCAGGGAAGAATTTGAGCTTGGAAAAGTTGACAGGTTGATCAATGAGTTCTCTCCTATCTTGAGGTTGTTTGGGGATCATCAGAGGTGTGGGAGCTATGAGCCAAGAGCATGAGGTGTGTATGGATATTATGAAGAGCATAGATGATCATTTTTGAAGAAGAACCAAGTCATTGGAATGATTGCAAGAGCCTCAGTTGAAGTCAGTCAACTAGGGTCAACACCAGGTCAACTCTAAGTCAAAGAAGTGTTTTGAAGGGCATCAAGAATCATTTGAAGAATGTGGGATTCATTATTTGCTACATGGATATGGCTATGATGTTGTGCTAAAGAAAAATCAAGAGGAGTCAAGGAGAACTGGAGTTACTAAATTAGGGTTTCAGTGTAAAATCCCCTGATTTAGGTCAAACTTCAAAGCAGTGTAACTCAAGATGCAAGCTTCATATGAATTCTTAGTCCACATGAAACTTGTAGAGTATCTTCATAGCTTTAATTTTAGTTGTGGAAGTCATCAAGATGATTTATAGAACTCAAGTTATAGCTCTTGCAAGTTACAGGTCATCTGAGGGCACTGAAATTTGTCTGTGAAAATTGTCTGTCTTCCAAGCAACTTCTGACCTTCAAGGATATTTCAAATGGATTTGTGGACAACATGAGAGTTGTTCCTTATTGTCTTAGCTTTCTAGGAAGGTATTGTATGCCTTCATATGATTTGTGGAACTCTACTTATGGTCTTGGCAAGCAAAGGGTATTTTGGTCATCTGAGAATTACAGGCCATTTCAAGCCTATGCCCAAAACTCATACAAGGGAGCTTCAAATGAAAAACTTCACAACATAAAAGTTGCTCAAAATGCCATTTTAAGTCTAGAAAAGAAGTCATGAAAGTTTGGAAATGCATGGAACAAGACTTGATAAAAGTTGGTGAAAAATGACCTAAAAAAGGCATATAAGTTGAAAAAGTTGAAATGAAAAATTGGTTTGAGAGATCTACAAATTCAAAATGGGTCATCCAATATACCAAATTGATTCTAAACAATATTTTAGAGACATTGGTTCAGCCACTTTTTTGAGTTAGGGGTTAATTTTTGGACTTGCTTTGTATTTTTGTTACTTGCATCATAAGGCAAGTATGGAAAACTTGGCATAAGTGAAATTTCAAGGCAATGGGATTGGTTTTTTCACACATACCATTTCAATAACTCATGAGAGGAGATTTTGACACAAGGTTGGAAGGGTGTATGCATGAGATATGAGATGTATCAAAGTATCATTAAGTGAGATTTTCATGAACTTTCCACCACTTTCTAGAATCCTCTAAGATCATTCTACAAACTTCTAGATCTGTCCATCATCATCTATATATTGAGAATGAATCATTGGTGCAAGGGGTTGGTGAAAAGAGGGAGAGAAAAGAGAGAATTCCATTGTTGCTTCCATTGTAAGAAAGTGTAGAAACCTTCAATCTACACCAATTCTGATCATTTCTTTTCTTCATCCATCATCCCTTGAAGATTGTGACTGGGAACAAACAAGCTCAGAGGCACATCCATGGAAGATTGAGGCTCTAAGATTGAAATTGCAAATGTCCATCTCAGATTCAAATCTCACAATCCAAGCACTCATCATCACCATTGTTGCAAACAGAAAGATCCTCCTCAATCAAAGATCATCCTCGAAGGGTTACAAGCATTGAATCCACCTGTAACCACCTCTGCCATAGCTGCTAAGCAGGTTGGTGATTTCTTTCCTATCTCTATAATTAGGTGTTGCTAGGTTAGATCATTGGTGTAGGATTGTTAGGGTTAGGAAGATGAGCATGCACCCTCTCTGTTATGGCCATTAGAGACATTTTGATTCATAGTGATGAAACTTTCTTGATCAAGAACTCCTGACTTAGGGCGAGATAATGCTAGCTTTTTGGCTCAGAATATTCACCATAATCTATAGATCATTCTAGGGTAATTTGAGCAAGAACTATAATCATGCACATCAGGTGCAATTCAGTGGTACCCAAGACTTCCAGTTATCGGGTTTGTTTTTTGGGAGGGTTTTAGAGAAAATCACGGGCATAGTCTTGTAGAGGGGAAGAAATGGAGTGAGTTTGGTTTTTAAAGTTCGTGATTTCATGGGATATTGAAGGAGAACGATGGACATGAACATGGCTGCATGGATAGAGAATTCTGCAAACCCTAGGTTGAGTTGGAGAAGACGATACCGTGGCCGTTCGATCATGCCAAAGTTTTGACTCATTAGACTAATCGTATGGCTGATATTCAAAGAGAAAAACGGAGGGAATTGACCAAGTGTGAAACGATGCGTTTCACTTAAACGCATGTCTGGGCCTGGATCTGATTTTCCTATCCCCACCCCCATCAGCGAGCCCATTGGAATTTTAACTTGATTTTGTTGCTTTTCGCACCGTGTGTTTCTTTATTTTCTTTTGTTTTTTAATTCATTTTTCTGAAGCGCGTTGGGCTTAGTGCTTTTGATATTCACACCCCTGGTTTCATGGCCCATCTGAGATAACAACTATGCGCCTTTGCTTATGGCACCCCCTCACCCTTTTATGTCTATTTTGTGTTTTTATTTTCTTTTATATTTTTAACACCTTTAAAAAATCATATAAAATTGAAAATAGCTTAGTTTTAATTGGTTCTTTTTGCTATAGGTCAATAATTTTGTTAATAAAAATATACCATAATAAAATTGGCATTTTATTTTGTTTTAATATTTTTCATGCATTTTTCTTGTAAATAGCATTTTATTGAGTTTAGTTTAGTACTCAAATTTGTTGATTTTAGTTCTCATAGTTCCCTTTAGATTTAGGACTCATTCTTTTTAGAGTGATTAGCTTAAGGCTTCAACTTGTACATAGGATTTAACTCACATTTTTAGGATTAATTCTTAGGTGATTTGTTTAGGTAAGATTAGTGTGATCAAAATTAGGGTTTTAAATGGACATAAGTGAGATAGATTTAATTCTTTTAGGAATTTTGATTGGATTTTGGGGTATGGGACTATAGGGGTTATGGGTATAAGATAGATCCCTTAGAATATATTAGGATTCCCCTACTGCTACTAGTATATTGCTTATATGTGATTAATTGTGTGGTGTGCCCTCTTTAGGGTTATTATTTTGTCTGTGTGGGGTATTGGGTTTGTTTGGAGCTTGGGTGTGAGCTGAAGACTGTGCTGATGAAGCCATTGATGAGGAGAAGATTGAAGACCAAAGATCCAGAGGTTAATGAGTTCAGCTGCTGAAGACCATAGGGTCTATGTGATAGGCAAAGCTTTAGATTAGAAGTTTGATTCATGAAACATGGAATGCTTCCTGTGCTTCCATTCTTTCCCAGTGACTAAAAGCCCCTCTGAGAACTCACCTCCCTCCTTTGGAGGGATAAGTGATTGGTCTCAGGGGTAGAACTTTGAGGGAACCTGTCCCCCTATGCTAATCCCTTGTGAGCTTCCTTTGGTTGTTCACAAGATGATTAGCATGCTATTATCTCTCCTGATCTTATTCTGTTATTCCTGGAGTGCTTGCCCTTGAAGATGGAGATCGTTGAAGATGAAGACTGTCAAAGCAGGGAGCTAGCCAGAGCTTGGGGGTCCAATGATGAAGATTCAGCTTGGAGATTCGTTTGAAAGAGGATGTGCTGTGCATCAACTTGGAGAGTTTGCTGTCAGAGCTTGGGGTTTTTTTTTCTCTGTATTGTGTGTATTAATTCCCCTAGGTTTAAAGTGAAATGTGCTTCACTTATACCTATTGTATTCAGGTAGAGGAAGAGTTTGGGCTCCCTTGCCTAGATTGTTTGTTGTATTCATTATTTTACTGTTTACTGCGTATTTGTTTTGCTTTCCGTTTATTCCCTTAGGAGCTCTGTTTCTCTCCGTGCAAGAGAGTAACATGACAGACATTAGGAGCTAACCCATGCATGATAACATTAGGTTAGATTTTATTCCCTTTTCAACCCTAGGATTTGTAGAGTGTCATCTCTTCTTTCTTCAAAACAACAGAAAAACATTAATAAAGATTATAACAGAGATTAATTCATTTCTTCCGTCAAAAGATTTGAACAAACATCAACCTTTTTGCAATAAGAAAACCCTTGTTTAAGGTGAGATTTTTCATAAAAGACACTTGAACAGCTTGTGTCGTACGTAGCCCGAACTACGTTTGCTCTGATCTTCCATGCAGTGTGGAAGTACGTAGGCATAGGATGCGATATCCTAGCGAGCAACCTTCCCCACCTTCACCCGTAGTTAGGCGAACTACGTTGACTCTGATTTCTCGTTCCAGACGGGAATACGTAGGCATAAAGTGCGATGCTTTGCCGAGTCATGTTTTCTTTTCTTTTCAGACCTCATCCTTTAGTTTAGATAGAAGTGTAATCCGTACAAACCAAGCAAGCGTGGATCCCATCGAGTACGATGGACGTGAGGGGTGCTAATACCTTCCCCTTGCGTAACCGACTCCCGAACCCAGGTTTTGGTTGCGATGACCATACCTTTTCCCGTCTTTGCGTTAGGTTTACTTCGAGCGTTTCCTTTCCCTCCTTTGGGATAAATAACGCACGGTGGCGACTCTTCTGTATTGCCGGCACCGATTTTCGCAGTAGCGACAGCTGGCGACTCTGCTGGGGACCCAACGTCCCCTGGCTGCTAAGGACTGCGATAGTTTCTTATGCATTTGGGATCCAACGTCCCTTAAGAGAGTCAATCCTAGCGCTTGTTTTCCCGTCGAGGATTTTGTATGGATTTACATTTCTGTATTTACATTTCAGCATTGTATTATCATTATTATTGCTGTATTGTGGGGTGTGACGGGTGATTCCATGATTGAGAGATAAGTCGGACCTGGGCTTGAGTGCACCTAGACTTAGAGTAGAGATTAGTGGGGGTGTGCATGCTTTGCATGTACTAGCTTCCCGCGAAATCTACGCTCGGACGAGGTCTTTCTGGTTGACTTCCTGTTTCACCCTTTGGGTGCAGTGGGCTGTTGGTTAGTTGGATTGTCGACTCCGGGGACCGATCATTTGGAAGTTGGCTAAGTGAGGCCTCTTCAGGATTTGATGATGCCACTCCTTCTGGGAATCGTATCATCAACCCTGAAAGTCTGTGACGCCAACGACCGCATAGGATGCCGTACCTTGTGCCAGTTATAGGGACATCTACCTGTGAGAGGGACTTGGGGCATGCAGGTAACTTGACCTTCAGACTACCGGTTTGTTTCTCATGAGATACAGGATTGTGGATCTTTTATGGACTGTTACTAGGTCTGTCAGAGACCAGGTGTGGGTTATATTATTGGGTCTACCCGAGACCAGGCTGGAGTTCTTTGAGAAGTCTGTCTGAGACCAGGGTTTGATGAGTATTGGAGGGTCTGTCAGAGACCTGTTCTTGGTGTGACTTGGGCTTCTTATTCAGGGCACTTGATCCCCTGTTGCTGCTGCTTGCATTGCATTGTTTGCATACGCATTCATCATTACATTTCATTAACGTGTGTCTGTGCTGCAGGTGCATTACATACTTCCCTGTTCTAGTGCCCCGGATTTCTGATATGGGTAGTGTGCGGAAGACAGTTGCGTATAAGCTGCCCACTCCGGATGTGAATTCTATATTGGGTTTGATTGCTCTTGCTGATGATGAGGTTAAGGCTAGCTTCAAGGAGAGTTATGGGAGACTTTTGAGCTTGGTTTGTAGACCCAGTGCACATGATTTGAATGGATTGTATACGTTGCTGCAGTTTTATGATCCAACTTTGAGATGCTTCACGTTTACAGATTTCCTTATGGGTCCTACTATGGAGGAATATTCAGAATTCCTTAGTTTGCCAGTACAGAGCAAGATCCCGTTCATTCATTTTGACGCTAAACCTAAGTTGGAGGATTTAGCGGTGTCTTTGCATATGGATGCCTCAGAGCTGTTGGTGACTTCTTGGTACGGGATTCCTGGATTCGCTCTTAGCTTTCTGGTTAGCAAGGCGCGAGAGTATGCCGAGAGTGGTTGTTGGGTGGTATTCAACGCTTTGTTGGCTTTGTGTATATATGGGATAGTGTTATTCCCAAACCTTCCAGACTTTGTTGACTTTGACGCACTTCATCTATTTGCTGCCGGCAATCCGGTACCGACGTTGATTGGGGATTTCTACCATTCCCTCCATTACAAGAATGAGAACCGGCGAGGGAAGAGTGTTCATTGCTGTGTGCCTTTACTGAAGATGTGGTTTGATAAACACTTACCGAAGAAGGGTCCTTTCGTAGAGCTTGCAAATGAGTCTGATTGGTCCGAACGCCTTATGAGATTGACTTCTGAGGAGATGGTTTGGTTTGATAGGGATTTGCTGGGTTCCGAGAGTATTTTTAGCTGTGCGGGGTATCCAAACGTGCCCTTAATTGGGAGGAAAGGATGTATCAATTACAATCCTTCTTTGCTTGTTCGTCAGTTTGGATATGCGTTGAAGAGTCCGCCGAAGGCAGAAGAGGTACAGGAATCTCTGTACTTCACAGATAACCTGAGTGGAGACTTATTGGCCAAGCTGCAGTACGCTTGGAATCACATCTCTAGAAGGGGAAAACCATTGTTGGGAAAGAACGATTGTCAGGCTTATCCTCCGTACAAAGCTTGGATGCGAGAAAGGGTCAAGCAGATTCAGATGCCCTATCCTTTTGTGTCATCTCCTGTTCCTACTCCGGTGGAGGAACCCACGACTGTTCCCATTGAGGTTTACGAGCAAGTGGTGAAGGAAAAGGAAGCTCTGTTGGTGGTTAATGAAGATCTAGAAAGAGAATTGGCCCGAATTCGAAGTGAGAAGAACGAAGCTGCGTACTCTCTTCAACAACAAACTGAGATGGTAACCTTGTTGAAGACTAACTTGGTCAAAGAAAAGGAGAAGCGGGAACGCCTAGGACAAGACTTTAAGAGCTCTCATGACATGATGGAAGCTAAGAAGAAGTCGTTGGACATCGCTCACCGAGAGATCGCTTCATTCAATAAGACGTGGAATGCCACTCTTACTAACAACAAGGAACGGGAGGATAAGTTGAAGCAACAGATCGCCGATCTTCAGAACCAATTGAAGGCCACTAGGAGGCAGCACGAAGAAGAAGTCATGACTAGATATGCCCTTCAAGGTGCACTGAAGCAAGTTGAGGCCCGCAGAAAGGAAGCTCGGTCCTAGAAGAGGAAGTTAGATGAGTGCTTTGGTGAAGGCGTATGGGAAGAGTCCATCGACGACTTGCGGCGAGTACTTAAGCAGAGGAGTCTACTCATAGAGGGATTGCTTGTCCAGCCTGATCATCCCAAGACAAAGAAGATGTTAGGGGAGTATAGGGATTATGGGCATACCTGATTCGTTCATGCTTTATTGTATGCTGACCATCACCCGACTTGTGGGTTGAGGTCATACTCTTGTTCGTCTTGTGATACATTGGTGTTATACTTTTGCCTTTGAAGGTCTGTTCAATACATGAGTTATTTTCTCTTCTGTGATTGAATTTCAACTTCTTGTAACTGCTTGTCACCGCACTGTCACGGCGCTGCCCTGTATCAAATGTATTAACACTAGAATGGGGGGAGTAACATTCTCCAATGCACAGGCACATATTTCATTCCGCATACATACTCATATTTGCATTACAGGTTTGTGATCCAGGTATCTTATCTCCCGCATTTTTCAGGTATTTTCAGGATTGCAGAAAAGCGGGTCCACCGTTACTCTACAAGAACCAACCAGAAGAAGATCATGGACGCCATGCAGAGTGAAATGCAAGAGATGCGTGACAGGATGGCCCTGTTCATGCAAACCATGGAGACCATCGCCAAAGGGCAGGAACAGTTGCAGAGTTTGGTGCAGCCGTTGGTTGCTCGTGCTGAGAACAACGGTACCCCACGTGGTGAAAACGTGGCTAACTCTCCCAGGGTTGAGAATCATCAAAGTGCTGATCACATCCCAGTTGCTGGGCTGAACAACGGAGAAGCCGGTCCTGCTGGTGGTAACGGAAATACTGGTAACACTAATGGAGACACTGCTGGGGTGTTTGTAGGGAACGTCAACCAGGGTTTCAACATGGGTACGGAGAACGTCGGGCTGAATGGCGGCAATGGTAATCAGGGCTTTCAAGGCATGAATGCGGGATATGGCAATGTGGCTGGCGCCAAAACTGGATATGGAGACCATGGTTATGGTAACGCAGGGTATGGAATGGGTATGAACAACGGCCAGGATATGGGCAACCTGAGGGGTGACCCCAGGTACTTCCAAGCAGGTCTGGGTCGTAACGCTGGACATGCTGCGTATGAAGAGATACCTTATTGGGAGGATCATCAGGAAGACGTTTTCTCTGGTCATAATGAAGGCTACGGGAGGCCTACAGGGGACAGCCTCCGCATGAGATTGTTGGAAGAAAAGGTAAATGGTCTGGCTAATCAGAATGCTCTTGGGCTGGATATGTCCAACATGGGGTTGGTACCAGGGCTGAGGGTACCCCTGAAATTCAAAGCGCCGTCTTTCGATAAGTATAGAGGCGACACGTGCCCGAGGGTGCATGTCCATTCATTTTACAGAAGGATGTCTGCGTATTCAGACGACGAAAAGATGCTTATGCACTTTTTCCAAGACAACTTGTCAGGGCCGTCATTGGAGTGGTACATGAGTTTGGAGCCAACACAGATCAGAACTTGGAAAGAATTGGCGGAAGCTTTCGTGAAGCATTACCAATACAACAGCGATCTCGCTCCTAACAGAGTTCAGTTGCAAAGCATGTCCCAGAAGCCCAAGGAAAGCTTCAAAGAGTACGCCCAGAGATGGTGTGACCTGGCTGCTAGAGTACAACCCCCTATGGTCGAGCGGGAAATGATGGACTTGTTCGTAGGGACATTCTCAGGAATGTACTATGACCGGCTGCTCAACTTCTCAATGAGTACCTTCTCCGAGCTGATCCTGATGGGGGAGCGTATAGAGAACGGGATAAAAATTGGTAAGATTCAACCGGGAGAATCTGTGTCAGCTGGAAGCAACAAGAAAACCTTCGGTGGTAAAAGGCAAGGTGATGCTAATGCGGTGTATAACGTTCAGCGGAGAAATAGGAATCAGAATCGGCGTCCACAGCCTCAAGTTGCAAGTGTGACCATTTCGGGACCACCTCAGCAACAGAGACAACAACAGCAACAGGCTCAGCAGCAGCCTAATCAGAATCAGCGGAGGTTTCAGGCTCCAAGACCAAGGAGGATATTTGAGGTACCGCCAGTATCTTACGCTGAGCTCCTTCAGAATCTATTGAAGTTACAGCTAGTTGAAAAGTGAACCTTGGCGCCGCCGACTGGCACGCCACCAGTAGGATACGATATCAACGAGCACTGTGATTTTCACTCTGGTGCACCCGAGCACAATATCGAGAACTGTTTAGCTTTCAAGCACAAGGTGCAAGATCTGCTTGATAGCACAGCCATCAATTTTGGGAAGGAAGGTCCCAATATTACTCAACAGCCAATGCCCAAGCATGCGGGAGCTGGGGCAAATGCAATATTGACAGACGCTGAAACAGAATTGGTGTTAGATGTTAATAAGCTGATGACTCCGTTGAGCAGTGTCAAACAGTGTCTTTTGAAAGAAGGGGTTTCTCCAGGTTGTGATGAAAGTTGTGTTGATTGTCAGATTCAGCCCGAGGGCTGTGCAGAGTTGAAAAGGGGTGTACAAGGGTTGATTGACAAAGGGGTCTTGAATTTTGATCGGGCTGCAGGGTCAGAAAAGCTCGTCGAAGTGGAGACTGAAGAGGAACGGAATGAAGTTGCTACAGTCACAATCCCGTTCAAGTCTGTAACGATTTCGGCGCCAGCAAAGCGATCGGCCTTTACAATTACCAGGGCTAAGCCAATTCTTTATGAGAGCACGAAAGCAGTACCATGGAGCTATGGTGCGGAGGTATATTGTAACGGGGAAAAGATTGATCTGAGTGATCCACCAGAGGGATCTGTGGAGAGTATAGTTGGACAAGGCGGCGTAACTCGAAGCGGGAGGATTTTTACTTCCCCAGAAGTTGAGGCTGAAAGGCTTGCTAAGGGCAAGAACAAAGTGGTTGACGACGGGCCATCTGGGAGTAAAGAGAAAGAGTCAACGAACAAAGAGGTGGAAGAATTTATGCGACTAATCCGCAAGAGTGACTACAAAATTGTAGATCACTTACAACAGACGCCCTCGAAGATCTCGATCTTATCGCTGTTGTTATGCTCAGAAGCGCACAGGAACGCTTTGTTGAAAGTGCTAGAAACGTCCTTCGTCCCGCAGGAGATTTCGGTAAACCAACTGGAGGGGGTCATGTCGCATGTTAATGCAGGACATGGCCTGGGTTTCACGGACTTCGATCTAACGTCTAGAGGGCGCGATCACAACAACGCCTTGCATATCTCCATTGAATGCCGTGGCACCGTTATGTCCCATGTGTTGGTGGACACTGGGTCGTCATTGAACGTATTACCGAAGAAAGCCTTGTTGAAACTGGACACTCGGGGGTTGTTATGCACACCAAGTGATTTGGTGGTGCGCGCATTCGATGGAACCAGGAGGTCAGTTTTTGGATCAATCACATTGCCTATTCAAGTGGGACCTGAGGTGTTTGACACGGTGTTTTACATCATGGATATACAGCCCGCGTATAGTTGTCTGATCGGTAGACCCTGGATTCATGCTGCTGGGGCAGTTACCTCCACGCTTCACCAGAAACTCAAGTATATGGTTGATGGAAGCATTGTCACAGTCTGTGGAGAAGAAGATATTCTCGTCAGCCGCCTGTTGGCGCTACTCGAAAAAATGCATCGCGCAACGACGGGGAGGCGAAAAGAAAGGACAGAAGAGTCGCCACCGAACTTTATTTATCCCATGGGGGGAAAGGAAAATATCGAGAAAACCTTAAGAAACGAACGGATAAGATGGTCTCGTAACCATGAACGGGTTCGGAAGCCGGTTATGCGAAGGGAAGGTATTAGCACCCCTCGCATCCATCGTACTCGATGGGAACCTTTTGTTTGTCGATGTATGAATATATTTGCTTAAATATTATGCTATAAAGAGAGTGTTCCAAGGGATAGAAAGAAGGGTTTAGAAACGGGGAAAGAGAAGTAACGGGGGGAAGAAGGGAGAGAACGGACTCGGTAGGACTTCGCGGTCCTAGGCCTACGTATTCTCAACAGATATGAGAAAATCAGAGTCGACGTAGTTCGGGAAACTACAGATAGGGGGGATTGTGCTCGCCAAGACATCTCCGTCTTGTGCCTACGTATTCTCATCTGGTATGAGAAATCAGAGCAGCCGTAGTTCGGCCTACGGTGTGCGGGGAAATGGGGTGTACTGGTAGACGATGCTATTGTACGCATTCTAGCAGTTTAGGTGTATTGCTGCTCGCTCGTTGGAGACTTAGGCGTTTCCTGTTTGCGGTAGAACGGACGTAGCATGTCCTTTTTGAAATGATTAGGTTTTCGCCATGTGAGGCAAGATGTCACGTTTGATTGATTTGGTTGTTTTTAGGGGGCGAGACATGTCCTCGGATAGTAACCCCTACAGGTAGTACCCAATTCGTTATCTCAAAGTTTTTGTGAAAATTATGTGGTGAACGAGGTGTCTTCGTATTGAAAGACGAGCGTCGAAACCACCCTCACTACAGTGGGCATCCCAACGCTCGGAGAGGAAGAAGACTACACTTAATCCCCTCTCTTTAATTCAATACAAAGAGATCTTCATTCTCTTATTAAAGTGTTTTTGGTTTTAAACAGTAAGTGTTTTGCGACAGAGAACCCTACGGTAAGCGTCAACACTCGGGATAGGAGAAGGCCTACGCCTAACCACTCCACAACCATTCAAGTTTTGTTGTAAAAAGATTTGAAAATGCACTCGGCGCGAGACCGAGGTTTTAGGTGATGAAAGATTACGGAATGAAGTTGTGAAAGTGAGATATGGTGGAAGAAGTCGCGTCTT
The DNA here is from genome assembly GCA_963859935.3 of Lathyrus sativus. NCBI lineage: Eukaryota > Viridiplantae > Streptophyta > Magnoliopsida > Fabales > Fabaceae > Lathyrus > Lathyrus sativus. The sequence continues at coordinate 20,977,748 of OZ012741.1, forward strand.
CATATTGAGAGACGAGTGTCGAGATCACCCTCACTACAGTGGGCATCCCAACACTCGGAGAGGAAGAAGACTACACTTAATCCCCTCTCTTTAATTCAATACAAAGAGAAATTAATTTATTGAAAGATGGTTTGAAAATGGACTCGATACGAGACCGAGGTTTTTTAGGAGAGAAAAGTTTAGAAGCGTCTTCGTATTGAAAGACGAGTGTCGAAATCACCCTCACTACAGTGGGCATCCCAACACTCGAAGAAGAAGGGGTCTACACCCAACCCTCTATTTTTAATTCAATACAAAGAAATTATTTTATTATTGATGACTTGAGAAACGTTCTTAGATGCAAAGTAACGAACCCGACGGAGGACCAAAATTCAAGTAAACCAAGGGTTCCAACATCACATATATATTTAATACAAAATGTGTGCAAGGTGTTTTACATGAAAAACAAAGTGTGGTCAAAAGTGACTAGGTGTATGGAAGTGTATGTGACCATTTTAAAAAAAGGCAAATTTAACACTTAACTTCCACCAGTGGAAGTTAAGTACAAAAAGTGACATTTTTGAAAAAAGCCTAAAATAATACATAACTTCCACCAGTGGAAGTTAAGTACAAAAAGTGACATTTTTGAAAAAAGCCTAAAATAACACATAACTTCCACCAGTGGAAGTTAAGTACAAAAAGTGACATTTTGAAAAAAGCCTAAAATAACACATAACTTCCACCAGTGGAAGTTAAGTACAAAAAGTGACATTTTTGAAAAAAGCCTAAAATAACACATAACTTCCACCAGTGGAAGTTAAGTACAAAAAGTGACATTTTTGAAAAAAGCCTAAAATAACACATAACTTCCACCAGTGGAAGTTAAGTACAAAAAGTGACATTTTGCATTTTGAAAGTGATTTTTCATAATTGAGTGATTTTGAATGAAATGATAGTTCAAGCATGTTGTAATGGACCAATGTGAGGTGTGTGATGTGTTGTTTTAATGAAAAAACAAGTTAAGCAAAAAGTGTCAAGTTTGTGGCTTGGTGTGTTTGAATGCAGACATGACTAAACAGCAGACCAAAAAAGAAATCCAAAACAAGCAATGAATCAAAACTGCCTCCAATGATAAAACAAACATCTCATGAGAAAGGAAACCAATTAGCATTAATACTTATCCAAAGCATCTCAAATCAACCTTTAAACATTCTTGACATTAACTGCTAAACTAACAAACTAACAATCAGCAAAAATCTGGTCCAGCTCGAACACAATATTCAAAACAAATATCCTGCAAATGCTGTAGATTTCAATCATGGATATTGCAGATTAGCAAACAGTAGCAGCATACCATTTAAGACCAACATGAAAACAAAGTTTACAGCATACTCATTCAATACACCATTGAGGTTATGCAGCAGATACATCAAAACAAACAGACCAAATGTTCACCACATCCAGACAGGACACCAAGGGAATCTGTAGTCACAAAGACTGAAATTGATATGTAATGACACCAAAAGAAATAACAGCAACAAACAACCAAATGATGAGACAGAGTAACCAATTATTAATGCTTGCTGTCATAGATCAGCATATCCAACATGAACACAACTCACACACAACGGGAAAAAAAAAACAGTCCATCACATTAAGACACAACATTACACTTTGCTACACACACAACTCTTAAACATGATATATGCAGTGCTCCACAAACAAACAGCAGCATTACCTGATTTCAAGGCCAATCATGAAGACAAAATTTAATGACATACTCACCCACTGCAACTCTGAAATTGGCAGCATGAACAAAAACAAAGGCTACAAAATGGACACATTCCCACCAAGACCAATACTAATGTAATGAAATCCAACAAACACACCAAAAAGGAATAAGCAAAGCAGCAGGCATTTTGAATGAGGAAGAACAATAAAAATCCTTAAATGACCTATTGCTACATGTCAGAATTTCTATCACAATCACAGCACATACACAACAAAGAAACAGTCCATTTCATATTAACACACACCTGCACATAACACATTCTCATGACTGAACCTTAAATAAAAATAAGCCCTTAGCAAGAAATGAATTTAACCTAACCACATGACTTGACACCATCAAACTCACATAACTTATACATGACCAAGGCGTACACCAACAGTTGAGGTTCTTTTAAGACTCAAGTGAGATTTTGAAAACATGAGAGGTCATCAAACCCTAAATGGAAACTGACAGCAAGATCAAGGCACATTGTTTCAAATGGTGAGAGACAAGACCATACAAAACCTAAATGAGCTAATGCAGTAACCAAACATCATGGTCAATAAATTTCAACACAGAAAAACAAACAGTCCAAAAGAAAATGGTTTTGAAACAAAGGCTGAATCAAGCAGCCCAAATCTTCATTAAGATGCTCTCATGACAGTCATCCTTACAGACACACATAGGTTCTTATGGCAAACATGAATTGTCAAGACAAAACACAAACCAAACTGCAGTGCAAGCAAAGAAAAACAAACAGCCAGATCTAGATATGAATGTTGTTCAAAGAGAAAAAATGATTTCACAATAATAGAAAGTTTAGCAGCAAATCTCATGGTGTCCAAAACAAAATCCCTATTATGCTTGAACACACACAGCACAACAATCTTGACAGAACAACTTTAAGACAAAAAGACAACTAACAATGTGATGGAAAACAGGATGCATACAAACTGTGTTCATAACACACCACTCAAACAAATCAACAAGTCATTCAGATCCCAATCAAGCAGACAAAACACGAGGCAATATTCTCATAACAGCATAACCAAGAAACAAAACTGCAGCATGTGGGCTCAAACAGAACTATAGAACAGGTATTGAACTTAAAATCAGTAGTGCTCTAGTCATTCTAAACCTAACAGAATCAACATAGTTGGCCAACACATCACACATATATTGCTCAAATGCCATCAGGACTCAAACAGGGACAGCATAGACACATTCATTTTTTAAAACATATGAAAAGTTAAGACAAACTTAGTAGAATAATGTCTAATCATGATTTATGCGTATGATAAAAAAAAGCTCCAGATATCCATACCTGAAAAGGGAACTCAACAACCAAAGAACTTTGAAGAACCTCTCCTTGCTTGCAGCTGTAACTGGTCTCCTTTGAGAGAAGCTCCAAAAATTCAAAATCTCTGAGATGTTTTTGTGAGGGGTGGCTGCTAGGGTTTGTCCTAAACCTAATCCTTTTATATTCCAATTTGAAATCCAAAATCCTCTGCTGAGCTTTTTTTTTCCTCGTGGCCTTTGTTGGAGTGGGATGGTGGTACACACTAGGGTTTGCAGCAGGTTGTAGTGGCTGCTGGCTCTTGCCTATATTGGTGATAGATTCAGAAAATGCCCAGAGCAAGTACCTTTGGTGTTTGGCCTTGAAATGGAAAACTGCAGTACAATTCAAACATGAAAAGCCAAATGCTCCACATTGCAAATTGGTTGGTAGCTTGAAATTCCTTCCTCAATCATCAAAAATATCTACACCATAGTAAACCTTGCAAAAAATCAAATGGAATGGAATTTTGAATCATTGAAAATGATTCAGTTTTGCCCAATTTTCCCTTCCTCACGCACGGTCATTTTGCTCTTCCAATTTCTGCCCAGCTATGAACGAAACAAGCTACTTAACAAAACTGGGGTGGGATAATCAATGGATGTATCGCCACCCCAGTGGTTAAGTCAAGCGTGCGTTTATCATATGGTCATGAGTTCGAATCTTGGTGGGAACAAAATCCACCATATTTTTATTTCATGCGCCTTTGTCTTCAAGTCTTAAAACATATACTTTTCCTTTCTCCTTGTAATCACAAGCGCTCGTTTGGCTGAGTGGTAAAGGTGAGAAATTGTAGAGCAAAAGGTGGTGGGTTCAAACCCCACCTTATGCATTTTGCCTCAATTATTTCTTTTCTTAAGAAAATGACCTCTTTATTCTCCATCTGAAAAAATTACATTCCCTGCCTCTGATAATTTGAGCCCAAATATATTTTTTGAATACACATTTTCCTGATCCCTGTAAGTAATGACATGCCATGTAATTTTTTATGCAATATGCTGGTGCAGATGAAATAAAACATAAGCCAGAGAGGTTGGTCAAATTTTGGGGTGCAACAGCTGCCCCTATTCAAACGGCTTGGGCCTGAAGGGATGAAAGCGAACAGCTTTCGAACATTCAGGGTAAAAGACGGTTTGAATACCAAAGAAACCAGAAATTTGCCAACCGTAAGAGAAAGAGGAACCTTACACAAAGGTCCGAAGATAACATGCATTGATCGCAAAAGATAATTTGTTGGGGAAAGCTTAACCAGACAACTCTGTGGGGAACGAGCGCCCATCAAAGAATAACATTCAAAAACATCGACCAAAAGTCGGAACACAAGCTACTAACCAAGAGTTAGGATCGCCGAGAAAGATTAACATCGACCAAAAGTCGGAACACAAGCTACTAACCAAGAGTTAGGATCGCTGAGAAGAATCAACATCGACCAAAAGTCGGAACACAAGCTACTAACCAAGAGTTAGAATCGCTTAGAAAGATTATCATCGACCAAAAGTCGGAAAACAAGCTACTAACCAAAAGTTAGGATCGCTTGGAAGAAACAACATCGACCAAAAGTCGGGACAAGCTACTAACCAAAAGTTAGAATCACTTAGAAAGAATAACATCGACCAAAAGTCGGGAAAAGCTACTAACCAAAAGTTAGAATCGCTTAGAAAGAATAACATCGACCAAAAGTCGGGAAAAGCTACTAACCAAAAGTTAGAATCGCTTAGAAAGAATAACATCGACCAAAAGTCGGGAAAAGCTACTAACCAAAAGTTAGAATCGCTTAGAAAGAATAACATCGACCAAAAGTCGGGAAAAGCTACTAACCAAAAGTTAGAATCGCTTAGAAAGAATAACATCGACCAAAAGTCGGGAAAAGCTACTAACCAAAAGTTAGAATCGCTTAGAAAGAATAACATCGACCAAAATTCGGGAAAAGCTACTAACCAAAAGTTAGAATCGCTTAGAAAGAATAACATCGACCAAAAGTCGGGAAAAGCTACTAACCAAAAGTTAGAATCGCTTAGAAAGAATAACATCGACCAAAAGTCGGGAAAAGCTACTAACCAAAAGTTAGAATCGCTTAGAAAGAATAACATCGACCAAAAGTCGGGAAAAGCTACTAACCAAAAGTTAGAATCGCTTAGAAAGAATAACATCGACCAAAAGTCGGGAAAAGCTACTAACCAAAAGTTAGAATCGCTTAGAAAGAATAACATCGACCAAAAGTCGGGAAAAGCTACTAACCAAAAGTTAGAATCGCTTAGAAAGAATAACATCGACCAAAAGTCGGGAAAAGTAAACTCTATTAGGGAGAGTGATAAGATGAACACATATGTCAATGATCTTTGCTGGAGACCTGTATTCCATACAGGCTTGATAAATATACTGATAATTGCTGGAGATACGCCTGGGAATAAAAAGGGATAACAATCTGGCATATGTTTCACATGAACATGTTTGAATATGGCGTAATGCTCCATACGAAATGGAAATGCTACGCATTTTGGGAGGATGCTATGCACGATGCAAATGCAAAGGAACCACTCTAGCAAAAATAAATGCTAGAGAAGAGAGACCAACTCCGCTGGGGAAAGGCTAGACACGCCTAGCGCAAACAAACTTGTGCTGGGGAATACAAGCCTTGGATGGCCTCCGAGAAAAACTTATGGGTAAAACTGCTCTGCTAAGAACAAATCCACCCCGCTGGGGATCCAAATCAACTCTGCTACGGACAACATCCGGACGGCCTACCAGAAAACAACTCTTCTGGGGAACAAGCAACTCGGCCGGGGGCAACAACTCCACTCTACCGGGGAAATCAGCCATGAATGATTAGCCAGAATAACTTTATTGGGGAAACACAGAAGATTGCTGAGGAATAGCTCCATTCTGTCGGTGATTGAATCTGCTACTTGTTAGGGATATTGAATAATTTTTACTGGGAGATTATCCCACACCCTCTCTGCTGAGGATGGAGATAAACAATCTCTGAGTCAGTCCCATTCTGCGGGGAGGAAGATTAACTCCGCTGACTTGGCTGGGGATTAGGTAAGGAGGGAATCGGCATCAACCTCTGCTTGGGAAAAATGAGGTAAACTCAACAAATACGACTTCCGCTTGAGGAATGAGTCGATGACCTAGACTCTGATGGGAAAGGAGTCAATTGTTCAGACTCTGTAGGGATAACAATACTGCACTCGCCTCACTGCTGGGGAAATAAACCCAAATCTGCTTTTATAACTCTGATAAGCTCTGAAGATATGGAGAGGAACACACCTCTTTTGTTTCCGATTTTGCCCCAGCCTATGAGATATCTGAAAAAAATCTTCCTCGAAAGGGAACCTGAAATCTCTGTACTTTGATGGTTAGATATGAACTGCCTCAGCGCTTTGAACCTTGAAGAGGTACTTCAAGTCAATTTCCTTTCTGGATAAGGATGGTTGTCGTGCTTCTGGGGTGGCCTGCCCCAGCTTAGAAATGACTTTTACCTTGATTGGCTAAATTGGAGAAGTGCTTTTGACTTCGAGAGATTTACCTAATCTCGACCTGATTGCCCCAGATTAACTGCATCTAGGAATGACCGACTCCGCTTATGTTTACCTGATGTGACTTGCCCCTGCTCAAAGGAGTACTCGGGCGCTCTATATCTTATTTCTATCAAACTTCGCATTCTAGAAACTTTCCTGATGTCAAATGCTTTCTCGGGAGTAAAACAATTCGTTTTGCAAAAGATAATATTAATGCAATGCATATGACAGTTTTAAAATCCAAGTCTGTTCACTAAAAAAAGTTGTGACATATAGTGAATGAATCACTTATCAAAATGTCAATATCAATACCCATACGGTAAGAAAATCCTTTTAGGAGTCAGTTTTGACACGATCTTTATCGAAGTATGCTTTCAAAACAAACATGCTTCAATTAGGTCTTTTGAAGGTTGTAACGTGGTCAGGTTCATGGTTTAAAATAAAGGATATAAGGCTCAAAGTTCTGTTTAACCCACCCACTCTCCTTGATGTTCTTCAATCCTATGTTCAGCTAATTCGACACAAGCGCTCACCTCTCAAAGGTTGAATGATAGGAGTTATGATTCGGGAAACCACAAGTTTTCGGAGTGGCAGCCACTCGCTTTTCGCCTTTGGTGCCTGGAGTCACACGACTTATTCTTTTATAATTTTTATATCTCTATTTTTGCCTGGACTGACTCTTTTAATTACATCTTCTGATTTCGAAGTCCAGCGGGATGCCCTTAATTTTTGCCTAAGCCACTTGTTTTCAAGTTATCGACTTAGCGGGCTTTTTTCTTTTCTTTTCTATTTTTCTTTTGATTCTCTTTTGAATAAATCGTGTGACACCGGCTGGTCTGACTTGTTGAAAGGATTGTAACTGTCTCACTTCTCGGCTTTTTAGGTATGACCTCTACGGGTGTGATTGATCCTCGAACAGGGAACATTCCTTCTGCAATCTGGATGCTCGGTCAAATTAATTGACACCTACCCTGCCCCAGGTTAAGATTGAGGTTTTTTCGTTTTCAGAAAGAAATTCCTACTACTAGGCTCAAAGGGGTTGACAAGGGATTAACATCTTTATATCTCCGGTGTTTAGGATTTGAAACAATGCCTGTACATCATCAGCAGAGGTTTTATTCAAAAGCATACATTCGGAAGTTTGCACCTTTAAACTTCGTCATCCTCCATCGGATTCCGCTTAAACAAGCGTTTGACATCAATAAAAGCATTGAGTGAACATGAATGGATTTAATCAAAACAAACATATTCAATTCATTATCATTATCAACTGAAAACAACAAAGTTCTACAAACAAGATTTGCAAATAAGTTCAAATTTAAACAGAAAAGAAACTACAAATGCAAAGAAATGACATGATAAAAAGGATTGAAGATTGTCAGCTCGGAGAACTTCTTCCTATTTGCGAGGGTTATTCTGATTCTGGCACTGATAGTTCATGCTGCAAAGACCCAAAAGGTTGCGGACTTTGAACAACAGGAATATCCGGGGGGCTGGGTTTGAATCATTGAGGATCCTCTCTGTTCAGGCACTTTCATCCTCAAGCTTTACCTTGGAACAGGCAGTAGCTGCGGGCAGGGGGGTTCTGACACCAAAGGTTGCAGGATATACTCCTGACCTACTGCAGCTCCAAGTGAGGGAATAGGAACAAATTTGCCTGATACATTCATGCCGCCCGGCACGAATTTAATCACCTTTGATTCAATTAGGTCCTGAACCTTATGCTTAAAAGCTTTACAGTTCGCAACGTTATGCCCCGGTGCCCCAGAGTGGAAGTCACAATGGGCTCTTTCATCATAGCCTTGTGGTGGCTCACCGGTAAGTGGAGACATAGTCCGAAGTTTAACCAATTGAAGTTGAAGCAAGAGTTGCAACAACTGAGCATAAGTCATAGGGATCTGGTTGAAGATTCTGTCGGACTGCTTCGTCCTTTGACCATTCCTTCTAAATGTGGGATTGGCTTGAGGAACAAGAGGTGGTTGCTGACGCAGGAGTTTTGGAACCTCCGGTGGTGCAGAAGATTTCTAACGCACATTACGCTCTGGTATAGGTTCCACAGACAGAGCTGGAACAAGCATCTTGGCAGCAGCTTCAGGCATTTGATCACCCTCTTTTCTAAGCACATCCCTTATCACTTCCATGATCAAGCCCATCTGAGTTTTCAGTTGATTATTCTCCTCTCTGAGTGCATCCTGATCCAAGCGCAACGCTTGCATCTTTGCCACAAACTGCCCCAACTGGCTCTGAACTTCCCTTAGTTCTTCTCGAATCTGTTCCATGGTTGTCTCTGTTGGTTTCTTTTGGTGGAATACTGGTGAATGGCTGGATCTTCAATTCTGGAACAAACCGGATGGAAAACCACATGAAGCAATAACGTCCACAGAAATAGAACACCTCTATGCAAATGAAGAATGATGCAATATGCAAGACATGTAAAGAAATGCAAATGAATATGCAAATGCAACAGGGGATCAAAAGTTGTTATGTTGTTGACTGTGACGGATCAGCGCTTCGCCTTGAAACCATACAACACTAGTACAAGGATCCCACTGTAATTGTTCATACTGACAAACGGGTAGGATGAAGGTCAAAGTTTCCCTGCAAGATAGCACAACGAGATATCTTTCCCATCGGGTGAGCAATCTATTGGTTTAAGAGGGTATTCCAAAGGATTTTCAAACAAAGTCCCATGCACTAACCCTCAAAAGTTTCCCATCATAACGACTACTCGTAAGACGGTAATCCCTTCAAAAGGATGAACGCAGAGTTATGTTTTAGCAACCTTCGGAATAAGGTTCTACAAAAGGTCCTCAGAATCGCGGACTCCCAAGTTGGAAATAAGAACGCCATTACGACTACACGTATGACATAATTGTTCCAACGAGGTCTCATCTGAGCGGTGGAATTCGATCCAACTCAACGAGTCCTACGTCTCGCAAATCAGAAAGAAACCACCTCCTACTCTTAGTGTATACTAGAAAGCTCGGGTAGAAAGCTTTATCCTTACAACCCATCCCAATAAACCCAACAAGTTAGAGAACAAAGCATAAACAAATAAAGCAAATAAAACATAAATACGACAAACAAAATAGGCTTGGCTCGCTAGGATTCCCCAGCAGAGTCGCCAGCTGGCGCTACTCGAAAAAATGCATCGCGCAACGACGGGGAGGCGAAAAGAAAGGACAGAAGAGTCGCCACCGAACTTTATTTATCCCATGGGGGGAAAGGAAAATATCGAGAAAACCTTAAGAAACGAACGGATAAGATGGTCTCGTAACCATGAACGGGTTCGGAAGCCGGTTATGCGAAGGGAAGGTATTAGCACCCCTCGCATCCATCGTACTCGATGGGAACCTTTTGTTTGTCGATGTGTGAATATATTTGCTTAAATATTATGCTATAAAGAGAGTGTTCCAAGGGATAGAAAGAAGGGTTTAGAAACGGGGAAAGAGAAGTAACGGGGGGAAGAAGGGAGAGAACGGACTCGGTAGGACTTCGCGGTCCTAGGCCTACGTATTCTCAACAGATATGAGAAAATCAGAGTCGACGTAGTTCGGGAAACTACAGATAGGGGGGATTGTGCTCGCCAAGACATCACCGTCTTGTGCCTACGTATTCTCATCTGGTATGAGAAATCAGAGCAGCCGTAGTTCGGCCTACGGTGTGCGGGGAAATGGGGTGTACTGGTAGACGATGCTATCGTACGCATTCTAGCAGTTTAGGTGTATTGCTGCTCGCTCGTTGGAGACTTAGGCGTTTCCTGTTTGCGGTAGAACGGACGTAGCATGTCCTTTTTGAAATGATTAGGTTTTCGCCATGCGAGGCAAGATGTCACGTTTGATTGATTTGGTTGTTTTTAGGGGGCGAGACATGTCCTCGGATAGTAACCCCTACAGGTAGTACCCAATTCGTTATCTCAAAGTTTTTGTGAAAATTATGTGGTGAACGAGGTGTCTTCGTATTGAAAGACGAGCGTCGAAACCACCCTCACTACAGTGGGCATCCCAACGCTCGGAGAGGAAGAAGACTACACTTAATCCCCTCTCTTTAATTCAATACAAAGAGATCTTCATTCTCTTATTAAAGTGTTTTTGGTTTTAAACAGTAAGTGTTTTGCGACAGAGAACCCTACGGTAAGCGTCAACACTCGGGATAGGAGAAGGCCTACGCCTAACCACCCCACAACCATTCAAGTTTTGTTGTAAAAAGATTTGAAAATGCACTCGGCGCGAGACCGAGGTTTTAGGTGATGAAAGATTACGGAATGAAGTTGTGAAAGTGAGATATGGTGGAAGAAGTCGCGTCTTCGTATTGAGAGACGAGTGTCGAGATCACCCTCACTACAGTGGGCATCCCAACACTCGGAGAGGAAGAAGACTACACTTAATCCCCTCTCTTTAATTCAATACAAAGAGAAATTAATTTATTGAAAGATGGTTTGAAAATGGACTCGATACGAGACCGAGGTTTTTTAGGAGAGAAAAGTTTAGAAGCGTCTTCGTATTGAAAGACGAGTGTCGAAATCACCCTCACTACAGTGGGCATCCCAACACTCGAAGAAGAAGGGGTCTACACCCAACCCTCTATTTTTAATTCAATACAAAGAAATTATTTTATTATTGATGACTTGAGAAATGTTCTTAGATGCAAAGTAACGAACCCGACGGAGGACCAAAATTCAAGTAAACCAAGGGTTCCAACATCACATATATATTTAATACAAAATGTGTGCAAGGTGTTTTACATGAAAAACAAAGTGTGGTCAAAAGTGACTAGGTGTATGGAAGTGTATGTGACCATTTTAAAAAAAGGCAAATTTAACACTTAACTTCCACCAGTGGAAGTTAAGTACAAAAAGTGACATTTTTGAAAAAAGCCTAAAATAATACATAACTTCCACCAGTGGAAGTTAAGTACAAAAAGTGACATTTTTGAAAAAAGCCTAAAATAACACATAACTTCCACCAGTGGAAGTTAAGTACAAAAAGTGACATTTTGAAAAAAGCCTAAAATAACACATAACTTCCACCAGTGGAAGTTAAGTACAAAAAGTGACATTTTTGAAAAAAGCCTAAAATAACACATAACTTCCACCAGTGGAAGTTAAGTACAAAAAGTGACATTTTGCATTTTGAAAGTGATTTTTCATAATTGAGTGATTTTGAATGAAATGATAGTTCAAGCATGTTGTAATGGACCAATGTGAGGTGTGTGATGTGTTGTTTTAATGAAAAAACAAGTTAAGCAAAAAGTGTCAAGTTTGTGGCTTGGTGTGTTTGAATGCAGACATGACTAAACAGCAGACCAAAAAAGAAATCCAAAACAAGCAATGAATCAAAACTGCCTCCAATGATAAAACAAACATCTCATGAGAAAGGAAACCAATTAGCATTAATACTTATCCAAAGCATCTCAAATCAACCTTTAAACATTCTTGACATTAACTGCTAAACTAACAAACTAACAATCAGCAAAAATCTGGTCCAGCTCGAACACAATATTCAAAACAAATATCCTGCAAATGCTGTAGATTTCAATCATGGATATTGCAGATTAGCAAACAGCAGCAGCATACCATTTAAGACCAACATGAAAATAAAGTTTACAGCATACTCATTCAATACACCATTGAGGTTATGCAGCAGATACATCAAAACAAACAGACCAAATGTTCACCACATCCAGACAGGACACCAAGGGAATCTGTAGTCACAAAGACTGAAATTGATATGTAATGACACCAAAAGAAATAACAGCAACAAACAACCAAATGATGAGACAGAGTAACCAATTATTAATGCTTGCTGTCATAGATCAGCATATCCAACATGAACACAACTCACACACAACGGAAAAAAAAAAACAGTCCATCACATTAAGACACAACATTACACTTTGCTACACACACAACTCTTAAACATGATATATGCAGTGCTCCACAAACAAACAGCAGCATTACCTGATTTCAAGGCCAATCATGAAGACAAAATTTAATGACATACTCACCCACTGCAACTCTGAAATTGGCAGCATGAACAAAAACAAAGGCTACAAAATGGACACATTCCCACCAAGACCAATACTAATGTAATGAAATCCAACAAACACACCAAAAAGGAATAAGCAAAGCAGCAGGCATTTTGAATGAGGAAGAACAATAAAAATCCTTAAATGACCTATTGCTACATGTCAGAATTTCTATCACAATCACAGCACATACACAACAAAGAAACAGTCCATTTCATATTAACACACACCTGCACATAACACATTCTCATGACTGAACCTTAAATAAAAATAAGCCCTTAGCAAGAAATGAATTTAACCTAACCACATGACTTGACACCATCAAACTCACATAACTTATACATGACCAAGGCGTACACCAACAGTTGAGGTTCTTTTAAGACTCAAGTGAGATTTTGAAAACATGAGAGGTCATCAAACCCTAAATGGAAACTGACAGCAAGATCAAGGCACATTGTTTCAAATGGTGAGAGACAAGACCATACAAAACCTAAATGAGCTAATGCAGTAACCAAACATCATGGTCAATAAATTTCAACACAGAAAAACAAACAGTCCAAAAGAAAATGGTTTTGAAACAAAGGCTGAATCAAGCAGCCCAAATCTTCATTAAGATGCTCTCATGACAGTCATCCTTACAGACACACATAGGTTCTTATGGCAAACATGAATTGTCAAGACAAAACACAAACCAAACTGCAGTGCAAGCAAAGAAACACAAACAGCCAGATCTAGATATGAATGTTGTTCAAAGAGAAAAAATGATTTCACAATAATAGAAAGTTTAGCAGCAAATCTCATGGTGTCCAAAACAAAATCCCTATTATGCTTGAACACACACAGCACAACAATCTTGACAGAACAACTTTAAGACAAAAAGACAACTAACAATGTGATGGAAAACAGGATGCATACAAACTGTGTTCATAACACACCACTCAAACAAATCAACAAGTCATTCAGATCCCAATCAAGCAGACAAAACACGAGGCAATATTCTCATAACAGCATAACCAAGAAACAAAACTGCAGCATGTGGGCTCAAACAGAACTATAGAACAGGTATTGAACTTAAAATCAGTAGTGCTCTAGTCATTCTAAACCTAACAGAATCAACATAGTTGGCCAACACATCACACATATATTGCTCAAATGCCATCAGGACTCAAACAGGGACAACATAGACACATTCATTTTTTAAAACATATGAAAAGTTAAGACAAACTTAGTAGAATAATGTCTAATCATGATTTATGCGTATGATAAAAAAAAGCTCCAGATATCCATACCTGAAAAGGGAACTCAACAACCAAAGAACTTTGAAGAACCTCTCCTTGCTTGCAGCTGTAACTGGTCTCCTTTGAGAGAAGCTCCAAAAATTCAAAATCTCTGAGATGTTTTTGTGAGGGGTGGCTGCTAGGGTTTGTCCTAAACCTAATCCTTTTATATTCCAATTTGAAATCCAAAATCCTCTGCTGAGCTTTTTTTTTCCTCGTGGCCTTTGTTGGAGTGGGATGGTGGTACACACTAGGGTTTGCAGCAGGTTGTAGTGGCTGCTGGCTCTTGCCTATATTGGTGATAGATTCAGAAAATGCCCAGAGCAAGTACCTTTGGTGTTTGGCCTTGAAATGGAAAACTGCAGTACAATTCAAACATGAAAAGCCAAATGCTCCACATTGCAAATTGGTTGGTAGCTTGAAATTCCTTCCTCAATCATCAAAAATATCTACACCATAGTAAACCTTGCAAAAAATCAAATGGAATGGAATTTTGAATCATTGAAAATGATTCAGTTTTGCCCAATTTTCCCTTCCTCACGCACGGTCATTTTGCTCTTCCAATTTCTGCCCAGCTATGAACGAAACAAGCTACTTAACAAAACTGGGGTGGGATAATCAATGGATGTATCGCCACCCCAGTGGTTAAGTCAAGCGTGCGTTTATCATATGGTCATGAGTTCGAATCTTGGTGGGAACAAAATCCACCATATTTTTATTTCATGCGCCTTTGTCTTCAAGTCTTAAAACATATACTTTTCCTTTCTCCTTGTAATCACAAGCGCTCGTTTGGCTGAGTGGTAAAGGTGAGAAATTGTAGAGCAAAAGGTGGTGGGTTCAAACCCCACCTTATGCATTTTGCCTCAATTATTTCTTTTCTTAAGAAAATGACCTCTTTATTCTCCATCTGAAAAAATTACATTCCCTGCCTCTGATAATTTGAGCCCAAATATATTTTTTGAATACACATTTTCCTGATCCCTGTAAGTAATGACATGCCATGTAATTTTTTATGCAATATGCTGGTGCAGATGAAATAAAACATAAGCCAGAGAGGTTGGTCAAATTTTGGGGTGCAACACCTGTCCTCTTTCAAGTATGTGGAAGTAGACGGAGAAATTCATGAAACGCTCTGCCAGGCGTTTGAGGGGGTTAAAGTCAAATAGGACGCTCCTGTGAAAAGCGAAGGGCATGAGGTCGCTGTGTCCTCCTACAAAGAAGCTAAAGCTTTGGTGCAAGCGGGAGAAACTGCCAAGTGGGGGCAGGTTCCAGATATCCCTATGAAGCAAGACAAGTATGGCCTGGGGTATCGTCCATCTTTCAAGCAGAATGTGCCAAGGTACGAAGGGCCCGTAGTGTTCACATCGGGGGGTGTCAGCTTTGAGAGGATAAATGTCGTGTCCGATATGGAGGAAGGAGACAGTGACTGCGACATGGACGCATGGATTTGACCCAGCATGCCGGGGCAAAGTCTATGCAACTGGTTCATCCAGGACGTCATCCAAGTCACCAAACAGTAATACATTGTTTTTTCAATCATTGTATGACCATGTGCCTTGCCCGGGGCATCGATGATTTTGTCTTAGGGCCTAACTGTTTACTTGTACGTTTGCATAATCAATAAATGACGGTGTTTTTTACATTCAAATGTTGTGATCCTTTTCTTTCTGTTTTATTTTATTTTTCAATAAAATGGCAGCGTGGTTATGCATGTTGCTTGTACATCATTTTGAAGCACTTAACCGTTTCTCTCGCAGGATTCATGAATTTTCAGATGACACCGACCAAAAACTCCCTATGACTCATTTAGACTTCGAGCGTCCGATTTTCCAAGCTGAGGGGGAGATTGTGGAGGATAGTGACTTACCAGAAGAGCTTAGTCGGTTATTGAGGCAAGAGGAGAGAGTCATTCTGCCTCACCAAGAAGAGATTGATATTGTCAACTTGGGGTCTGAAGAATGCGTCAGGAATATCCGTATAGGGGCCGCGTTGCAAGTGGACATCAAGCGAGAGCTTATCGAGATGCTGCGTGAATACAGTGATATATTTGCTTGGTCCTATGAGGACATGCCAGGTTTGGATACTGATATGGTTGTTCATCGTCTGCCGTTGAAGGAAGATTGCCCGCCTGTGAAGCAGAAACTCCGAAGGACTCGTCCTGATATGGATGTAAAGATAAAGGAAGAAGTGCAGAAGCAATGGGATGCTGGGTTCCTGGCTGTTACCACTTATCCCACTTGGGTTGCTAATATCGTGCCTGTGCCAAAGAAAGATGGCAAGGTTCGGATGTGTGTTGATTACAGGGATCTAAATAAGGCGAGCCCGAAAGATGATTTCCCGCTGCCGCATATCGACGTGTTAGTTGACAACACGGCTCAATTTTCAGTGTTCTCCTTCATGGATGGCTTTTCGGGGTACAACCAGATCAAAATGGCTCCGGAAGATATGGAAAAAACGACCTTTATCACCCCGTGGGGAACCTTCTGTTATAAGGTGATGCCCTTTGGTTTGAAAAATGCTGGGGCAACGTATCAGCGGGCTATGACAACGTTGTTTCACGACATGATGCACAGAGAGATCGAGGTGTATGTCGATGACATGATTGCCAAGTCTCAAACAAAGGAAGAACATCTGGTTAATCTGTTGAAGTTGTTCAAGAGGCTGAGGAAGTTCAGGCTGAGGCTGAATCCTAACAAATGTACCTTCGGAGTGAGATCCGGGAAGCTACTGAGGTTCATTGTGAGCAAGAAAGGAATCGAGGTCGATCCTGCAAAAATAAAAGCAATACAAGAAATGCCAGCACCGAGAACCGAAAAAGAAGTCTGTGGATTCTTAGGGAGGTTGAACTATATTGCTAGGTTCATCTCTCACCTAACGACCACGTGTGAACCATTATTCAAACTGTTAAAGAAAGATCAAGCGGTGGTCTGGAACGACAATTGCCAAAGGGCATTTGAAAAGATAAAAGAATACTTGCAGGAACCTCCGGTGTTGATACCCCCAGTAGCGGGACGACCACTGATTATGTATCTGACGGTTCTGGAAAACAGTATGGGTTGTGTTCTCGGTCAACATGACGAGACAGGGCGGAAAGAGCATGCAATTTACTACTTGAGTAAAAAGTTCACGGATTGTGAATCTAGATACTCTATGCTCGAAAAGACGTGTTGTGCATTGGCGTGGGCTGCCAAACGTCTAAGACAGTACATGCTAAATCATACAACCATGCTGATATCGAAGATGGATCCGATCAAATATGTGTTTGAGAAACAAGCGCCCTCTGGAAGGATTGCTAGATGGCAGATGGTATTGACAGAATACGATATCCAGTATGTTTCCCAGAAGGCCATTAAGGGAAGTGTTCTGTCCGAATATCTCGCCGAACAGCCAATTGATGATTATCAGCCTATGAAGTTTGAGTTTCCCGATGAGGACATAATGTACTTGAAAGCTAAAGATTGTGATGAGTCGTTGCCTGGTGAGGGTCCTGAGCGGAGTTCCCAGTGGCAATTGATTTTTGATGGGGCTGTCAATTCGTATGGTAGCGGGATCGGGGCAATCATTACAACTCCCCACGGGTAGCACATCCCGTTCACAGCCAGATTGACTTTTTCAGTGACGAATAATGAAGCCGAGTATGAAGCTTGCATTATGGGGTTAGAGGAGGCTATCGATATGAGGATTAAGAATCTGGATGTATATGGGGATTCAGCACTGGTGGTGAATCAGATTAAGGGAGAGTGGGAGACGCGTCAACCTAATCTGATACCGTACATGAATTATGCGAGAAGGTTGCTACCTTTCTTTGATAGGGTGGAGTTCCATCATGTACCTCGGGCGGAGAATCAAATCGCAGACGCCCTTGCGACGTTATCCTCGATGTATAAAGTCAACCGCTGGAATGAGGCTCCCAGCATTGTCATCTCTCGCCTTGATAGGCCGGCCTTTGTGTTTGCAATTGATGAGGCATTTGACGGTAAACCTTGGTATTTTGACATACAGAATTTCCTGAAGAATAAGGAATATCCGGCTGGGGCATCCAGTCGTGATCAGAAGACTCTAAGGAGATTAGCAGGCAACTTCTATTTGAATCCCGACGGCATTTTGTATAGAAGGAACCACGATTTGGTACTCCTCCGGTGTGTGGACGAGAAGGAAGCCAACTTGCTCATGGAAGAAGTCCATGAAGGAACTTTTGGTACACATGCAGGTGGGCATGCTATGACTCGAAAGTTGTTGCGAGTGGGGTATTACTGGTTAACGATGGAAACAGACTGTTTCAAATTTGCCAAGCGGTGTCACAAGTGCCAGATCTATGCTGATAAGATCCATGTGCCACCGAGTCCTCTGAACGTTATGGCTTCTCCGTGGCCTTTCTCCATGTGGGGAATTGATATGATTGGCAAGATTGAGCCTACTGCTTCTAATGGGCATCGCTTCATTCTGGTCGCGATCGATTACTTCACCAAGTGGGTGGAAGCAGCATCTTACGCCAATGTGACGAAGCAGGTGGTGGCCGAATTTATCAAGAAGGATATAATTTGCAGATACGGTATTCCTGAACGGATCATTACAGATAATGGTTCGAATTTGAACAACAAGATGATGAAAGATCTGTGTCGGGATTTCAAGATCGAGCATCATAATTCATCTCCCTACAGACCCAAGATGAATGGCGCTGTTGAAGCTGCCAACAAGAACATAAAGAAAATTGTTCAGAAGATGGTGGTAACGTATAAGGATTGGCATGAGATGCTGCCATTCGCTTTGCACGGTTATCGTACTACAGTGCGTACATCAACCGGGGCAACACCGTTCTCACTAGTATATGGCATGGAGGCTGTCCTGCCATTGGAGGTTGAGATACCATCTTTGAGGGTTTTACTTGATGTTAAGTTGGACGAGGCAGAATGGGTGAGAAGTAGATGGAACCAGTTGAGCTTGATAGACGAGAAGAGGCTAGCATCGATTGCGCATGGTAGGCTGTATCAGAGCCGGATGAAGAAAGCTTTCGACAAGAAGATTCGACCTCGGAGTTTTCAGACGGGTGATCTTGTGCTGAAGAAGATCCTCCCACCGCAATCGGATCACAGGGGAAAATGGACTCCCAATTACGAAGGTCCATACGTCGTGAGAAAGGTCTTCTCCGGAGGAGCTTTATTGTTATCCACCATGGATGGTGAAGACTTTTCATCCCCTGTGAACTCGGACGCAGTTAAAAAATACTTTGCTTAAAAAAATTGACCCGCTGGACAGTAAAAAGAGAGTCCAGGCAAAAATGGGGCATCCTGGCGAACCAAAAACAGAATAAAAAGGTTTGGGCAAAAGTTAGGGATATAATTGAAAAAAGTGTACACCCGCGAAGTCGAAAACCTACACTGGGCGGCTTCGGCAAAAAAGGGTATCCCGGTGAATCGAAAACCCGCAAAGGGCGATTCACGCAAAAGTTAGGGATTTAAGAAGCAAATGACCGCGGTCCAAGTTTGATTGTTTAGAGGTTTGGGAGCATCTGGGGGTCAATTATCCAAAGCAATTTCTTCCGAAGACAAAGATCGGGAAAACGTCAGAGTCCGACGAGTCATAGGAGGATCGGTTCATGGTGTTCGTCTGTAACACGTTGCCGACATGTGTACAAATTTTATTCTGTATATTTGTATACTTCTGCATTTTGTTTATGTGTGACTACCTCTTTTCAGGAGTTGCATCCGATGTACAAATCTTGCCTATTCTCAGGCCGTTATCAATAAAGTGTTTTATTCAGTGTAGTGTGTGACTTTGGTTTTAATTTTTTACAGTTTTGTTTGTAAAAAGCGCCGATGTTTTGATAAACTTACATGCGTGTAACCAGGCGGGCCTCGGCCTATGATTGTTAAAACCAAAAATTACCTGAATGGTTGTCTTGGGTGATTACCAAGATGTTTCTTGTTGCATAGATTGCCTTGTGTTTGTTTGTTGACTTTTGCAGGTATTCGAAAGTTCGCAAAGTTCCCCGCCAGAGTCCATGGCCGGCTGGTACCCTCTCCGGAGGTTGAATGTTGTGTCCCCCCCAGGGAAGTCGCCCTAGGAAAAACTGAATGTTATTTCCCCAGGAGAGTTGAGATTGCGTCAAAGGAAAAGATAACGTATCTTTAGTAATTCAGAATTAGCTTATCAAGCAGAGCAGAGTCTTCCCTAGTGAAGGTCGAGATGGCTGTGATTAACTTCCCAGAGAGTTCTTGTGCAGTGCAAGTTAGAATGTGTAGTTCAACCCCCAGCTCAGTGATAGCGGGACGATATCCCCAGCTCAGTGATAGCGGGACGATATCCCCAGCTCAGTGATAGCAGGAGAGGTTCCCCACAGAGTGTGATCAGGTGGTTGGAACTGCTGAAAGGAGTTTTCCCGAGCAGGATTGTCCTTTCTTTCCCCATCAAGTCGCTCTTCCTCGTCAGGAGGATCGTCCTCAGCAGAGTTTGGAGTTTTGAGTTCGTGAACTACTTTCCTAGCAGGATGGTTATCCCCAGCGGAGTTAGTTCATCTTTCCAACATTTATTTTGTTGGAAGCGTATCGGTAGTATTCCGGTTGTCCCCACCGGATCCAGTGTGCCTTCAGCATTTATTTTGCTGAAGTAACCCTTTGCATAAGCATGCATCATGAGCATTTGCATTTTACACGAGCACGTAGCATTTCCACGCAGTATGGAAGCATTACGTCATTATCAAACGTGCATTTTTGAAACATAAGCCCGGTGGTTACCTCTTCAGTTTCAGATATGTTATTCCTTGTCGATAAGAGAAGTCGTGGTTTCAGGAAGACGTTGATTTGTGGTCAAGGTATGCAGTGATCATATTTTGTACCAGATATGGGGTTCATATTGTAGGGCACGCAGTGATCGTGTTGATTTTGAGATGTTGATTTGTGGCCCAAGTACGCAGTGATCGTATTTGTACCATCTACGGGGTTCATGTTATAGGACACGCAGTGATCGTGTTGATCTTGGTATGTGTATCTGTGGTCGAATGGCGCAGTGATCGTATTCGTCCCAATCTGAGAAGATTGTTTTGTAAGGCACGCAGTGATCGTGTTGGTATCGTTTCGGGGTTTATTTGAGCAGGACACGCAGTGATCGTGTTTACCATATCATGTGGTGTTGTTGGTCGACATACGCAATGATTGTATTCGTCCGTTGCACAGTGGTTATAGATTGACGCGCAGTGATCGTGTTGATCCAGTGTTCGTTGGTCAGTACACAGTGATCGTATTCGTCCGTTATACAGTTTGGTTATGGGGTGAGGCACGCAGTGAACGTGTTCGTCTGGTTGTTGATGGCCGAAGTACGCAATAATCGTATTCGTCCCATGTTTGAAGTAGTGTCATAGCACGCAGTGATCGTGTTTCCTCCAGTCAAGAGGGCCGTGACATGAAGCGCGCAGTGATCGCGTTCACCCTATGTATGGTTAGGATATGCAGTGATCGTATTCATCCAGTTATGTGGGTTAGTTGAGACGCACAACACGCAGTGATCGTGTTTTCTCCAGTCAAGAGGATCGTGGCTCAGAACGCGCAGTGATCGTGTTCAAACACGCAGTGATCGTGTTCAAGATACGCAGTGATCGTATTCGTTTCGCACGCAGTGATCGTGTTGATAGTACCATGGGAAATCGTGATGCAGAGCACGTAGTGATCGTGACTATTGTATCAGTTGGTTTTGTTGGTTGGCATACGCAGTAATCGTATTCGTCCTGTTACATGGGTTGGTTATGACACACGCAGTGATCGTGTTGACATCATTTTGAGGGTTTGTTGGTCGAGATGCGCAGTGATCGTATTCGTCCTATTGCAGCACACGCAGTGATCGTGTTTATTGATGGTTGAAGTACGCAGTGAACGTGTTCGCCTCTTCTATGCGGATTTATTCTGTCTGGCGCGAAGTGATCGTGTTCGTCGTGTTTGTCCCATTACGTGATTTTGTTTGCAACATCAAGACGCGCAGTGATCGTGTTTTCTCCTGTCAAGAGGGTTGTTGTGTAGAATACGCAGTGATCGTGTTCATATTGTTACAGAGGGTTGTTGCGCCAAGACACGCAGTGATCGTGTTCGTCATGGCATATTCCCCTAGCAGAGTTGCTTGGTCAAGCACTTCTCTGTCTCCCCAGCCGAGTCCTTTCTCAGAGTGCTGTAGAAATGGCATAATGCAGATTTTGGGTGGTTACCCACAGTTACCCCAGTATAAGTGTAATCCCCATCGGGGTGATCTTCAACGAGATGCTTAGTTAAGTTCCTCGTAGTTTCCGGCAGGGTATTCTTCGACAAGTCGCTTGGTTAAGTTACTTGTATTTCCCAGCTGAATCTTTCTCAGGATGCTGCGGAGTCAGCGTTAGAAGACGGTAATACAGATTTTCGGGTGGTTACCCGCAATTCCCCAACAGAGTTATGTTATCCAGTAGGGTGTTACTTCAATGGGTTGCTTGGTTAAGTCCCTCATAGTCCCCAGCAGGGAGCTTGCTACAGGAATTGTTTGGTTAAATTCCTCGTATTTTTCAACAAGGTTATTCTCAGCAAGGGTGCTTGGTTAAGTTCCCAATTTCCCCAGCAGGTGTTTACGGCAGTCGTCAGAATTGTCCTCAGAGTGACTTGGTTAAGTTTCTCATTTCCCCGCAGAGTTGGTTGTTCATGTCTTCGAACATCGTCTCGCTTGGTTAAGTGTCTGCTCGTTTCTTTAGATACGAAAGGTTGATAAGTGAGATCAACGAAGGTTGACAAGTGAAGTCAATATTCTCTCGCTGGTTAGCGTGTGCTTGGTTGATAAGTGAGATCAACAAAGGTTGATAAGTGAGATCAACAATTGCTCGTTGTGTGGTGTATGCTCATTTCTTCGGAATGGAGTGGTCTGCGGACAACATCAGATTATTTGACAGATGGATGGCTAGTTGTTGCCGTGACAACAGAAGCCAGTTCCCAGGGTCCTCCCCAAGCAATAGTTGTATTCTCAATTTATTTTTGCGGTTGGCAAATTTTCGGGTTCTTTCGTATACAACCGTCTCGTACCTCGAACGTCTGAAGGCTGTGCGCTCTTCATCCAGTCAGGTCCAAGCCGCTTGAATAGGGGCAGCTGTTGCACCCCAAAATTTGCCCAACCTTTTCTAGCCTAGGTTTATGTTTCAATTGCATAGTCATTTGCATTGTCATCATGTACATAGGGTATTCATCTGCATTGCATAGCATGAGCAAGCCATCTTTATCAGGGAATCAAGTGCTATTCTTATCTCAAGAGGTATATCCAAGGGTTTCATTCATATTCAAGACTACTCAGGTCATCAGGGAAGAATTTGAGCTTGGAAAAGTTGACAGGTTGATCAATGAGTTCTCTCCTATCTTGAGGTTGTTTGGGGATCATCAGAGGTGTGGGAGCTATGAGCCAAGAGCATGAGGTGTGTATGGATATTATGAAGAGCCTAGATGATCATTTTTGAAGAATAACCAAGTCATTGGAATGATTGCAAGAGCCTCAGTTGAAGTCAGTCAACTAGGGTCAACACCAGGTCAACTCTAAGTCAAAGAAGTGTTTTGAAGGGCATCAAGAATCATTTGAAGAATGTGGGATTCATTGTTTTCTACATGGATATGGATATGATGTTGTGCTAAAGAAAAATCAAGAGGAGTCAAGGAGAACTGGAGTTACTAAATTAGGGTTTCAGTGTAAAATCCCCTGATTTAGGTCAAACTTCAAAGCAGTGTAACTCAAGATGCAAGCTTCATATGAATTCTTAGTCCACATGAAACTTGTAGAGTATCTTCATAGCTTTAATTTGAGTGGTGGAAGTCATCAAGATGATTTATAGAACTCAAGTTATAGCTCTTGCAAGTTACAGGTCATCTGAGGGCACTGAAATTTGTCTGTGAAAATTGTCTGTCTTCCAAGCAACTTTTGACCTTCAAGGATATTTCAAATGGATTTCTGGAAAACATGAGAGTTGTTCCTTATTGTCTTATCTTTCTAGGAAGGTATGGTATGCCTTCATATGATTTGTGGAACTCTACTTATGGTCTTGGCAAGCAAAGGGTATTTTGGTCATCTGAGAATTACAGGCCATTTCAAGCCTATGCCCAAAACTCATACAAGGGAGCTTCAAATGAAAAACTTCACAACATCAAAGTTGCTCAAAATGCCATTTTAAGTCTAGAAAAGAAGTCATGAAAGTTTGTAAATGCATGGAACAAGACTTGATAAAAGTTGGTGAAAAATGACCTAAAAAAGGCATATAAGTTGAAAAAGTTGAAATGAAAAATTGGTTTGAGAGATCTACAAATCCAAAATAGGTCATCCAATATACCAAATTGATTCCAAACAATATTTTAGAGACATTGGTTCAGCCACTTTTTTGATTTAGGGGTTAATTTTTGGACTTGCTTTGTATTTTTGTTACTTGCATCATAAGGCAAGTATGGAAAACTTGGCATAAGTGAAATTTCAAGGCAATGGGATTGGTTTTTTCACACATACCATTTCAATAACTCATGAGAGGAGATTTTGACACAAGGTTGGAAGGGTGTATGCATGAGATATGAGATGTATCAAAGTATCATTAAGTGAGATTTTCATGAACTTTCCACCACTTTCTAGAATCCTCTAAGATCATTCTACAAACTTCTAGATCTGTCCATCATCCTCTATATATTGAGAATGAATCATTGGTGCAAGGGGTTGGTGAAAAGAGGGAGAGAAAAGATAGAATTCCATTGTTGCTTCCTATCGCTACTGCGAAAATCGGCGCCGGCTGAACAGAAGAGTCGCCACCGTGCGTTATTTATCCCACGGGAGGGAAAGGAAACGCTCAGAGTAAACCTCGCACAACACGGGAAAGGTATGGTCATCGCAACCAAAACCTGGATTCAGGAGTCGGTTACGTAAGGGGAAGGTATTAGCACCCCTCACGTCCGTCGTACTCGACGGGATCCACGCTTGTTTTCAGGTACGGATTGTTATTCTATCTAAACTACAGGTTAAAGGGTTAAAAAGAGAATAAAATGAAAATAAAATGACTCGGCAAAGTATCGCACTTTATGCCTACGTATTCCCGTCTGGAACGAGAAATCAGAGTCAACGTAGTTCGCCTACCTACGGGAAAGGAGGGGAAGGTTGCTCGCTAGGATATCGCATCCTATGCCTACGTACTTTCACACAGCATGGAAGATCAGAGCAAACGTAGTTCGGGCCACGTACGACACAAGTCTGTCTTGGTTGATTTTATTCCTTCTGAAAAAGGTTTTTCTGATTAGCAGTCCAAGCGGACAAAAATGACGTCTTGATGAGTTCACATCCTTTTACGAAAGAAGTGTCTTTTATTGTTTTTGAAATCTTTATGGTATTTTTCTGTTTGTTTTGAGAAAGAGGAGACAGAACTCTAACCTACGGTTGCGAAGGGAAACAAACTAACCTAATGTTATCATGCATGGGTTAAGACCTAGTGTCTATCATGCTCCTCTCTTGCCCAGAGAGAAACAGAGATCCTAAGGGAATAGACGGAAACAGCAACAATAGCAGATATATACAGTAATACGGTAAAATGCATGGATGCAGCAATACAAGCGAGGCAAGGGAGTCCCACTCAACCTCGAACCTGGAAAACAATAGGCAAAAGTGAACAGGCTTCACTTCCAACCCAACAGGGTAAACAGCAAACAATACAGTCCAGAAAACCAATCAATACATCAAGGAATGAAATACAGCAAAATAAACAGCCACAGCAGCTCTGCATCAATATCCATCTTCAAGTCATCTTCAATCAGCTACAAGCTTCAGTCAGCAGTCTCTATCTTCACATTCTTCAAGCAAGGGCTTGGGTCACCAATCTTCAGTCTACAAGGGCTTTTCTTCAAGTCTTATCCTCCAAGCTGAGGGATCAATCACCCGAGTGGATTGGGTGTTAAGCAATTAGTTGACTACCAATGGTGGTAAACCAACTGCTACTAACACATAAGACATTTTCTCTCAAGAGTCCTATCCCTTAGACAATAGCACCAAGCCTTCCAAAGGAAGGGGGTGAGTGTCTCAGAGAGACTCTGTATCACAGAGAGGAATGGAGGCAGTCAAAACCTTCCATGTTTGAGAATCAAGCTTTCTACTCTAGAGCTCTGCCTAATTCCTAAACCCTAATCTCCTCAACAGCTGATGGCAACAATCTCCTCTCCAACTCTGGAATTTGGTCTTCAGTCTCTGGATCTCCAATGGCTTCATCATCTTCAGTCTTCATCTCTCCCAAATCCCCAAGCAAATCCCAACACCCAAACAAGCAAGCAATCATCCCCAAAGGGCACACCACACTAGTCAATCAGATATATACAGTAGATTAATAGCAGTAGGGGAATCCTGACTTTTCTAAGGGGATCTAATAACTACCCATAGCCCCTATAGTCCCATAGCTAAACTATTTAATCCCTAAGTCCTAAGGAAATGAACTACTTCTCCTAAGTTGTCACTTAAAACCCTAATTTGTTCATGTTGTTTACCCCTAAACTAGTCACCTAAAACTAACTCCTAAAAATATGAATTAAATTGTATTTACAAGTTTGATATCTAAACTAAACAACCTAAAAAGAATGGACAAAAAATATTAAAGCATTGGTTAGAACAAAAATTAACAAATTTATGCATGAAATGAAACTATTTAAAATGCTATTTATTTGGAAAATATGGGAAAAATATCAAATAAAAAATAAAATGCAATTTTTATTTTTTATAATTTTCTAGACTCTTTAAAGAAAAATATGCAAAAAGAACCATCAAAAAATAATGATTTTTCAATTTTATATGATTTTTATAAGATGCATGAAAAAATGAAAGAAATTAAAAAGAATTAAAAAAAGAAATAAATGGGGGGTGAGAATAGCAGGGCCAAACAGTTCAAGTTAGTGGGCTTCACACGCGTGGGGGTGTCAATAGCATCTGAGCCCATTTCCCTATACTAAATGAAACGGTGCGTTTCATTATTTGAAATCTCCCTCCGTTTTGAACTTTTAATCGCGTCCGTTGGATGAGTCTCCAAGTCAAAGGTCAAAGTGTGATCGTGTGGCCCAGGGATCGTCTCCTACCTCCAGCAAACCCTAGACTCTGAGATTGCAACACCATGCACGCATCTTACACCTTTCTGTTCTCCTTCAACTCTCCACGGATTCATTCGATGTCAAGAGCAAAATTGCTCTAAATTCCTCCCTCTACACAGCCATACCCTTAGTTCTTTCTGAAACTCAGCCAAACTCCAAACCCGATAAGCATAACAGTTAGGTTCCACCATAATCAACTGATATCAAATCTCCCAATGCTTGCTCAATTCTATCCTAACATGCTCTACATCTCACACTGATTATTTCAAGCCATTAACCTATGATTATCGTGCTTTAATCTAAGAGTTATAAGCCTTAACAGAATTGGTACATCATGCTCAAACTCCATGAAACTTCTCCAAAATCATCCCAATCAATCCTCTATCCTATCTTAACCATTCTACCCTATCAAAACCCTAAGATTCTAACTAAATCATGCAATACGAAGAGAAAACAAACCTGGTGCAATTGGTGAAAACAGGTATGCAACTCTTTGAATTTGGTGCTTGCAGTGATTGAAACTTGCTCAGTAACCTTGATGATGAATTCTGTATGCAGTGATTAGTGTGTAAACCTCCTGAATCTTGTCCTTGAGAAGTTCTTGCAATTTGGATGGTTGTCTTGAATAGCACAATTCTTCCTCCAATTCTACCAATCTTGATGTGGATTATGGTGTTTGAATGATGATGATGAAGATTCAATCAAAAGATATGAGGATTGATGGAGATTTGGGAGAGTTTGTGAAGCTTATGCAAAAATGAGAAAGTGTGTAAAACTTGGGGTTTTGAACAAATGAAATCACCAACCATGGCATGAACCATCTTGCATCAATATATACATGAGGTTAGAACCTCCTAGAAACTTGGAGAAGTTTCCCTTGCATTCTTTCCATTGAATTTGGTTTATGTATCTTCCATTACAAGCAACCATGGATAACTCACAAAATATGAACTAAGCTCAAAATTCCACTTTAGCCAATGTATTTAAAATGATCTTTCCATTCAAAATGACCTATACTTTTGCTTCATTTGGCCAAGATATGAAAAATCTCATTTTTAAGTCCATTTTTATTCATTAAATCCAACAATTTTGAAACCTTGTGCTATGAATATTTCCAACCTCTCATGGTCACTTTTCTAGACTCAAAATGTCATTTGGAACAAGTTTTATGTTGTAAAGTTTTCCATTTGAAGCTTCCTTGTATGAGTTTTTGGCATAGGTTAAAATGACCTGTAATTCACAAATGACCAAAATACCCTTTGCTTGCCAAGACCATAAGTAGAGTTCCACACATCCTATGAAGGCATACTATACCATTCTAGAAAGCTACGACAATGAGGAACAACTCTTATGTTGACCAGAAATTCATTTGAAATCTCCTAGAGGGGTAAAAATTGCTTAGAAGTCAAGTCACTTTCACAGACAAAATTTCAGACACCTCAGATGACCTGTAACTTGCAAGGACCATAACTTGAGTTCTATGGATCTCCTTTATGTCTTCCACCACTCAAATTAAAGGTCTTGAGATCCCCTACAAGTTTCATGTTGTCCAAGGATTCATTTGAAGCTTGCATTTTGACTTATATTGCTTGGAAATTTGACCTAAACTAGGGGATTTTACATAGAAACCCTAATTTAGGACCTCCTCTTCTCCTTGATTTCTCTTGATTTCTTCTTAGCATAACAACATACCCTTATTCTCCATGTCAAATGATGAACCCCACATCTCTTCAATAGCTCTCACTGCCTCTCCAACAATCCTTTGACCTAGGGTTGACCCAGGGTTGACCCAGATGAAACCCTAATTGACTGCCTTCAACTGCAATCCTTGTGATCACACCAAGGACTTGCCTCCTTCTTCCAATGACCTTCTAAGTCTCCCATGATGTCTAGATACTCCTCATGCCTCCAATTCACAGCTCATACTTTCCTTGATGATCCCTAGATACCCTCAGCCAGGAGATAGATGAACTGCTTGACCCACTGACTTGATAGCTTCCCAATTCTTTCTGATGACTTGAATGAGACTAAATCAGGATAATAACCTCTTGATAGGCCTCTAGAGATGATAATAATGATTGGTACCCTGTTGGATGACTTGCTATGCTTATGCTATGCAGATGGTTAGGCTATGTACATGACTCTATATGCAAATGCTAATGATATTGAAACATAAACCAAGTGAATAAGGTTGGGCAAATTTTTAGGGTGCAACAGCTGCCCCTATTCAAGCGACTTGGACCCGATTGGGTGAAGAGCTCGGAGCCTTCAGACATTCGCGGTACGAGACGGTTGAATACTAAGAACCCAGAAATTTGCCAACCGCAGAAATAAACTGCGCCGCTGCTCGGGGAACGACATTCATCAGCTGAATCTGACCGTTACGGTAACTCACTGATCTCGTGCGACCATGCTGGGGATTATTTTCATCGTTCTGAAAAAGATTCTATCATTGCAGAAATGGAACACTGTCCACGTCAGGACGCCTGCTTCGTCAATTTGGAAAAAACTTCAACAACTTTGATGGGGATGGCTCGTCTGCCCTCTCGTCAGAAATAAATCGTCCACGTTAGGAGTAAACTCTTCCACGTTAGGAACAACACCGTCCACGTTAGTAATAACATCGTCCACGTTAGGACTCACTTTCCTACGTAAGGAATAACCTTTCTTTCCACGTCAGGAATCTCCATCTGTCCACGTTAGGAATTGATCTTGATCTGAATCTGTCCACGTCAGGACTAAACTCCTTCATGCCATTAATACATCGCCCACGTTAGGACTCACCTTTCTACGTAAGGAATCTCATTTTCTTTCCACGTAAGGAATACATCTTTCCACGTAAGGAACACCTCTTTTTCCGCGTTAGGAATAAACTCTTCCACGTTAGGAATAACCGTTCCACGTTAGGAATAACCCCGTCCTCGTTAGGACTCATCTTCTCCTCCACGTAAGGAAGCCCATTTTCTTTCGATCTGTCCACGTAAGGACTCCAACTTGTTCCATGTAAGGAATCACATCTTTCCACGTAAGGAATCAAAATTGTCCACGTTAGGACTGCATCGTCCATGTTAGGACCCGCCGTTCCGCGTAGGGAATAACCGTTCCACGTGAGGAATCATGACTTTTCCACGTAAGGAAACCACAATCTGATTTGTCCACGCAAGGACTCCCATCTTGATATGTCCACGTAAGGACTCAATCTTTCTTGATCTGATGAAATAATAGAACCTGTCCACGTCAGGACTCGCGCGTCTTCGACTTGCTGGGGAAATAAGACTTTGTCCATGCCAGGACTCATACTTTGCCAACAACACGAAGAAGGACAAATTTGTCCACGTTAGGATATCAACACGAAGAACAACCAACCTTCGCCCACGTCAGGACTCCACACCCAATCAATACCGAGAACTCGATCCTGTCCACGTTAGGACTAACACACCTCGTCAACTTGAGGAAATGTCCACGTCAGGACTCCACATTCCAACAATCGTCTCTAGCACAAAGAAATCCCGTTAATAAAATTGTCCACGTTAGGACTCATCCTTCCGTTGGTCCGCGAACTTCTTATCATTGACGTTACAGCAACTTCGAGGCTGACTCTACTGGGGACATTTGGAAACCAAACTTCCGGATGCCTGTTCTGATAACCGGCGGTAGCCTCTGAAATTCTGATTCATGAATCCTTTGATGACCAATAGCTCTGCTTGTGGATAAGGAGAAACTTATCCTGCTGACTCTGTGGGGAGTAGCGCCGCAACTGACACTTCGTCGGATGTCTCACGTCGAGATCCTGAATGTTTATTGATTCACCTGAGCAAGGGCTCTCTCTTCCTGCAAGAGAAACAATACTTGGGACAAACGGTTAGTCAACCTAGTTTATGTTTCAAAATGCATGCGTTCGACAATGATGCAATGCTCCATTCGACATGGAAATGCTACACTTCTATTTGGTGAATGCAAGTATGACACTATATGCTGATGCAAATGCAGACTCGAACTGCTGGATATAGAAACTGCTTCAGCAAACTAAATGCTGAAGATAATGCCAACTCCGCTGGGGATAGCCAGGTGCTATGGAATTGTCCCAGCAAAATAAATGTTGGAAGAGGAAGTCGACTCAGCTGGGAAATTGGGGACTTAACCCAAACACCTCGTTGAAGTAACACCCTGCTGGGGAACACAACTCTGCTAGAGAATAGCAGCTGCGCTTCTGCTGGAAAGTGAACGGATATCACACGGTATTTTGACGAAATAAATGCCAGGACCCGCACCAACTCTGGCGGGGATAGTCTTAATCTTCGAGTTCCACGGGGAGGAATACTTGCTGAGAAGAGAATTCCGCTGGGGGATGGGATGATTCTCTTGGGAAAATCAATTGACTCCGCTGGGGAGAGTAGACGACCCTGCGGGGAAAGGTAAACTGCCTGAATATAGCTCACCAATCTGAATCTTCTGCGGCTAAACCACTCTGCTTGAGATGCACTGTCTGAATACAGCCTTCGATCTTGGAATCGCCAATTCTGCTAAGGATAAACGACTTTGTTGGAACATGCCTTCTGGATAGGCTACGACTAGCTGGGGAATTCTATCCTTCTTTAGGAAGAACATGCATGACCTGCGTGAGGGTCGAGTCTTTTATCACTGCGGTCTCTTGGTCATCTTCCTTGTACGGCTATGAACCCTGCAACGACACAAACAAGGCAAGACAAGTTTATACAACCGAATCAATTCAAGTTAGTGACATTATTTTCAGTTAATTCAAAGCTTTAGCAATTGTTGGCAAGGGCCAGTGATGTTATACACATGCTAGTTTCAATAAACTTAGGCGTTTTATCATGCACAAAACAGTAAAGAACCAGCATCAAGTACTGAATAACATATTTTATTGATTGGGCCCCTGAATGGGCGGAGTTTTGTACATGGGATGCAACTCCTGAAATGAGGAAGCTACACAAAGCAAGTGCACAAGTATGCACAAGAAGCATAAATATTTTGACAAATTAAATTTTGTACACATGTCGGCAACGGGATGCAGACGAACACCACGAACTGATCCTCCTATGACTCATGCTTTCCCGGTATCCATACCTCCGAAACGGCTGTATCTGATAATCGACCCCTCAGGTATTCTCCCGCATTGATGCTCAGTGCAGTATCCAATTCGGACCGCAGTCATTTGCTTTTTAAATCCCTAACTTTTGCGTGAACCGCCCTTTACGGGTTTTCAATTCACCGGGATACCCCTTTTTGCCGAAGCCGCCCAGTGTAGGTTTTCAGCTTCGCGGGTGTACATTTTTCCAATTTTATCCCTAACTTTTTCCCGAACCTTTTATTCTGTTTTTGGTTCGCCAGGATGCCCCATTTTTGCCTGGACTCTCTTTTTTCTGTCCAGCGGGTCAATTTCAAGCAAAGTATTTTTTAACTGCGTCCGAATTCACAGGCGACGTGAAGTCTTCACCGTCCATGGTGGACAACAACAACGCTCCTCCTGAAAAGACTTTCCTGACAACGTATGGCCCTTCGTAGTTGGGGGTCCACTTGCCCCTGTGATCTGCTTGCGGCGGGAGAATCCTTTTCAGCACAAGGTCGCCCGTCTGAAAGCTTCACGGATGTATTTTCTTATCATACGCTTTCTTCATTCGGCTCTGGTATAAACGACCATATGCTAGAGAAGCTAGCCTCTTCTCATCCATCAAACTCAATTGGTTCAACCTGTCTTTCACCCATTCTGCCTCGTCCAGCTGAACGTCTCGCAATACCCTCAGAGAAGGGATCTCAACTTCTAATGGTAGCACTGCTTCCATTCCGTATACTAAAGAGAACGGGGTTGCCCCGGTTGATGTGCGTACCGTCGTACGATAACCGTGCAAAGCGAAAGGTAGCATCTCGTGCCAATCCTTATAGGTCACCACCATCTTCTGGACGATCTTCTTTATATTCTTATTGGCTGCTTCAACCGCGCCATTCATCTTGGGTCGGTAAGGGGAGGAGTTGTAATGTTCGATCTTGAAATTCTGACAGAGCTCCTTCATCATTTGGTTGTTCAGGTTCGAACCGTTGTCCGTGATTATCCGCTCGGGAATCCCATATCGGCAAATGATATCTCTCTTGATGAATCTAGCCACCACTTGCTTCGTTACATTTGCGTAGGACGCCGCTTCCACCCACTTGGTGAAATAATCGATTGCTACTAGGATGAACTGATGCCCGTTAGAAGCTGTCGGCTCAATCTTTCCAATCATATCGATTCCCCACATCGAAAATGGCCATGGAGATGACATCACATTTAGAGGACTTGGAGGCACATGGATCTTGTCAGCATAGATTTGGCACTTGTGGCACTTCCTCGCAAACTTGAAACAATCAGTTTCCATAGTCAGCCAAAAATAACCTGCCCGCAGCAGCTTTCTCATCATAGCATGCCCACCGGCATGCGTACCAAAGGTACCTTCGTGTATTTCCTCCATGAGCAGCTTTGCCTCTTTTTCGTCTACACAACGCAACAGCACCAAGTCGTGGTTTCTTCTGTATAAGACGTCATTCGGATTCAAATAGAAATTACCCGCTAATCTCCTGAGAGTCTTCTGATCTTGACTGGACGCCCCAGCCGGATACTCTTTACTCCTCAGGAAATTAAGGATATCAAAATACCACGGTTTGTCATCGGATGCTTCATCAATAGCAAATACGTACGCTGGCCTGTCAAGCCGAGAAATAATGATTCGGGGAGCCTCGTTCCAAAAGTTGACTTTGTACATGGAAGACAAAGTGGCCAGGGCGTCAGCCATTTGATTCTCTGCCCGCGGTACATGATGCAACTCAACTTTGTCAAAGAAAGGCAACAATCTCCTTGCATAGTTCATGTAGTGTATCAAATTGGGCTGACGTGTCTCCCATTCCCCTTTGATCTGATTCACCACCAGAGCTGAGTCTCCGTATACGTCTAAATTCTTGATTCGCAAATCAATGGATTCTTCAAGCCCCATTATACAAGCTTCGTATTCGGCTTCATTATTGGTAACGACAAAGGTCAATCGAGCGGTAAACGGGATGTGCGACCCATGTGGCGTAGTGATGATTGCCCCTATTCCGCTACCGTAAGCATTCACAGCTCCGTTAAATATCATCTTCCATTTGGAACCCAACTCTGGTCCTTCGTCTGGCAACGGCTCTTCACAATCTTTCATCTTTAGGTACATGATATCCTCGTCAGGAAAATCAAACCTCATCGATTGGTAATCTTCAATAGGCTGCTCAGCCAAATACTCAGACAACACACTCCCCTTTATTGCCTTTTGCGAGACGTACTGGATGTCATATTCAGTCAAGACCATCTGCCACCGGGCAATTCTCCCTGACAACGCCTGCTTTTCGAATACATATTTGATAGGATCCATCTTCGAGATGAGCATGGTTGTATGATTCAGCATGTATTGCCTCAAACGCTTGGCGGCCCAGACTAGCGCGCAACAAGTTTTCTCAAGCATTGAGTATCGAGATTCACAATCTGTAAATTTCTTACTCAAGTAATAAATTGCATGCTCTTTTCTCCCTGTCTCGTCATGTTGACCGAGAACACAACCCATGCTTCCCTCAAGAACCGTCAAATACATGATCAAGGGTCTACCTGCCACTGGGGGTATCAAAATAGGAGGCTCCTGCAAATACTTCTTTATTTTATCGAACGCCTTTTGACAATTTTCGTTCCACGTTACAGCTTGATCTTTCTTCAACAGCTTGAATAATGGTTCACACGTAGCAGTTAGGTGAGATATGAACCGGGCGATGTAGTTCAACCTCCCTAAAAACCCGCGCACCTCTTTTTCTGTTTTAGGCGTCGACATTTCTTAGATCGCTTTTATTTTAGCAGGATCGACCTCTATTCCTCTTTCACTTACGATAAACCCCAGCAGTTTACCCGATCTCACCCTGAAGGTGCATTTGTTAGGGTTCAGCCTCAGCCTGAACTTCCTAAGCCTCTTAAACAATTTCAGCAGATTCACCAGATGCTCTTCCTCCGTCTGGGATTTGGCAATCATATCGTCAACATAAACTTCGATCTCTTTATGCATCATATCATGGAAAAGAGTCGTCATCGCACGCTGATATGTTGCCCCAGCATTTTTCAAACCAAAAGGCATCACTTTGTAGCAAAATGTTCCCCAAGGCGTTATGAAGGTGGTCTTCTCCATATCCTCTGGCGCCATTTTAATCTGATTATAGCCTGAAAAGCCATCCATGAAGGAGAATACGGAGTATTGAGCAGTATTATCAACTAGCACGTCAATATGAGGAAGTGGAAAATCGTCTTTTGGGCTTGCTTTATTCAAATCTCTATAATCCACGCACATCCGAACCTTGCCATCTTTCTTTGGCACTGGTACGATGTTAGCAACCCATGAGGGATATTTCGTCACAGCCAGGAAACCAGCGTCCCACTGTTTTTGAACTTCCTCTTTGATCTTCACTGCCATATCTGGTCGAGTTCTGCGAAGTTTTTGTTTGACCGGCGGGCAATCTTCTTTCAGTGGCAGGCGGTGCACAACCATGTCTGTATCGAGCCCTGGCATATCTTCATACGACCAAGCGAATACATCACTATACTCTCGGAGCATTTCAACCAGTTTTCGCTTGATATCATCCTGCAGCGCGGCTCCGATACGAATATTCTTCTCAACCCCTTCCGACCCCAAGTTGATAATTTCGATGACCTCTTCGTGAGGCAGAATGGCTCTTTCCTCTTGCTTCACCAACCAAGACAGTTCTTCAGGAACGTCACTATCTTCGACAACCTCTTCTTCGGCCTGAAATACCGGGTGCTCAAAGTCGGGACGAGTCATAGTTGGTTCAAGGATGTCATCTGAAAATGGTATCCTGCAAAAGGAACGGTTAAGTGCTTCAAAATGCGTATAAAACGAATAGCCACGTTGCCATTTTATTGAAAAATATAAAACAAGAAAGACAGGGATTACAGTATTTGCACACAAAAAAAACGCCATTTATTTAATGAATAACACGCAATATTCATAACAACACAGCCCTAAGCAAGTACTGATGCCATGGGCGAGACATCAGATTATTCAACAATTAATAAAGCAAAGCATTACTGTTTAAGAGTCACAGGAACAAGCTCCTGAATAGACCAGTTGCACAGTCCTTGTCCTGGCGTGCTTGGCTGAATCCAGGCATCCATATCACAGTCATTGTCTCCTTCGTCAGACGCCGAAGCAGCATTGATGGCTTCATGACATACTCCACTGGCAGAGATGGTGATTGGCCCTCTGAAACGGGGTGCCCCCACAGCAGGTGCTGATGACGACGGTTGGTATCCCAGCCCGAACCGGTCCATCTTCACAGGAATATCCAGCACTTTGCCCCAGCCCTTTGCTTCTCCTGCTTCTACTAGAGCTTGAGCTTCTTTATACGACGAAACAGCTATCTCCGACGCTTTGCTCGGTCCGGGACCTTTGTCCTTGATGCGCAACCCTTCAAATGCCTGGCAGGGCGTCTCGTGGATCTCTCCGTCGACTTCCACATATTTAAACGACGACAAATGGCTGACCAGGATGTCTTCTTCTCCGCATACAGTGACTACGCTGTCTCCGACCATATATTTTAACTTCTGATGTAGGGTGGACGTGACTGCCCCAGCCCCATGGATCCAGGGTCGTCCGAGCAAGCAGCTGTACGCAGGCTGTATATCCATGATATAAAATTCAGTTGCAAACACCTCCGGCCCCACCTGTAGAGGCAATGTAATCGATCCAAAGACTGTTCTCCGCGTGCCATCAAACGCTCTGACTACCAAGTCACTGGGCGTGCACAAGATTCCCCTAACATCCAGTTTCATCATTGCCTTCTTGGGCAGCACATTCAAAGACGATCCGGTGTCGACCAATACATGCGACATTACTGATCCTCTACACTCAACAGATATGTGCAGTGCCATATTATGATCTCTCCCTTTCGGGGTCAAATCGAAGTCGGTAAAGCCCAAGCTGTGGCCTGCATTCACATGTGCCAACACTCCTTCCAGCTGATTTACAGAGACGTCTTGGGGTACAAAGGAAGTATCCAGGACTTTCAACAAAGCATTCCTGTGAGCTTCAGAACACAACAGCAATGACAGGATAGATATTTTGGACGGCGTCTGCTGCAGATGCTCCACAATCTTATAATCACTTTTTCGGATCAAGCGCATGAACTCTTCTACATCCTTCGATGCTGCTTCTTTTTCGCTTGCTTGCACTGGGACATTCTCAACCGCTTTCCCTTTTCCTTTAGCTAGTCTTTCGGCCTCCACTTCAGGGGATATAAAGATCCTACCACTCCTTGTCATACCTCCTGAACCAACAACGTTATCCACAGTCTCAGCTGGTTGCTGGTTAACATCAATCTTTATCCCGTCACAATACACCTCCAACCCATATGACCAGGGGACTGCTTTCGTGTTCTCGTACGGGATCGGCCCGGCCTTAGTTATGGTGATCGGTGGTCGCTGAGCTGGTGCTGCAATAGTGATTATCTTTCGAGGAATCGTTACAGTGGCCACATCACTCTGATCATCTGCTACTGCCCCTGCGGGCTCTTCAATTGCTGCTCGGTCAAACTGCAATGTGCCTCCATCAATTAAAGCCTGAATGCCTTTCTTTAAATCATCACATCCCCCAGCTAGGGTCCAGCATTCTACATAATACTCGTCACATCCTGGATAAACACCCCCTTGCAACAGTCGGCTCTTTATCTCGCTCAGCGGCGTCTTTAAATCGTCGACATTCATAATCAGATTCAACCCTTCCTCAGTCAGAATGGCGTTTGCGCCATGATTGGGCATGGGCTTCTGCACTATATTCGGACCTGCCGTTCCGAAATTGATAGTCTTATTGTCCAAAAGATCCTGCACAACATGCTTAAAAGCATGACAACCCTCTATATCGTGGCCCGAAGCCCCAGAATGAAACTCACAGTGCCTGCTTGCATCGTAACCAAACGGGGGAGCTCCCGTTATCGGTGCCAGAGTTCTCTTCTCTACCAGGTTCAATCCTAACAATGTTTGCAATAAATCAGCATATGTCGTGGGAGGCTTCTCAAACACTCTTCTTGGTTTACCACCCTGGAATCTTCGCTGAGCCTGTTGTGCCCCCTGCTGAGGCTACTGCTGCTGCATTGGCTGCTGCTGAGACGGTTGTTATTGCTGAAGTGGTTGTTGCTGGTACGGGATGGTAACACTCGCCACCTGCTGCGGCTGATGATCTTGGTTTCGTCCCCTGCCTCGGCCTCGGCCTCGGCCTCCAAACACTGCACTTGCCTCGCCATGACGGCTCCCACCAAAAGCCTTCCTATTACTGCCAGATGCAGTTGATTCCTCAACCTGGAATTTTCCTTGCTTAATGTTACGCTCAATCTTTTCTCCCATCAGAATTAGGTCTGAAAAACTGGCCAGAGATGTGTGAAACAACATGTCATGAAACAAGCCTGTGAATGTGCTGACGAACATGTCATTCATTTCCTTATCTTCTACAGGAGGACGGACCCTGGCAGCCATATCGCGCCACCTTTGCGCGTACTCTTTAAAGCTCTCTCCCTTCTTCTGCGACAGTCCTGCCAATTGGACCCGATTGGGCGCCAAGTCGCTGCTATACTTGTAGTGAGCTACAAATGCCTCTGCCAATTGCTTCCATGTCTTGATATCGGTTGGTTCCAACCCCATATACCACTCTAGGGAAGGACCCGACAGACTGTCTTGAAAGAAATGCATTAGCATTCTTTCGTCAGTTGAGTATGCAGACATCTTTCTGTAATAGGCTCGCACATGCACTTTCGGACATGTGTCCCCTTTATACTTATCAAACGCAGGAGCTTTGAATTTGATTGGCACCCTCAAGCCGGGTACCAGACCCATTGTTGCCATGTCCAAGCCCACAACACTTTGGTTCAGGACCCCCCTCATCTGCTCTTCTAGCATTCTGATCTTCTGGGAGTCATCCATCGGCCCTTCGAAACCTCCGCCGGAGAAAGCGTCCTCCTGCTGATCTTCTTGCCACATACCATTCCCAGCTCCATACCCGTCATATCCATTGTTACGTCCAGCCCTGATCTGATTCATCCCCGGACCTCGTCCTCTGTTGCCGTACCCTTAAACACCTCCAGCAGGCCCAAAAGCCATAAACCCAGCGCCGTTTCCATTTCCAAAACCTCCGTAGCCCTGATTGGCCACACCATAACCATCTTGCCCAAAGCCTTGAGCATTGAAACCATATTTCCCAGCATTATCGAATCCCTGATCATTGAACCCGAATCCAGCATTGACAAAGCCGTTGCCTCCCATATTATCACCCAAGTTGACATCACCAAGCCCAACGTTATGGACAGCAGTCTCGTTCCCAACTCCGACGTTACCATTCACAGCAGCGGTAGCGTTGTTGACATTAGCAGCAGGTATATTGACTACAGGTGGAGCCACTGGCGTGGGAGTGCCATCTCCATGAGCGGTATCGACTCGTACGGACTGATGATCCTCATTACCGTGACCAGCATTCCGGGCCAACAGAGGTTGGACCATGGCTTGCAAATTCTCTTGACCTTTTGCAATAGCTTCCATGGTCTGCATGAAGAGAGCGAGCTTCTCGCGCACATCTTGCATCTCGTTCTGTATTTGATCCATGATTCTTCGACAGTTGGTGCGGGTAGAATAGCGGTGCGGGTGCTGATCTGCAATCCTGAAAAGTACCTGGTACAGAGCAGGAAATAAGACACTATTCAAAGATTACCTGTAATGCAATATGAATATGAATGCAATGCAATGTGTGTCTGTGCATTAGGGAAGTTCATTCCCCGATTCTAGTGTGAAGGTGCCGGTGCAGTGACAGTGCTAACAATAAATATCGGAGCTGAATTACAGAAAGCCTCATATATTGCTGAGAAACCAATAAGCCAAGAATACAATATCACTGAGAGTACAATAAGAAGGCATGACCTCAACCAACAATCCTGGTGATGGTCAGCACTATGCAAGTAAAGCATACAAGCTACTACATGAAATGATCAAATCCTCCCAAAAGTCTGATACTCCTCTAGCAACTTCTTGGTCTCCGGATGACTGGGTCGAGCAAGCAGCCCTTCAACAAGTTGGTTCCTTTTCTTCAGAACACGGCGCACGTCTTCAGCAGTTTCTTCCCATGCCCCGTCTCCGAAGCGATCTTCTAGTTTACGCTTCTGGGACACAGCTTCATCTCTGCCTTTGATGGCCTTGTTCAGTGTGTTCTGGAGACTGTACCGGGTCATCACTTCTTCTTCACACTTCTTGATGCTGGACTTCAACTGCTCTTCGAGGTCGGAAATTTTCTGTTTCAACTTATCCTCCCTCTTCTTATTGTTGGTGAGCGTGGCATTCCAAGTCTTATTGCAAGAAGAGATCTCTCGGTGTGCTGCGTCGAGCGCCTTCTTTTTGGATTCCAGCATGTCATGGGAGCTTCTAAACTCTTGCCCCAGACGTTCGCGCTTCTTCCTCTCCTCAGTCAACTCAGCCCCTAGTCTGTTCATTAGCTCAATCTGCTGTTGGAAAGCATGCACGGCCTTGTTTTTCTCACTGCGTATCTGGGCTAGCTCCTGCTCTAACCCTTCGTTGATCTTCATCAAGGCTTCTTTTTCTTTCAACACTTGCTCGTAGGCTTCCCGAGAAACAGTGGTTGGCTCTGCTACCGGAATAGGAACAAGAATTGGTGCATCTGGAAATGGCATCCTCAACTGACTGGCTCTCTCCTGGATCCAAACTCTATAAGGTGCATAGGCCTGACAGTCATTCTTTCCTAACAACGGCTTCCCTCTTCGATTAATGCGCGTCCAGGCATGCTGCAACTTGGCCAATAGCTCCCCCTTCACATCTCCAGTGAAGTACAGAGATTCATGTACTTCTTCCTCTTTTGGCGGGTTCTTCAGGGCATATCCGAACTGACGGACGAACAGAGAAGGGTTGTGGTTGATACACCCTTTTCTCCCTATCAGCGGAACATTAGGGTAACCAGAACAACTGAAGATAAGCTCAGATCCCAGCAGATCTCTATCAAACCAATCAACGTCTTCAGAAGTTAACCTCATCATATGCTCTGGCCAGTCGGGCGTAATTGCATTATCCATGAAAGGTCCCCTCGATGGAAAATGGCTCTTGAACCACATATACAGCAAAGGTACACAACAGGAGACATTCTTGCCTCTCCTGTTTTCATTCCTATAGTGCATCGAATGGTAAAAGTCCCCGATCAGTGTTGGTACTGGATTACCGGCAGCAAATAGATGAAATGCATCCATGTCCACGAAGTTTGGGAAGTTAGGGAAC
The DNA here is from genome assembly GCA_963859935.3 of Lathyrus sativus. Classification (NCBI taxonomy): domain Eukaryota; kingdom Viridiplantae; phylum Streptophyta; class Magnoliopsida; order Fabales; family Fabaceae; genus Lathyrus; species Lathyrus sativus. The sequence goes on from OZ012741.1 coordinate 21,019,076, forward strand.
AGCACTATCCCATAAATGCAGAGGGCCAAAATAGCGTTAAAGACCACCCAACACCCATTCTTGGCGTACTCTTGAGCCTTACCAACCAGAAACTGAAGAGAAAAACCCGGAACCCCTCGCCACGCAGTCATCAACAAGTCAGAAGCATTCATATGCAGGGCCTTGGCTAAATCCTCCAAATTGGGCTCAGCGGCTGAGTGAATAAAAGGAACTGCATTCTGAACGGGCAGCTCGGTAAACTCTACATACTCCTCCATGGTGGGCCCCAAGATAAAATCCGCAAACGTGAAACATCTCAAAGCCGGGTCATAGAATTGCATTAAGGTGTACAGCCCGTTCAATTCATCCTCAGTAGACCTACGCACTAAACCCAACAATCGTCCGTAACTCTGCCTGGAGCTTCTACGGACGTCCTCATTTGCAAGAGAAATCAGACCCAGGAGTGGAGTAATATCGGGGACAGGTAGCTTATACGCAACGGTCGTCCTCAAACCAGCCATGATCAAATACTCAGAAGTCCCGACACTAGAACCGGGGGAATGCAAATGCACCTGCAGCACAGACACACGTTAGTGGGATGCAATGATAATGGGTATGCAAACAATGCAATGCAAATAACATGCAACAGGGACCAACTGCCATAGCTGAATGGCCTGAACCACATCAAGAAGTCTCAGGTAGACTCTCTAGAAATCCTCAAACCCTGGTCTCGGATAGACCTATAATAAAGCTCCAACAACAGTCTCTGACAGACCTCAAACCATAACTCAGACTGGTCTCTGGTAGACCTCAAATCATATCTCGAAATGGTCTCCGACAGACCTCGGAACTATCCAACTGGTCTCTGACAGACCTCATAACACATCTCCAAATGGTCTCTGACAGACCTCATAACTCTCCATAAATACCCAGGATCTCCGATCAAGAAATAACTGGTAGTCTGAAAGTCTAGTTACCTGCATAACCCCAAACCTTCTCACAGGTGGATGTCCTAGTAACTGACAAAGGTATGGCATCCTATGCGGTCGTCAGCGTCACAGACTTTCAGGGTTGACGATACGATTCCCAGAAGAAGTGGCATCATCAAATCCTGAAGAGGCCTCACTTAGCCAACTTCCAAATGATCGGTCCCCAGAGTCGACAATCCAACTAACCAGCAACCCAAGCCACCCAAAGGGCGGGACAGGAGGCCAACGAGAAGAACCTCGTCTGAGCGTAGATTTCGCGGGACACTAGGACATGCAAAGCACGTGCGCGCCCACTAATCTCTACTCTAAGTCTAAGGTGCACTCAAGCCCAGGTCCGGCTTCTCACTCAATATCAGAACACCCGTCACACCCCCAATATACAGCAATAATAATCAATATATATAATGCTGAAAATAAAGGTCAGAAATATAAATCCATACAAAATCCACGACAGGAAAACAAGCGTTAGGATTGACTCTCTTAAGGGACGTTGGATCCCCAAATGCATAAGAACTATCACTATCCTTAGCAGCCAGGGGACGTTGGATCCCCAGCAGAGTCGCCAGCTATCGCTACTGCGAAAATCGGCGCCGGCTGAACAGAAGAGTCGCCACCGTGCGTTATTTATCCCACGGGAGGGAAAGGAAACGCTCAGAGTAAACCTCGCACAACACGGGAAAGGTATGGTCATCGCAACCAAAACCTGGATTCGGGAGTCGGTTACGTAAGGGGAAGGTATTAACACCCCTCACGTCCGTCGTACTCGACGGGATCCACGCTTGTTTTCAGGTACGGATTGTTATTCTATCTAAACTACAGGTTAAAGGGTTAAAAAGAGAATAAAATGAAAATAAAATGACTCGGCAAAGTATCGCACTTTATGCCTACGTATTCCCGTCTGGAACGAGAAATCAGAGTCAACGTAGTTCGCCTACCTACGGGAAAGGAGGGGAAGATTGCTCGCTAGGATATCGCATCCTATGCCTACGTACTTCCACACAGCATGGAAGATCAGAGCAAACGTAGTTCGGGCCACGTACGACACAAGTCTGTCTTGGTTGATTTTATTCCTTCTGAAAAAGGTTTTTCTGATTAGCAGTCCAAGCGGAAAAAAATGACGTCTTGATGAGTTCACATCCTTTTACGAAAGAAGTGTCTTTTATTGTGTTTGAAATCTTTATGGTATTTTTCTGTTTGTTTTGAGAAAGAGGAGACAGAACTCTAACCTACGGTTGCGAAGGGAAACAAACTAACCTAATGTTATCATGCATGGGTTAAGACCTAGTGTCTATCATGCTCCTCTCTTGCCCAGAGAGAAACAGAGATCCTAAGGGAATAGACGGAAACAGCAACAATAGCAGATATATACAGTAATACGGTAAAATGCATGGATGCAGCAATACAAGCGAGGCAAGGGAGTCCCACTCAACCTCGAACCTGGAAAACAATAGGCAAAAGTGAACAAGCTTCACTTCCAACCCAACAGGGTAAACAGCAAACAATACAGTCCAGAAAACCAATCAATACATCAAGGAATGAAATACAGCAAAATAAACAGCCACAGCAGCTCTGCATCAATATCCATCTTCAAGTCATCTTCAATCAGCTACAAGCTTCAGTCAGCAGTCTCTATCTTCACATTCTTCAAGCAAGGGCTTGGGTCACCAATCTTCAGTCTACAAGGGCTTTTCTTCAAGTCTTATCCTCCAAGCTGAGGGATCAATCACCAGAGTGGATTGGGTGTTAAGCAATTAGTTGACTACCAATGGTGGTAAACCAACTGCTACTAACACATAAGACATTTTCTCTCAAGAGTCCTATCCCTTAGACAATAGCACCAAGCCTTCCAAAGGAAGGGGGTGAGTGTCTCAGAGAGACTCTGTATCACAGAGAGGAATGGAGGCAGTCAAAACCTTCCATGTTTGAGAATCAAGCTTTCTACTCTAGAGCTCTGCCTAATTCCTAAACCCTAATCTCCTCAACAGCTGATGGCAACAATCTCCTCTCCAACTCTGGAATTTGGTCTTCAGTCTCTGGATCTCCAATGGCTTCATCATCTTCAGTCTTCATCTCTCCCAAATCCCCAAGCAAATCCCAACACCCAAACAAGCAAGCAATCATCCCCAAAGGGCACACCACACCAGTCAATCAGATATATACAGTAGATTAATAGCAGTAGGGGAATCCTGACTTTTCTAAGGGGATCTAATAACTACCCATAGCCCCTATAGTCCCATAGCTAAACTATTTAATCCCTAAGTCCTAAGGGAAATGAACTACTTCTCCTAAGTTGTCACTTAAAACCCTAATTTGTTCATGTTGTTTACCCCTAAACTAGTCACCTAAAACTAACTCCTAAAAATATGAATTAAATTGTATTTACAAGTTTGATATCTAAACTAAACAACCTAAAAAGAATGGACAAAAAATATTAAAGCATTGGTTAGAACAAAAATTAACAAATTTATGCATGAAATGAAACTATTTAAAATGCTATTTATTTGGAAAATATGGGAAAAATATCAAATAAAAAATAAAATGCAATTTTTATTTTTTATAATTTTCTAGACTCTTTAAAGAAAAATATGCAAAAAGAACCATCAAAAAATAATGATTTTTCAATTTTATATGATTTTTATAAGATGCATGAAAAAATGAAAGAAATTAAAAAGAATTAAAAAAAGAAATAAATGGGGGGTGAGAATAGCAGGGCCAAACAGTTCAAGTTAGTGGGCTTCACACGCGTGGGGGTGTCAATAGCATCTGAGCCCATTTCCCTATACTAAATGAAACGGTGTGTTTCATTATTTGAAATCTCCCTCCGTTTTGAACTTTTAATCGCGTCCGTTGGATGAGTCTCCAAGTCAAAGGTCAAAGTGTGATCGTGTGGCCCAGGGATCGTCTCCTACCTCCAGCAAACCCTAGACTCTGAGATTGCAACACCATGCACGCATCTTACACCTTTCTGTTCTCCTTCAACTCTCCACGGATTCATTCGATGTCAAGAGCAAAATTGCTCTAAATTCCTCCCTCTACACAGCCATACCCTTAGTTCTTTCTGAAACTCAGCCAAACTCCAAACCCGATAAGCATAACAGTTAGGTTCCACCATAATCAACTGATATCAAATCTCCCAATGCTTGCTCAATTCTATCCTAACATGCTCTACATCTCACACTGATTATTTCAAGCCATTAACCTATGATTATCGTGCTTTAATCTAAGAGTTATAAGCCTTAACAGAATTGGTACATCATGCTCAAACTCCATGAAACTTCTCCAAAATCATCCCAATCAATCCTCTATCCTATCTTAACCATTCTACCCTATCAAAACCCTAAGATTCTAACTAAATCATGCAATACTAAGAGAAAACAAACCTGGTGCAATTGGTGAAAACAGGTATGCAACTCTTTGAATTTGGTGCTTGCAGTGATTGAAACTTGCTCAGTAACCTTGATGATGAATTCTGTATGCAGTGATTAGTGTGTAAACCTCCTGAATCTTGTCCTTGAGAAGTTCTTGCAATTTGGATGGTTGTCTTGAATAGCACAATTCTTCCTCCAATTCTACCAATCTTGATGTGGATTATGGTGTTTGAATGATGATGATGAAGATTCAATCAAAAGATATGAGGATTGATGGAGATTTGGGAGAGTTTGTGAAGCTTATGCAAAAATGAGAAAGTGTGTAAAACTTGGGGTTTTGAACAAATGAAATCACCAACCATGGCATGAACCATCTTGCATCAATATATACATGAGGTTAGAACCTCCTAGAAACTTGGAGAAGTTTCCCTTGCATTCTTTCCATTGAATTTGGTTTATGTATCTCCAACAATCCTTTGACCTAGGGTTGACCCAGATGAAACCCTAATTGACTGCCTTCAACTGCAATCCTTGTGATCACACCAAGGACTTGCCTCCTTCTTCCAATGACCTTCTAAGTCTCCCATGATGTCTAGATACTCCTCATGCCTCCAATTCACAGCTCATACTTTCCTTGATGATCCCCAGATACCCTCAGCCAGGAGATAGATGAACTGCTTGACCCACTGACTTGATAGCTTCCCAATTCTTTCTGATGACTTGAATGAGACTAAATCAGGATAATAACCTCTTGATAGGCCTCTAGAGATGATAATAATGATTGGTCCCCTGTTGGATGACTTGCTATGCTTATGCTATGCAGATGGTTAGGCTATGTACATGACTCTATATGCAAATGCTAATGATATTGAAACATAAACCAAGTGAATAAGGTTGGGCAAATTTTTAGGGTGCAACACTTCCATTGTAAGAAAGTGTAGAAACCTTCAATCTACACCAATTCTGATCATTTCTTTTCTTCATCCATCATCTCTTGAAGATTGTGAGTGGGAACAAACAAGCTCAGAGGCACATCCATGGAAGATTGAGGCTCTAAGATTGAAATTGCAAATATCCATCTCAGATTCAAATCTCACAATCCAAGCACTCATCATCACCATTGTTGCAAACAGAAAGATCCTCCTCAATCAAAGATCATCCTCGAAGGGTTACAAGCATTGAATCCACCTGTAACCACCTCTGCCATAGCTGCTAAGCAGGTTGGTGATTTCTTTCCTATCTCTATAATTAGGTGTTGCTAGGTTAGATCATTGGTGTAGGATTGTTAGGGTTAGGAAGATGAGCATGCACCCTCTCTGTTATGGCCATTAGAGACATTTTGATTCATAGTGATGAAACTTTCTTGATCAAGAACTCCTGACTTAGGGCGAGATAATGCTAGCTTTTTGGCTCAGAATATTCACCATAATCTATAGATCATTCTAGGGTAATTTGAGCAAGAACTATAATCATGCACATCAGGTGCAATTCAGTGGTACCCAAGACTTCCAGTTATCGGGTTTGTTTTTTGGGAGGGTTTTAGAGAAAGTCACGGGCATAGTCTTGTAGAGGGGAATAAATGGAGTGAGTTTGGTTTTTAAAGTTCGTGATTTCATGGGATATTGAAGGAGAACGATGGACATGAACATGGCTGCATGGATAGAGAATTCTGCAAACCCTAGGTTGAGTTGGAGAAGACGATACCGTGGTCGTTCGATCATGCCAAAGTTTTGACTCATTAGACTAATCGTATGGCTGATATTCAAAAAGAAAAACGGAGGGAATTGACCAAGTGTGAAACGATGCGTTTCACTTAAACGCATGTCTGGGCCTGGATCTGATTTTCCTATCCCCACCCCCATCAGCGAGCCCATTGGAATTTTAACTTGATTTTGTTGCTTTTCGCACCGTGTGTTTCTTTATTTTCTTTTGTTTTTTAATTCATTTTTCTGAAGCGCGCTGGGCTTAGTGCTTTTGATATTCACACCCCTGGTTTCATGGCCCATCTGAGATAACAACTAGGCGCCTTTGCTTATGGCACCCCCTCCCCCTTTTATGTCTATTTTGTGTTTTTATTTTCTTTTATATTTTTAACACCTTTAAAAAATCATATAAAATTGAAAATAGCTTAGTTTTAATTGGTTCTTTTTGCTATAGGTTAATAATTTTGTTAATAAAAATATCCCATAATAAAATTAGCATTTTATTTTGTTTTAATATTTTTCATGCATTTTTCTTGTAAATAGCATTTTATTGAGTTTAGTTTAGTACTCAAATTTGTTGATTTTAGTTCTCATAGGTCCCTTTAGATTTAGGACTCATTCTTTTTAGAGTGATTAGCTTAAGGCTTCAACTTGTACATAGGATTTAATTCACATTTTTAGGATTAATTCTTAGGTGATTTGTTTAGGTGAGATTAGTGTGATCAAAATTAGGGTTTTAAATGGACATAGGTGAGATAGATTTAATTCTTTTAGGAATTTTGATTGGATTTTGGGGTATGGGACTATAGGGGTTATAGGTATAAGATAGATCCCTTAGAATATATTAGGATTCCCCTACTGCTACTAGTATATTGCTTATATGTGATTAATTGTGTGGTGTGCCCTCTTTAGGGTTATTATTTTGTCTGTGTGGGGTATTGGGTTTGTTTGGAGCTTGGGTGTGAGCTGAAGACTGTGCTGATGAAGCCATTGATAAGGAGAAGATTGAAGACCAAAGATCCAGAGGTTGATGAGTTCAGCTGCTGAAGACCATAGGGTCTAGGTGATAGGCAAAGCTTTAGATTAGAAGTTTGATTCATGAAACATGGAATGCTTCCTGTGCTTCCATTCTTTCCCAGTGACTAAAAGCCCCTCTGAGAACTCACCTCCCTCCTTTGGAGGGATAAGTGATTGGTCTCAGGGGTAGAACTTTGAGGGAACCTGTCCCCCTATGCTAATCCCTTGTGAGCTTCCTTTGGTTGTTCACAAGCTGATTAGCATGCTATTATCTCTCCTGATCTGATTCTGTTATTCCTGGAGTGCTTGCCCTTGAAGATGGAGATCGTTGAAGATGAAGACTGTCAAAGCAGGGAGCTAGCCAGAGCTTGGGGGTCCAATGATGAAGATTCAGCTTGGAGATTCGTTTGAAAGAGGATGTGTTGTGCATCAACTTGGAGAGTTTGCTGTCAGAGCTTGGGGTTTTTTTTTTCTGTATTGTGTGTATTAATTCCCCTAGGTTTAAAGTGAAATGTGCTTCACTTATACCTATTGTATTCAGGTAGAGGAAGAGTTTGGGCTCCCTTGCCTAGATTGTTTGCTGTATTCATTATTTTACTGTTTACTGCGTATTTGTTTTGCTTTCCGTTTATTCCCTTAGGAGCTCTGTTTCTCTCCGTGCAAGAGAGTAACATGACAGACATTAGGAGCTAACCCATGCATGATAACATTAGGTTAGATTTTATTCCCTTTTCAACCCTAGGATTTGTAGAGTGTCATCTCTTCTTTCTTCAAAACAACAGAAAAACATTAATAAAGATTATAACAGAGATTAATTCATTTCTTCCGTCAAAAGATTTGAACAAACATCAACCTTTTTGCAATAAGAAAACCCTTGTTTAAGGTGAGATTTTTCATAAAAGACACTTGAACAGCTTGTGTCGTACGTAGCCCGAACTACGTTTGCTCTGATCTTCCATGCAGTGTGGAAGTACGTAGGCATAGGATGCGATATCCTAGCGAGCAACCTTCCCCACCTTCACCCGTAGTTAGGCGAACTACGTTGACTCTGATTTCTCGTTCCAGACGGGAATACGTAGGCATAAAGTGTGATGCTTTTCCGAGTCATGTTTTCTTTTCTTTTCAGACCTCATCCTTTAGTTTAGATAGAAGTGTAATCCGTACAAACCAAGCAAGCGTGGATCCCATCGAGTACGATGTACGTGAGGGGTGCTAATACCTTCCCCTTGCGTAACCGACTCCCGAACCCAGGTTTTGGTTGCGATGACCATACCTTTTCCCGTCTTTGCGTTAGGTTTACTTCGAGCGTTTCCTTTCCCTCCTTTGGGATAAATAACGCACGGTGGCGACTCTTCTGTATTGCCGGCGCCGATTTTCGCAGTAGCGACAATCTCCATTGAATTCTTCTCCACAAATCAATTCTCTGGATCATACTGAACACATACACACAGATTGGAGTGGCCATTGATGAATGTTTGAAGGTGTGGCTTCAAAATTGCAAGAGAAGCAAGTTGGATCCAAACTCACAATCCAAGCACTGTCCATCCAAGATCTTGCAAACAGAAAGGTTATCATCCATTAAAGATCATTGGTGACAAGTTTCAAGCATTGGATTGAAGGGTAGATACACTTGCCATCACCAATTTTCAGGTTTGCAAAAACTCTCGAATCTCTTTATTTATACAACATTAGATGAAATGGTTAGGATAAACATGCTTAGAGACCATAGGTGATTGATTTCTGAGAGTTAGAGAGAATTCTATGAGGTTCCATGGCAGGGTGCATTTTCTTTGATGATCAAGATGAGGTTCTGTAATGAGTTTTAATGCACGAATTATAGCTTAATGAAATCAGTGTAATACCATGAGCAAGATAGGGCCATTAATACCAAGGATTACCATGTTTGATCTCAGTGTAAGTTGGTTGAACCCATGAATTCGTGCTTTCTGTTGATGAGATATAGGATGATTTAGATGAAACTATGAATACAGTAATGTTCTTGGAAGAAAATGGTACAATTTCGGTTTTGGAATTTTTGAATTTCATTGTGAATTGAGAGAGCACGATGAGCTTGATTTCGTGCATGGAAGCTGTAAAATTCTGAAACCCTAATGTCATTTTGGGACGATGACTCGTGGCCGTTAGATGAGGTTGGACTGGGTTGACTGGGAAGCTCATCGTGTGGTCCAGGTTTAAATCAACAAGCGGAGGGAATTGACCAAAGCATCAAACGATGCGTTTCACTTAAACGCAATTCTGGGCCTGATCCAATTTATTCTATCCCCACCCCCCTTTTGAGAAGCCCAACAAAATGAACTGAGATTGTTTGCTAAATGCACCGTGGTTTTAATCTTTTCTCTTCTAATTTTTCAATTGAATTTCTGATGCATCCTGGGCTTAATGCTTTTGATATCTGCGCCCCCACTTTCCAGCCCACCTAAAAATACAACTGAGCGTGTTACTATCCACACCTCCACCTCTCTTTTCTTTTATTCTTTTATTTTCATATTCTTTAATTGTTTTGGTATTTTGTAAAATCAATATAAAATTGAAAATAGCTTATTTTTAATTGGTTCTTTTTATGTTAGTTTCACATTTCTGTTAAGAAAATTAATAAACCATAAGAATAGAATTTCATTTTATTTTAGTATTTTTTGTGCATTTTTATTTTAAATAGCTTTTTAAGTGATTTAGTTTGATACTTGATTTTGTAGAATTTAGTCTAGGACCTTCCCTTAATCTTTTTGATTCATTCTTTTTAATATGATTAGACATTGAGCCTTAGTTCCCTCTAGGCTTATTTCATGATTTTTAGGTTAAAATTTGATTAGTTTGTTTAGGCTAGCATTAGCATAACAAAATTAGGGTTCATGAAGCATGGTTGAATTTAAACAATTTTGTTTTGGGTTTTATAGGCCAAATTAGTGTATGGGGAATATATGTGACTTAAGGGTAGACATTTAGGGTCCCCTAGAATTTATATTAGGATTTAATGGAATAATATACTATTTTTGGTTGATTTTTGAATTGAATGATTGATTGTGTGGCCTTTAGGGCAAGTTTTGTTTAGTTTGTTTTGGTTTGGAGTTTCCTTTGGCTTGAGGAGCTTGGTATCTCTTTGAGGAGCTTGGTGGAGCATGCTAGAAGATTGGAGGAGCTTGAGGAGCTTGTTCTTCTTCTTTTTGTCTTGTTTTAGGGATAGGATTAGGAAGAGCTTAGATAGATAATTTCTTTCTCAAACATGGATAGTATTCTTCATATCCATTCCTCCCTGTGATTCAAAGTCCTTCCAGGGTATACACCTCTCTCCTTTGGAGGGATTAGTGTTATACCCAGGAGGTAGAACTTTTGAGGGAACCCTTCATTTGATATTGAACCCTTATAGGTCACCTTTGGTGATCAGATAAGCAGTTCAATATCCCCCAGCTCATCCAGTAGTGATTTTTCTCTGTTTGATTTGTCTTGAGAGCTGTCAGAGCCTGAGCATGAAGATGAAGACTTCATTGAAGATTGTTGAAGAGGATGAATCCTTGAGGACTGCCATTCCAGCTGAAGCTTGAAGAGTATGAAGATCAAGTTGATACTTGAAGATCCCTGAAGATGGTGAAGCCTGAAGGTGGAGCTGATCAAAGAAGCTGAAGCTTAAGGGAGAAGATGAGTTGATACTCATGTTGTAAGGTTGAAACCTGGAAAGCAGTTGATGATTGAAGTCTGAAGACTGAGTTGCTGCTGGAGGAGCTGAAGCTTTCTTCTGTTTTTTCTTTTCTGTATTGTATGTTTTGTCTGATTCGTCTGTTGCATTAGATTAAGTCCATCTAGAATAAGTAGAATCTAGGAGCATGATTGCATTAGAGGTTGAGTTGCTCCCTCTGCTTGTATTGTTATTGCGCGGCTTTGCTTGCGGGTATTCGGTAGAGCCCAGCTCCCTTGCCCATGTGGTTTGTTTTCCTGATGGCATTTTCATTTCTTTTATCTGTATGATTGCAGGTTACTGTTTATTGCTTGATAGCATGTTGTTTATTTTTCAGTATGATTACTTTTATTTCATGACTGGCTTGAGGTCGAGACGAGCTTGTGGAGGCTGAAGCCCCACACACCTTTCCTCCATCACTTGCATTGCATGCATTTTACTGTTAAGCTGATGCTTTGTCTGTTTTGGTGTATCATTGACATGATCCCTTAGGACTCTCATTTCCTTTGATAAGGATTTGATGATAGACTGTTAGGTTGAAACCTATGCATGACAACATCTAGGAGTTCCCTGTTCGAACCTCAACCATAGGATGAATCCATGGCGGGATAACGGTAGGACTTGATAGTCTCCCTCCTAGCTGGGCCTGTTCTCTTCTCATCTCAAAACAGTTTAAGATACAGTAATCATGAATGATTTCTTTCATACGTTACGAGCCTTAAGCTATCTGAGAAAGGATTGTGGGAGAGTTTCTTTTCCATGGTCTGGATGTTTAGTATGGTACCCTTTGGGTGACATGCGGCGCATTCACTCTCAGGTCATAGTCTCTAGTGCGGTTGAAATCGCAAACACAATAAAAAACACTTCTTTCGTAAAAACAGGAAATAAACCGTAGTTTCCCGAACTACGTGAGCTCTGATCTCTCATGCCTGTTGAGAGTACGTAGGCACAAGATGGCGATGTCTTGGAGAGCTACCTTCCCCCATAATCCGTCGTAGGCCGAACTACGTTAACTCTGATTTCTCATTCTCTGATGAGAATACGTAGGCATAAAGCGCGACGCTTTGCCGAGTCATTTTCCTTTTCTTTTTCATCCAGCCTTGATAGGTAGATAGATCAAAACCAACCCACCCAAGTAAACAAACAAGCGAGGATCCCGTCGAGTACGACGGACGTGAGGGGTGCTAATACCTTCCCCTTGCGTAACCGACTCCCGAACCCAGACAATGGTTGCGATGACCTTGTCTTACCCTTATTCGTCAGGTTTTTCCGATCGTTTCCTTTCCCGCTCTGAGGGATAAATAACGAAAGGTGGCGACTCTTCTGTCATGCCGGCACCTTATTTTCGCGCAAGCGACAGTAACCAAAGCAACTGCTGAAGAGTTCATCCAATTCGACAATAGTACCAAAGAACTAAACGTATCAGGAAGCATATTGGGACGAAATACTGCTGAAAAGGTCAATACAGTCGAAGTTGGTGAAAAATCTGATATTAACTTTGAGGATAATAATACCAACGAAGTGGTCAGAGGAAGAAATGTTCCCAACACACAGATGGCTCAGAAGATAGAACGCATGTTGATGATTGGAGAAATGACTGAGGTAGATGGTGTAACAGCCCAATTTTGATTAACTAATTAATTGATTTGTTGAAATTATTTTAATTATGGGATAATGTGTTAATATGCTAAGTTTGCATATTATGCTATTTTATCATTTGGAGAGTTTTGGAAAATTAAGTTGGAAATATTTTGGATATTCTTAATTAATGGTTAAGTGGATGTTTTATGAGAAAATGATTGATAAATATTATGGAGAAAAATATAATGGAAAGGTATATAAAGGAAAAGTGGAAAGAAAAAGATAGAAAAGAAAAGAAGAGAGAAATAGAAGAGAAAGAAAGAGGAAGAGGAGAAAAGAGGAGGAGAAGAGGAAAAAGCTTGGAAAGCTCAAGCTCCGCTTCTAGCTCTGATTAATCAAGGTAAGGGTGTGAAATATTGTTATCTTAACAATGTGTATGATTATGTATAGGTTGTTTGAGTTATTGGATGTTTTTCTCCATTTTCAATTCTAGGGCAAAAACGGATTTAATCGGTAGAAATCGAGTTCTAGCGGTTCAAACTCGAAATAAGTTGCGTAGTTTATTTGGGTAGTGCTTAGTCGAGAGTATTGAGTTTTGTTGGAGTGAATTTGAACGAGTTTATGAGTTTTGCCATTTTTGGAGAAATTGGAGGTTAAGATTTTGGGTGAAATTCGGAAGTCGTAGAATTAGTGTTTTATGGTCCTAAAATGTCACTATATGATTGGTAATGATAAGTAGATATTTAATCGGGAGAAAAGAATTGAATCGAGCGACTTTTTGAGGGTTTTAGTGTCAAACCCGTAGCTGTTTTTCCAAGATTTTCAGGTGTTAATCGGTTAACCATATGCGTTAACCGATTAACATAGTGTTAAGGGCCTAGAAACTGAGTTTTGGCCTAAAAACTGAGTTTTTGGAGCGGTTAATCGGTTAACCATATGCGTTAACCGATTAACACTGTAAGTGTGAAGAAAAATAATTTATTTCAAAACTTTGAAAATTCATAACTTCTTCACCGTTTATCGGATTTTGACATTCTTTATATCGAACTGAAGCTAATAATATGCTCTATAATTTGGTGAAAAGAAATATTATTTTTAGCCGACTTTAGGTCGATTGTTTGGTTCTATTATGTTTAATCCTTATTTGAATGGATAGTTTGTGTGTTGTTGTGATATGATATGTTGTGGGTAGCCGTATGGCGTAAATCCTAGGTTGTGAGTCGTGGAGTGTGAAACGTGGCCGTTTGGCAATTTTATGCATTTATCTGAATTGAATGGAAATGCATGATGGATTAGTATGAATGTACATAGATTGTATGTACCTGTATGAGATGAATATGCATAGTGATATATTTGCAAATATGTATGCATGTAGAGAAATGTTGTGAGTCATTTTACATAAAAGGCATCATGATGTACATTCTAGCGATGTTGATTCTTTGTAGAATTTGTTGTAATATGTGATTCCTTGGAGAATCTATTAGGTAATTTGATTCCTCGGAGAATCTGCTGAATATTCGATTCCTCGGAGAATCTGCTGAATATTCGATTCCTCAGAGAATCTGCTGAATATTCGATTCCTCGGAGAATCTGATGAATATTTGATTCCTCGGAGAATCTGCTGAATATTCGATTCCTCGGAGAATCTGATGAATATTTGATTCCTTGGAGAATCTGCTGAATACTTGATTCCTTGGAGAATCTGCTGAATTGAGTCGGTACCGCATTTGCATCTGCATAGAGTCGTGAGTCGGTATCTATGAGTTGCATTTATCATCCTTGCCATTGTGCATTGGAAAATAAACATAATATGTGTATGTTTATGTGGATTGATGTGGAATATGGTGAAGGCATGAATGAATATGCTAGATGATATATGTATATGTGTAGATATATGTATATGTGTATGTTTATGTGGATTAATGTGGAATGTGGTGAAGGCAAGAATGAATATGCTAGATGATATATGTATATGTGTAGATATATGCATATGTGTATTGCTTGGTAAATGTGATGATGATGTTGAAAATATGTATATGTGCATGAATCGTGCTCACTAGGGTAGAATGACGAGATGTCGTTCCTAGTGGGGTAATCACCGGGGTAGAATAACCGAGATGTTGTTCCTGGTGGGGTATAAGTGATGTACCCATAATCCCAAATGGGGATTGGTGAGATTTGAGGGGTTTTATATGAGTCATATGGCAAATATGTGATTGTTATATGAAAGTATGCTTATGTGCATGACTATGTTGATTTGAGAATTGTGAATATGTCATCGATGTATGTAAATATGCTTATATGTATGAAAATGTGGATTGATGAGGACTATGGATATGTGCATGATGAATATGCTTGATGATTATCCATGTTTTGTTTATATGAATAATAAGTTGAGAAATATATGATGAGTTATAATGATATATGGTGAGAAATGTGGAATATGTGTATTCTATGATTGTATATATATACATGATTATATGCATTGATTATTATGATAATATTTCTCACCCTTCTGCTGGAATGATGCCCTACATGACATCGTGCAGGTATTTGAGTATAGTTGTTCGTAGTTGCGAAGTCGCTATTGGTGCAGCCTTTAGTATTTTAATTAAGTTGGGTCGAGTCATGCTCTGGTCATGTAACACTGGGATCGATTGGTTTATGTTTAAGAGTTACATTATATACTCGAAGTTATGTTTTATATTCGTGGAATATTATAATGTTGGCCTTAGTGCCTAAGTAATGTTGTTCTATGTGATGAACACGACTGTTTCTGTTAAGAGAATTTATGATAAATTGAATCCCCTGCTACATGCAAACTGAAACCTTATATGACATGATTCTTTATTAAAATGTTAATGAGCATGACAGGTGTTTTTAATTGTTTGGAACTTATGTGTGACACCCTTTTGTGAATGCATATTAATTTACTCTGATTATTTTTATAATTCCCGGGGTTTAGAAGGGTGTTACAGATGGCTGTGTATTAGAGAATTGGATTTACTTAACTGTAGAACGATACTTCAAGAACTCCCCTGATGTCGAAAGGTTTGATGCCGAAGATTTGAGTTTAGCTAAAGATTTTGAAAATGTTGAGAATTTGGAGACTCATTTGTCTAAAATGAAACTCGAAGACGATGTCGACATCAACATGGTCGAGATTAACAATCAAAAAATTAAGGAAACTATGGAAGTAGAAAGAGCAGAAGAGCCTAACACAGTGGCATATCCTGAACAAGAAGAGAACATTGTTGATTTTCTACACCGCTGTCAGAAAAATGGGTCAGGAGTAATGTTATACCCTAGATGCAGTGCTATTTTTTATGAGAAGGCAGCTCAAGAATTAGAAGAGGCTAAGAAGACCAGTAAAGCCTGGGGGCAGAAAAGGATTCAAGATCCCAGGAATGAGAATCTCGAGAAAACACAACTAAGGGTAAACACTCCAGCAAAACCTAGTACCTTCAAACCAGTAGGAAATGTACCTACAGGAAAATGGGTAAAACCCGTCGAAGGATAAGGACAAAAAAAGTGGAGAAAGTTTGACGTAGAAAGAGGTTCTTCGTTTAAGTATCTCAAAGAAAATCACACTACCAACAAATCATCTTATGTGTCGGCGAACTACAAATGAAAGAATCCTATGACTAGATGCTAATGGCGAAGGGAACAGCGTAGGCAAAAAGCTGCTAGGGAGGCTCAAGGTTTGAAACAAGGAGAATCCAGCACGAACCATGAAGATCAAGAGAAGATCACTGAGAAATTGCCTATAAAAAGGAGGTTGTTTGGGGATCATAATGGTGAGCCAGTTGGTCTGATTGAAGATGATGAAAATATGACTGAAAACTTCGACAGTGAATCTGCTGCGTCTTTGGATATTATAGTGAACATGGTATCCGTCATGCCCAGAGAGTTTAGTCAAATCACTGAAGTCGAAGATATAGACCAGAATGCTGAATTAGAAATAATGGCACACAAACCTATATTCTATTATATTATGAATAATGGATGTGTCGAAGAACAAAATGCATTCTTTGAACGTCTTATAGAGGAGATGAAGAATCACATGAAACCTCTTTTAATTACTGGAAAGGTGGAAAATGTACCTATCAACAAGATATTAGTAGATTGTGGTGTGTCGCTACTCGAAAAATGCAACGACGGGGAGGCAAAAAGAAAGCACAGGAGAGTCGCCACCGAACTTTATTTATCCCATGAGGGGAAAGGAAAATATCGAGAAAACCTTAGGAAAAGAATGGATAAGATGGTCTCGCAACCAAGAACGGGTTCGGAAGCCGGTTATGCAAGGGGAAGGTATTAACACCCCTCGCATCCATCGTACTCGATGGGAACCATTTGTTTGTCGATGTGTGATTATATCTGCTTAAATATCATGCTATAAAAGTGTTTTCCAAAGGGTAAAGAAGAAGGGTATAAAAACAAAGAAAAGAGGGGTAACGGGGAAGAAAAGAGAAAGAACGGACTCGGTAGGACTTCGCAGTCCTATGCCTACGTATTCTCAATAGATGTGAGAAAGTCAGAGTCGACGTAGTTCGGGGAACTACAGATAAAAAGGAGGAAAGTGCTCAGCAAGGATTGTAGCCCTTGTGCTGACGTATTGCGGCTGGTGGTCTTTGGTTTGATAGCAGTAGGTTGTTTGGGTAAGAGTTGAAGGTTAAAGGTCTGTGCTGTTGTGTTTTATTTTTTGTCAAGTTTGTGGTACCAAAACATGGTTGTGCAACGTGGTCATTCCGGTTCATAATCCTTCACGCGTTCCTTCCCTCTCTTTTTTTGTGAAGCGGTCATATGTGTAGGACACACATTGTGAAGGGCTGGGGTGGTGAATTGGTTGATGTAATTGTACAATTTTGTTTATGCAGAGTGGGTTGTTGCTAATTTTTATTCATGTTGCAGATGTGGTTATATGGTGCGTGTGGGTCCAACAACACATGATATCTCGCCTTCTGTAGTTTCTTGAGCTTCACTTTGAATTTTTGACAAAGCCATAAGGGTATTTGCACCACTATACAAACCACTGAGCCGTGAATCCTTGTAATAAAAATAAGTTATGAATGAATCCTTGTATTTCCACTTCTTGAATTTCAATTTAATAATAACTCTACAATTCATGAAGGATAAGCTTCTCTGAAGAGATTGCCACTTACCGCTGAAGACAGATAAGCTTCACCCAAGAGATTGCCACTTATCACGGATGAAGGATAAGCTTCTCTGAAGAGATTGCCACTTATCGCTGAAGACGGATAAGCTTCTCCCAAGAGATTGCCACTTATCACGGATGAAGGATAAGCTTCTCTGAAGAGATTGCCACTTATCAGTGAAGATGGATAAGCTTATCCCAAGAGATTGCCACTTATCGTTGATGAAGGATAAGCTTCTCTGAAGAGACTGCCACTTATCACTGAAGATGGATAAGCTTCTCCCAAGAGATTGCCACTTATCGTTGATGAAGGATAAGCATCTCTGAAGAGATTGCCACTTATCACTGAATATGGATAAGCTTCTCCCAAGAGATTGCCACTTATCGTTGATGAAGGATAAGCTTCTCTGAAGAGATTTCCACTTATCACTGAAGATGGATAAGCTTCTCCCAAGAGATTTCCACTTATCGTTGATGAAGGATAAGCTTCTCTGAAGAGATTGCCACTTATCATTGAAGATGGATAAACTTCTCCCAAGAGATTGCCACTTATCGTTGATGAAGGATAAGCTTCTCTAAAGAGATTGCCACTTATCACTGAAGATGGATAAGCTTCTCCCAAGAGATTGCCACTTATCGTTGATGAAGGATAAGCTTCTCTGAAGAGATTGCCACTTATCACTGAAGACAGATAAGCTTCTCCCAAGAGATTTCCACTTATCACAGATGAAGGATAAGCTTCTCTAAAGAGATTTCCACTTATCGCTGAAGACGGATAAGCTTCTCCCAAGAGATTGCCACTTATCACGGATGAAAGATAAGCTTCTCTGAAGAGACTGCCACTTATCGCTGAAGACAGATAAGCTTCTCCCAAGAGATTGCCACTTATCGCTGAAGATGGATAATCAAGTCTGCTGGAGACAAACCACTGGGGATCGCCCATAGCTTTATTGAAGATGCCCCTGTCCGGGCCGAATGTTGATTTGATGATCTTGATTAAACATTAGTTTGAAGTACGTCGTGGGAAATACCCATGGTCTTAAAAAGATGCCCCTGACTGGGCTGGATTTTGCTTTTGACATTCTTGAATTTCGTGGGAGGACCCACGACCTTTGCAGATAATTCCCCTGACTGGGCTGCTGATTGCGTTGAAGCTCTTGGATTTGCCAAACAAATGTTGAACAAATTTGTGGGGAACGCCCACGATCTTGCGGAGAATGCCCCTGACTGGGCTGATTATGATCTTGATATCCTCTAACTCTCGTGGGAGAAAACCACGATCTTACAAGGGATGCCCCTGACTGGGCTGATTATGATCTTGAAAATCTTCAAAATTGATCCTGGATCTGAACTTGTATATGTGAATGCTAAATGATGAAGATGTTCCACAAATGGAAATGCAAATGCAAATGCGGATGCGCAGAGATGCAAGAGCTGGGGAAAGTATGATATGATTATGGATGTGCAGATGATGCAAAGTGCTTATGATGCTGAATGCAATGCGTACGATGCATATGATTGCAGATGATAATGGAAATGCAGGTGCCGACGTGGTGGTCTTTGGTGGTTGCCAATGCAGATTGGACTTTGGGTTGGAAGTACTAGATAAGGGCTGGTATTCTGAGGGTAAACCAGATGGAACTGGTTGGCGAAAGGTTAAGCTGTCAAAGGAGGGCTAATTTTTGTGGTTTGTCAGATAAGAGCTGGACTTTGGAATAAGGTTTACCAGGCAAGAACTGGTTAAATGGTAGGCTGAAGGAAGGATGACCAGATGGGAGCTGGTTTAAAAGCTGACATATACCAGACGGGAATTGGTATTCAGCGAAGGGTTAACCAGATGGGACTGGTATTTAGTGAAGGGTTGACCAGATGGGACTGGTATTTAGGCTTGCCAGACAAGAACTGGACTTTGGAGGTTTCTGTTACAAGGTTTTGACAGGTTTAGGCTGTGGGATGAAGGATCCAATGACAGCAAGGCCTTTTTGGAAGGTTAAGGTTATTGGGTGAGGTGACGGTACAATTCTCCGACACTCGTTTTGAACTCAACAGTTGCTGATGAGGATGAACTTGCTTGAGTAGCTTGCCGTGAGACGACCTCGAGATGGATTGCCCCAGAGTTTGTACCACGAAAGGATTTATCATTGTTTAACCAATTCTTATGGTGATTGGCTTTAATGTGCTCTTTGGAGTAGCTTGCTCTTGAAAGAGCGTTGAAGCGACTTAACTTATCCGGATTGAACATTGGAGGGATATATCCTCAAGTCAAAGAAACTTTGGGTGGCCTGCCCCTGATTGGTATGATTCACTTATGATCAACCGCTTCTTGAATGATTTGCCCCATAATCAACTGATGTTTGGGGATTTGCCTTAAGCTGACTGATTCCATATTTGCGGGATGACAATGCTCCAGATCCACGGGACTACAAAGCATGCTTGATTCTGATCCAGACTGCTGAAATGGTCAAGTCCTGTTTGATTGCTTCGTGTTGGAATTTCCTTGATGCCAACTACTAACTTGCAATTTGAAATTGTTTGTTCATGAATAGTGATCTTAATGCGGATTTTATGCAATCTTTTAAAAGAAATGTCGTTTATTTAAGTGTCATGATAGTGAAACGAATGGACCATTTAGTCCAAACGTTGTGCTAAATTGATTGGTGCGAAAGATATAGCAAGGATATTGACACCAATGCTGATGATTAGCAAATACGTAAGGAGTCAGTTTACGCAATTTTGCGATAATATGCTTTCAAAATAAACCTCGTCTCAATTAGGTCTTTCGTGGGTTGTAACGTGGTCTGGTTCACGGTTTATAAAACAAAGGATATTAGGCTCAAAATATCATTTTTACCCACCCCATCTTCTTGATGATCTCCATACCTATGTTCAGTTAATTCTGCATTTGCTTGACGGTGTAAACTTGATGGTTCAAGGTTTGCTCGAGATGGCAGCCACCTTATTTGGTTTTCATGAATGTTAGCGACCCTTTTTGATTTGGACGGCCACTGAATCTTATTTTGTTTTTGTTGAGGGTTTGAGGACCTCTTTTGCTTTTGTTTTTGATACCTAACTTTTGCATGGACTGATTTTGCTTGTCAGATCCATCAGGATAGCCTTGATTTTTGCCTAAGTCCCCTTTTGAGGTGCTTGACTTAGCAGGCTTTTGATTGATTTTTTTTTATTTTGTTATGACTGCCATGTCATGGGTCATTGAAGAATAACCGTTTTGTCTTTGGATTTTTCTTTATTGATTTGAATGCGGGATTAGATTAACTGAACACTACCCTGCCCCAGGTTGAATGTAAGGGTTTGAATATCCGAAGGAAACTCCTACTTCTAGGCTCGAAGTGGTTGACTAGGGATTAAATCCTTATATCTCCGGTGTTTAGGGGATTTGAAACAATGCCTGTATATCATTGACAAGGTTCTATCTGAAAGCATACGGTTTGCAATTATAGGTACTTCGTTTTTCGTCATCCTCCCTCCAATCTTTGCTAAAACAACAGTGATAAAGCGGAGTGGATAAAAATGTATGTGTCTGTGATTGTGGAAATAATGAGTGAATACGACGTGACTGATTCAGAAAATGCATAATCACTTCATTAATATTACCATTCAAAACAATAATGTTTAAAAACAAGTAGCAATTAACAGGAAATAAACTACAAGATGCAAATGATAAAAGTGCCCAAGGATTGCCAATGTTGAGGACGTCTGCCTGTCTGAACCACTGGCTTTTGGAGATGACCCTTGAAATATTCAAGCTTAGACAGCTGAGAGGTTAACATGGACAACCAAACTCCCTTCGGGAAAATATATGTACCCTTTTTCAATCAACTGCTGCACTTTGGCTTGGAAGGCTTTGCAATCTTCGGTCGAGTGCCCCATGGATCCTCCATGATATCCACACTGAGCATTGGGATTATACCCCGGAGGGTAAGGTTCTGGCACAGGCTTAAGAGTCTTAGGCTCCACCAATGAGTTTTGAATCAGATGTGGGAGAAGCTGACTGTGCGACATAGGGACTGGATGAAGAGGAGCAGTCCTTCTTTCCAAGTTATTGCGAGGCCTATGCTGATTTCGGCGCTGACAGTTCTGTTGCTGAGGAACATAAGGTTGTTGGCACTGATTAGGGCATTCCCCATGTGCAGGCCCTTTCATCCTCAGATTTGGCCCAGGAATAGGCAGTAGCTGTGGGCATGGAGATTCTGAAACCAAAGATTGTAAGATACGCTCACGACCTGATGCAGCTTCAGGGAAGAAAGAAGGGATATCCACTTCTTTTATAGCAACTGGAATAAGCCCACCTGGCACTTTTATACCGCTTGGCGTGAACTCGAATGCTTTTGAATCGATTAAGTCTTGAACTTTGTATTTAAAAGCTTTGCATTCTTCCATATTATGGCCCGGTGCCCCAGAATGAAAATCACAATGGGCACTTGCATCATAGCCTTGTGGTGGCTTACCAACAAACGGAGTTAGAGTCCGAAGTTCAACCAATCGAAGTTGAAGCAAAATCTGCAACAACTGAGTATAAGTCATAGGGATCTGGTCGAAGCTTCTATCGGGCCGCTTCAGCCTCTGCGTATACCTCCTAACCTTAGGATTGTCTTAGGAAATAAGAGGTAGCTGCTGACGGGGAAATCTCGGAACCTTAGGTTGTGCAAAAGATCTACGAGGCATATCGCGCTCTCGAAGATATTCCATAGGTACGGGTTGAACGATCATTTCTGCTGCGACCTCAGGCCTGAGATTTCCGTCCTTTCTTAGCATATTTTCCATGACTTCCATAATCTGGCCCATCTGAGTTTTCAATTGATGAACTTCTTCCTTGAGCATTTTCTGATCCTGACGCAAAGCTTGCATATCCAACATGATTCGTCCCATCTGGCTTCGGACTTCCCTTAACTCTGCTTGGACCTGCTCCATAGTCCGCTTCTGCTCCATAGCTACCTCGGCTTGCATTGTCTGACTTGGCCTTTCAAGGTGTCTACGTTCCCCTTGCTTCAAACTCTTTACAGCTCTCACGAGTTCAACGGGAGTGTCGGGAAATCAACTGCGGGTTATGAACAGAGGATGGGTAAGGTCTTGGTATCTGGGAAGAAAATGCAAAAATGATGCAGAGATGCTTATGCAAATGCAATGCAATGAATGCACACGAGAACAGATCCACATCAAGGATCAAAGTTACAAATCCTGCAAGACAACAACAAAAGTTATCTCTCCCCTTGGGTGGGCTATCTACTGGTTTATAAGAGGGTATTCCAAAGGCTTTTAAACAAAGTCCCATGCACTAAACCTCAAAAGTTTTCCATCAGAACGACTACTCGTAAGACGGTAATCCCTTCAAAGGATGAACACAGAGTTATGTCTTAGCAACCTTTGGAATAAGGTTCTACAAAGGTCCTCAGAGTCGCGGACTCCCAAGCTGGAAATAAAAATGCCATTACGACTACTCGTAAGACATAATCATCCCAAAGAGGTCTCATCTGAGCGGTGGGATTCGATCCAACTCAACGAGTCCTAAGTCTCGCAAATCAGAAAGAAACCACCTCCTAATCTTAGTGTATACTATAAAGCTCGGGTAGAAAGCTTTTCTCATAAACCAAACCCAATAAACCCAACAGGTTAGAAAGAAACACAACATAAAAAAGAAGATAAAAGCAAACAAAATCACACACGCGACAAACAAATTAGGCTTGGCTCGCTAGGAATTCCCCAGCAGAGTCGCCAGCTGTCGCTACTCAAAAAATGCAACGACGGGGAGGCGAAAAGAAAGGACAGGAGAGTCGCCACCGAACTTTATTTATCCCATGAGGGGAAAGGAAAATATCGAGAAAACCTTAGGAAAAGAATGGATAAGATGGTCTCGCAACCAAGAACGGGTTCGGAAGCCGGTTATGCAAGGGGAAGGTATTAGCACCCTTCGCATCCATCGTACTCAATGGGAAACATTTATTTGTCGATGTGTGATTATATTTGCTTAAATATCATGCTATAAAAGTGTTTTCCAAAGGGTAAAGAAGAAGGGTATAAAAACAAAGAAAAGAGGGGTAACGGGGAAGAAAAGAGAAAGAACAGACTCGGTAGGACTTCGCAGTCCTATGCCTACGTATTCTCAATAGATGTGAGAAAGTCAGAGTCGACGTAGTTCAGGGAACTACAGATAAAAAGGAGGAAAGTGCTCGGCAAGGATTGTGGCCCTTGTGCCTACGTATCTTTACTTGAAGAAGTAAAGAATCAGAGCAGTCGTAGTTCGGCCTACGGTTTGCGGGAAAGCGGGGTGTACTGGTAGACGATGCTATCGTGCGCATTCTAGCAGTTTAGGTGTATTGCTGCTCGCATGTGAGGAGACTTATGCGTTACCTGTTTGCGTTAGAACGGACGTAGCATGACTTTCTGGGAAAGGGTGGAAAAGAGAAAAGGGTGCTCGCTAGGATCATTGCAATCTTATGCCTACGTATTCTCAATAGATGAGAATTCAGAGCAACGTAGTTCGTACTACTACGGGTAACTGGTGTGTTTGTGGATGATGTTATCATGCGCATTCTAGCAGTTTAGGTGTATTGCTGCTCGCATGTGAGGAGACTTATGTGTTACCTGTTTGCGGTAGAACGGACGTAACATGACTTTCTGGGAAAGGGTGGAAAAGAGAAAAGGGTGCTCGCTAGGATCATTGCAATCCTATGCCTACGTATTCTCAATAGATGAGAAATCAGAGCATCGTAGTTCGTACTACTACGGGTAACTGGTGTGTTTGTGGATGATGTTATCGTGCGCATTCTAGCAGTTTAGGTGTATTGCTGCTCGCATGTGAGGAGACTTATGCGTTACCTGTTTGCGGTAGAATGGACGTAACATATCCTTTTTGAAAGGTTGGTTTTCGCCATGCAAGGCAAGGTGTCACGTTTGATTGGTGAGATTGTTTTTTAGGGGTGAGATATGTTCTCGGATAGTAACCCCTACGGGTAGTACCCAATTCTTTATCTCAAAGTTTTTGTTATGAAAATGGTGTGGCGAACATAGCGTCTTCGTATTGAAAGACGAGTATTGAGACCACCCCCACTACAGTGAGCATCCCAACACTCGGAGAGGAAGAAGACTACACTTAATCCTCTCTCTTTAATTCAATGCAAAGAGAACTTCGTTCTCTTATTAAATATATTTTTGGTTTTGAATGGTAAGTGCTTTTGTGACTGTAAACCCTACGGTAAATGTCAGCACTCAGGATAGGAGAAGGCCTACGCCTAACCACTCCACGACCATTCAAGTTTTTGTTAGAAAAAAAGAGTTTGAAAATGCACTCGGTACGGGAGCGAGGTTTTAGGTGAGGAAGACTGTGGAAAGAAGGTTGTAAAAGGAGAGGTGGTGGAAGAAGCCGCATCTTTGTATTGAAAGACGAGTATCGAGACCACCCACACTACAGTGAATATCCTGATACTCGGAGAAGAAGAAAGTCTACACTTAATCCCCTCTTTTTAGTTCAATACAAAGAGAAATCGATTCTCTTATTGAAAGAGTTTTGAAAATGCACTCGGCACGGATACGAGGTTTTTATGAGGAAAGGTTGAAAATGGAAAGAAAGACGTCTTCGTATTGAAAGACGAGTGTCTAAACCACTCACACTATAGTGAGCATCTCGACACTCGGAGAGGAAGAAAGTCTACACTTAATCCCCTCTTTTAATTCAATACAAAGATGATTTATTTTAGGAAGGTGGTTTGAGAATGTTTTCGAATCGAATCGGGACAATGTAACGCTAAACCGTCTTAGCTTGACTTATAAGGGAAGCCAAACTATAAGAGGTCGCATATCGATTTCCGTGCTACGGACAAGATAGAGAAACGATATTAAGGATCGTTCTCCAATTGAATCGTGTCGCACGGACCAAAACAGTATGGGATCTCGTCTTACGGATACAAGACTTCATCGATCACCAAAAGTCAAAATGAAATTGAAACGGAATAAGAAATGATCAGAGAAAGAGGTGGTCTCAGATCCAACATTATTCATCAATAATTTGACTGGTAATGAATTACGGAAGCGTCTTCATAGAACAAAAGAAGTGAAATGAAATAAAGTCGAAAATGAATCGAAAATGGAAAACGAAAGAGAGCGGTCTCGGATCCTTCGTTTCTCATCAATAATTTAACAGGGAATCGAAGGTGGTCTCGTCATCGACCCTAAAAGGCAAAAATGCCCAATAACAAAAGAACAATAAGATTCAACTTTTAGAAAGAAAATAAGATCCTAAACTCTAATATATATATATAAAAAGAACTTCTAAATATACAACCATAATATAATATAAACTCTTAAAAAAGTATAATAGAAATTTTAAAAGAAAATATAAGAAAAAATTTGAATAAAAATCTAAATATAAAGTAAACAAAATGTATTTACAAATATACTAATAATAATATATTCTAAAATAAAATATAATACAAAATGAAATAAAATAAATAAATAAATAAAAGAGAGGGTGGTGATACAGATTAGGGGATCTGGAAAATGAAAGGTGAATGGGCTTCTAGGCCCAAAACCCACGAAGTCAAGAGGATCAGCCTTAGATCCGATACCATCGAAACAAACCTAAACACCAACAGAGTCCGACCCTCATCGTATCGATACCATCAAATCCAAAAAAGCTCAACCAAAACGCACATCTCTAACTCGATCCTTCCCCTTCCGCGATTTCTAGTATGAACAGTTTATCCAAGTTTATACTATTTGATTCAAAGTCTATTGTTTTATCTTCGAACCTCTTCACCTTATTTCCTTTCTCGGTCTCTGTTCTTTGGTTTTTGAAGGAAGGTGATTTAGCAATTTGAAAAAGAGTTTGCGGTTTATGGGATGTTGTTGTGAAGAAAATTAGTGAAGTAATATTTTGAAGAGGGATGAATCAATGGAAGTTGGTGAGTTTGTTCAAGAAAGTTCGGAGAAGAAAGGTCCAAAAGTTGAAAGCGATTTGTTGGTGGTTTTATGGAGATGAATGAATTGAAGGCTTTTTTGAGGGAGGAAAAAAAAGATGGAAAGTTTTAAGGTCGAGGTGTTTTTCAACGCGGTTCACGGCTGGGTTTGTTAGGTTGGGAAAGTTTCGCGAATGGGTTCTGAGAAAGAAGATGGTGTTGTAGGAGTTGGTGTTCCGTTAATGGAGTTCGAATGAAGGTGAGAGTGATGGCGAAGAGGTGTTGTGGGTGTGTTGAAGGGGTGTGTTAGTCGAAGCCTCGAAGTGAGCTAGTTTGGGCGAGTTCTGAGGATGAGCGGTGTCGGTGCGAGAAATATTTAACTAACTTCAGAGCCGTTTGAGCACATCTCCATCTCAGGTCTCAGCTTAATTTGGAAATCTATTATTATTCTTCTCTTCTAGCTTTTTTGGTTTTTGCAATTTGTGTTTGTAACTGTTGGTTATGGTTAATAGGTTATGGGTGTTGTCGGCGGTAAACGGTGGTGATTGATTGGAAGAGGAGGGTTTGGTCGAAAAAGATTGAGAGATGGAAGAAGGGTTACGAGTTGTTTCACAGATTTTGAAGTTTGGTTGCGAGTTTATTTGATGAAGGTGACAAAGAGTGGACAAAGTTGATTTGATTCTGGGTGAATCCGTTTTGTTGTTGGTTATGTCTAGGTTTGTTTATGATGAAGCACAAGGAGTTTCACTGTGTTGGAAATGGATTGAAGAAGAGGAAGCTGGTGAATGGATGGCGGTGAATGATGTTGGAGGAGGAATAAGTTGAGTTTTTAGAGTTCAAGAAGGGTGAATGAGTTGTTTTGATTTTCAGAGTTGTATGGTGTTTGTAGGAGGTATCTGCTGCAAGAAAAATAAGAAGTGAGTGATTGTTTAAAGGTGGTGACAGGGTGTTTGGACGTGGAATTGTGTTGAAGTTCATTGAGTTTTCTTTCTCTCTTTTTTTTCTTGGCTCAAAGCAGGCTTGGAGCGGGTATAGGTAGTGTTTTGGATGGAACATGATCTGTAGGTTGATGTGGGGTCACAGGCAGGTTGTTGTCTGGTGTGGAGGTTTATTGCAGCAGGCTGGTATGTAGCAGGTTTTGTTTGGTTGTGGCAGAGCTTTGTCTGGTGTGGGCTTGGTGCAGAGTATTGTCTGGTTTGCAGCAGGCTGGTCTGGTGTGATATTGTGCATTTTTACATTTGCTCAATCCACTATTATTCACCTTTATTTTCCTTTTACCGCATAACAAATTATGATGGTTGTAACTCTGTTCTGATGCAGGTTTTGCCACTTCGAGGACGGTACATACGCAACATGAAATGAAGGCTTTGGAGCGCACATGGTTATTCCACAGAGAATTTGCATACCCCGGAAAGTATGTGGGGTCATGGAGAGAATACGGTCTTTTTGTGCGAAGATCTTGTGCCGCTGCGGTAATTCACTCCCTCCTCTTCTGCAGGTGACTCAAGGTGTGAGTAACAGGTTGCGTCATGGTATGCACAGAGTGTTGGCTAGTACGGCTTCGGTATTGTTTTGCTTGCATTTTCATTTCTTGCCTTCAGTAAGCTTGTCCCCTAGATTATTTCTCACCGACTTAAAATCAACTATTACAATTGCTTTTACTGAACTTTGTACGGATTTGAACTTGTTGATGTCTGAAATCTAACGTACACATGAACTGTGAATTGCAGGCTTTGCTCGTGCTTTTGTGACCGTTCAATAAAGTGGAACCAACGACTTCATGAAGGGCGGTGATTGCCTCGAAATTCTGAACCCTTTCCTGGATTTAATGTCCTCTTGATGCTCCTGCATTTGTGCCAGGATTTGCCACCGTATCCCTCCAAATGTGTTGGCTGCATTGTTTTGCAGGTCATGAGCAGGACAAGTTTGTGAAACGTGGCTTTGCCGTGAATTTTGCAGCAGCTTGTACGGCGATGAAACTCATATTCTGCGTAATGCTTGTTTGTGGGATCCATTTGATTTGAAATTGCGAAAGATTTATAGCTCTGTCAAGCTTGGTATAGGTCTAACGTGATTCTCTCAACAGCATGGCATATCGCGGCATATTATGTGATCTTGATTACTTCCGCAAACTGGTGCGTGAATTATTTATGCGCATAATCATCTTTAAGTGGTTATATTATCCTGGGAGTGGTATGTTAGTTACGGTACGGAACCGCTTCTTCTTTCATCTTCTCCTTTTGTATTGCAGCGCACTTGTTTACTGGGTAAATTGATTGTCGTGAATACTCTTATGTCCATTTTCCATTTCACATCGGCAGGATTGTGCGCACCCAGACGAACTTTCAAAATGGCTCGCGAAGTATGTGAGTGGTGATTGGGAGCTGCTGCTATGTACTGGAAGCACAAACTTCCCTTCTTTTTCCGCGACGTTAGCTGTAATGATTTTGCAAGTGCTGCCACTGCTTGGAGAGTCCTTTTTATCACTCTTTTTCTGCAATTTCTTTTGTCTATTGTGGTTGTACTGCAATTCAAATTGTGAATTGGTGCAGGTCGTCGTATTGTGGACTTTGAGAAATCAGAATAGTGCGTGACGTATTGCGGCTGGTGGTCTTTGGTTTGATAGCAGTAGGTTGTTTGGGTAAGAGTTAAAGGTTAAAGGTCTGTGCTGTTGTGTTTTATTTTTTGTCAAGTTTGTGGTACCAAAACATGGTTGTGCAACGTGGTCATTCCGGTTCATAATCCTTCACGCGTTCCTTCCCTCTTTTTTTTGTGAAGCGGTCATATGTGTAGGACACACATTGTGAAGGGCTGGGGTGGTGAATTGGTTGATGTAATTGTACAATTTTGTTTATGCAGAGTGGGTTGTTGCTAATTTTTATTCATGTTGCAGATGTGGTTATATGGTGCGTGTGGGTCCAACAACACATGATATCTCGCCTTCTGTAGTTTCTTGAGCTTCACTTTGACTTTTTGACAAAGCCATAAGGGTATTTGCACCACTATACAAACCACTGAGTCGTGAATCCTTGTAATAAAAATAAGTTATGAATGAATCCTTGTATTTCCACTTCTTGAATTGCAATTTAATAATCACTCTACAATTCATGAAGGATAAGCTTCTCTGAAGAGATTGCCACTTATCGCTGAAGACAGATAAGCTTCTCCCAAGAGATTGCCACTTATCACGGATGAAGGATAAGCTTCTCTGAAGAGATTGCCACTTATCGCTGAAGACGGATAAGCTTCTACCAAGAGATTGCCACTTATCACGGATGAAGGATAAGCTTCTCTGAAGAGATTGCCACTTATCACTGAAGATGGATAAGCTTATCCCAAGAGATTGCCACTTATCGTTGATGAAGGATAAGCTTCTCTGAAGAGACTGCCACTTATCACTGAAGATGGATAAGCTTCTCCCAAGAGATTGCCACTTATCGTTGATGAAGGATAAGCATCTCTGAAGAGATTGCCACTTATCACTGAATATGGATAAGTTTCTCTGAAGAGATTGCCACTTATCGTTGATGAAGGATAAGCTTCTCTGAAGAGATTTCCACTTATCACTGAAGATGGATAAGCTTCTCCCAAGAGATTGCCACTTATCGTTGATGAAGGATAAGCTTCTCTGAAGAGATTGCCACTTATCATTGAAGATGGATAAACTTCTCCCAAGAGATTGCCACTTATCGTTGATGAAGGATAAGCTTCTCTAAAGAGATTGCCACTTATCACTGAAGATGGATAAGCTTCTCCCAAGAGATTGCCACTTATCGTTGATGAAGGATAAGCTTCTCTGAAGAGATTGCCACTTATCACTGAAGACAGATAAGCTTCTCCTAAGAGATTTCCACTTATCACAGATGAAGGATAAGCTTCTCTGAAGAGATTGCCACTTATCGCTGAAGACGGATAAGCTTCTCCCAAGAGATTGCCACTTATCACGGATGAAGGATAAGCTTCTCTGAAGAGACTGCCACTTATCGCTGAAGACAGATAAGCTTCTCCCAAGAGATTGCCACTTATCGCTGAAGATGGATAATCAAGTCTGCTGGAGACAAACCACTGGGGATCGCCCATAGCTTTATTGAAGATGCCCCTGTCCGGGCCGAATGTTGATTTGATGATCTTGATTAAACATTAGTTTGAAGTACGTCGTGGGAAATACCCATGGTCTTAAAAAGATGCCCCTGACTGGGCTGGATTTTGCTTTTGACATTCTTGAATTTCGTGGGAGGACCCACGACCTTTGCAGATAATTCCCCTGACTGGGCTGCTGATTGCGTTGAAGCTCTTGGATTTGCCAAACAAATGTTGAACAAATTTGTGGGGAACGCCCACGATCTTGCGGAGAATGCCTCTGACTGGGCTGATTATGATCTTGATATCCTCTAACTCTCGTGGGAGAAAACCACGATCTTACAAGGGATGCCCCTGACTGGGCTGATTATGATCTTGAAAATCTTCAAAATTGATCCTGGATCTGAACTTGTATATGTGAATGCTAGATGATGAAG
This sequence comes from Lathyrus sativus, assembly GCA_963859935.3. Taxonomy (NCBI): domain Eukaryota; kingdom Viridiplantae; phylum Streptophyta; class Magnoliopsida; order Fabales; family Fabaceae; genus Lathyrus; species Lathyrus sativus. The sequence continues at coordinate 21,049,985 of OZ012741.1, forward strand.
ATGTTCCACAAATGGAAATGCAAATGCAAATGCAGATGCGCAGAGATGCAAGAGCTGGGGAAAGTATGATATGATTATGGATGTGCAGATGATGCAAAGTGCTTATGATGCTGAATGCAATGCGTACGATGCATATGATTGCAGATGATAATGGAAATGCAGGTGCCGACGTGGTGGTCTTTGGTGGTTGCCAATGCAGATTGGACTTTGGGTTGGAAGTACTAGATGAGGGCTGGTATTCCGAGGGTAAACCAGATGGAACTGGTTGGCGAAAGGTTAAGCTGTCAAAGGAGGGATAATTTTTGTGGTTTGCCAGATAAGAGCTGGACTTTGGAATAAGGTTTACCAGGCAAGAACTGGTTAAATGGTAGGCTGAAGGAAGGATGACCAGATGGGAGCTGGTTTAAAAGCTGACATATACCAGACGGGAATTGGTATTCAGCGAAGGGTTAACCAGATGGGACTGGTATTTAGTGAAGGGTTGACCAGATGGGACTGGTATTTAGGCTTGCCAGACAAGAACTGGACTTTGGAGGTTTCTGTTACAAGGTTTTGACAGGTTTAGGCTGTGGGATGAAGGATCCAATGACAGCAAGGCCTTTTTGGAAGGTTAAGGTTATTGGGTGAGGTGACGGTACAATTCCCCGACACTCGTTTTGAACTCAACAGTTGCTGATGAGGATGAACTTGCTTGAGTAGCTTGCCGTGAGACGACCTCGAGATGGATTGCCCCAGAGTTTGTACCATGAAAGGATTTATCATTGTTTAACCAATTCTTATGGTGATTGGCTTTAATGTGCTCTTTGGAGTAGCTTGCTCTTGAAAGAGCGTTGAAGCGACTTAACCTATCCGGATTGAACATTGGAGGGATATATCCTCAAGTCAAAGAAACTTTGGGTGGCCTGCCCCTGATTGGTATGATTCACTTATGATCAACCGCTTCTTGAATGATTTTCCCCATAATCAACTGATGTTTGGGGATTTGCCTTAAGCTGACTGATTCCATATTTGCGGGATGACAATGCTCCAGATCCACGGGACTACAAAGCATGCTCGATTCTGATCCAGACTGCTGAAATGGTCAAGTCCTGTTTGATTGCTTCGTGTTGGAATTTCCTTGATGCCAACTACTAACTTGCAATTTGAAATTGTTTGTTCATGAATAGTGATCTTAATGCGGATTTTATGCAATCTTTTAAAAGAAATGTCGTTTATTTAAGTGTCATGATAGTGAAACGAATGGACCATTTAGTCCAAACGTTGTGCTAAATTGATTGGTGCGAAAGATATAGCAAGGATATTGACACCAATGCTGATGATTAGCAAATACATAAGGAGTCAGTTTACGCAATTTTGCGATAATATGCTTTCAAAATAAACCTCGTCTCAATTAGGTCTTTCGTGGGTTGTAACGTGGTCTGGTTCACGGTTTATAAAACAAAGGATATTAGGCTCAAAATATCATTTTTACCCACCCCATCTTCTTGATGATCTCCATACCTATGTTCAGTTAATTCTGCATTTGCTTGACGGTGTAAACTTGATGGTTCAAGGTTTGCTCGAGATGGCAGCCACCTTATTTGGTTTTGATGAATGTTAGCGACCCTTTTTGATTTGGACGACCACTGAATCTTATTTTGTTTTTGTTGAGGGTTTGAGGACCTCTTTTGCTTTTGTTTTTGATACCTAACTTTTGCATGGGCTGATTTTGCTTGTCAGATCCATCGGGATAGCCTTGATTTTTGCCTAAGTCCCCTTTTGAGGTGCTTGACTTAGCAGGCTTTTGATTGATTTTTTTTTATTTTGTTATGACTGCCATGTCATGGGTAATTGAAGAATAACCGTTTTGTCTTTGGATTTTTCTTTATTGATTTGAATGCGGGATTAGATTAACTGAACACTACCCTGCCCCAGGTTGAATGTAAGGGTTTGAATATCCGAAGGAAACTCCTACTTCTAGGCTCGAAGTGGTTGACTAGGGATTAAATCCTTATATCTCCGGTGTTTAGGGGATTTGAAACAATGCCTGTACATCATTGACAAGGTTCTATCTGAAAGCATACGGTTTGCAATTATAGGTACTTCGTTTTTCGTCATCCTCCCTCCAATCTTTGCTAAAACAACAGTGATAAAGCGGAGTGGATAAAAATGTATGTGTCTGTGATTGTGGAAATAATGAGTGAATACGACGTGACTGATTCAGAAAATGCATAATCACTTCATTAATATTACCATTCAAAACAATAATGTTTAAAAACAAGTAGCAATTAACAGGAAATAAACTACAAGATGCAAATGATAAAAGTGCCCAAGGACTGCCAATGTTGAGGACGTCTGCCTGTCTGAACCACTGGCTTTTGGAGATGACCCTTGAAATATTCAAGCTTAGACAGCTGAGAGGTTGACATGGACAACCAAACTCCCTTCGGGAAAAGATATGTACCCTTTTTCAATCAACTGCTGCACTTTGGCTTGGGAGGCTTTGCAATCTTCGGCCGAGTGCCCCATGGATCCTCCATGATATCCACACTGAGCATTGGGATTATACCCCGGAGGGTAAGGTTCTGGAACAGGCTTAAGAGTCTTAGGCTCCACCAATGAGTTTTGAATCAGATGTGGGAGAAGCTGACTGTGCGACATAGGGACTGGATGAAGAGGAGCAGTCCTTCTTTCCAAGTTGTTGCGAGGCCTATGCTGATTTCGGCGCTGACAGTTCTGTTGCTGAGGAACATAAGGTTGTTGGCACTGATTAGGGCATTCCCCATGTGCAGGCCCTTTCATCCTCAGATTTGTCCCAGGAATAGGCAATAGCTGTGGGCATGGAGATTCTGAAACCAAAGATTGTAAGATACGCTCACGACCTGATGCAACTTCAGGGAAGAAAGAAGGGATATCCACTTCTTTTATAGAAACTGGAATAAGCCCACCTGGCACTTTTATACCGCTTGGCGTGAACTCGAATGCTTTTGAATCGATTAAGTCTTGAACTTTGTATTTAAAAGCTTTGCATTCTTCCATATTATGGCCCGGTGCCCCAGAATGAAAATCACAATGGGCACTTGCATCATAGCCTTGTGGTGGCTTACCAACAAACGGAGTTAGAGTCCGAAGTTTAACCAATCGAAGTTGAAGCAAAATCTGCAACAACTGAGTATAAGTCATAGGGATCTGGTCGAAGCTTCTATCGGGCCGCTTCAGCCTCTGCGCATACCTCCTAACCTTAGGATTGTCTTAGGAAATAAGAGGTAGCTGCTGACGGGGAAATCTCGGAACCTTAGGTTGTGCAAAAGATCTACGAGGCATATCGCGCTCTCGAAGATATTCCATAGGTACGGGTTGAACGATCATTTCTACTGCGACCTCAGACCTGAGATTTCCGTCCTTTCTTAGCATATTTTCCATGACTTCCATAATCTGGCCCATCTGAGTTTTCAATTGATGAACTTCTTCCTTGAGCATTTTCTGATCCTGACGCAAAGCTTGCATATCCAACATGATTCGTCCCATCTGGCTTCGGACTTCCCTTAACTCTGCTTGGACCTGCTCCATAGTCCGCTTCTGCTCCATAGCTACCTCGGCTTGCATTGTCTGACTTGGCCTTTCAAGGTGTCTACGTTCCCCTTGCTTCAAACTCTTTACAGCTCTCACGAGTTCAACGGGAGTGTCGGGAAATCAACTGCGGGTTATGAACAGAGGATGGGTAAGGTCTTGGTATCTGGGAAGAAAATGCAAAAATGATGCAGAGATGCTTATGCAAATGCAATACAATGAATGCACACGAGAACAGATCCACATCAAGGATCAAAGTTACAAATCCTGCAAGACAACAACAAAAGTTATCTCTCCCCTTGGGTGGGCTATCTACTGGTTTATAAGAGGGTATTCCAAAGGCTTTTAAACAAAGTCCCATGCACTAAACCTCAAAAGTTTTCCATCAGAACGACTACTCGTAAGACGGTAATCCCTTCAAAGGATGAACACAGAGTTATGTCTTAGCAACCTTTGGAATAAGGTTCTACAAAGGTCCTTAGAGTCGCGGACTCCCAAGCTGGAAATAAAAATGCCATTACGACTACTCGTAAGACATAATCATCCCAAAGAGGTCTCATCTGAGCGGTGGGATTCGATCCAACTCAACGAGTCCTAAGTCTCGCAAATCAGAAAGAAACCACCTCCTAATCTTAGTGTATACTATAAAGCTCGGGTAGAAAGCTTTTCTCATAAACCAAACCCAATAAACCCAACAGGTTAGAAAGAAACACAACATAAAAAAGAAGATAAAAGCAAACAAAATCACACACGCGACAAACAAATTAGGCTTGGCTCGCTAGGAATTCCCCAGCAGAGTCGCCAGCTGTCGCTACTCAAAAAATGCAACGACGGGGAGGCGAAAAGAAAGGACAGGAGAGTCGCCACCGAACTTTATTTATCCCATGAGGGGAAAGGAAAATATCGAGAAAACCTTAGGAAAAGAATGGATAAGATGGTCTCGCAACCAAGAACGGGTTCGGAAGCCGGTTATGCGAGGGGAAGGTATTAGCACCCCTCGCATCCATCGTACTTGATGGGAAACATTTGTTTGTCGATGTGTGATTATATCTGCTTAAATATCATGTTATAAAAGTGTTTTCCAAAGGGTAAAGAAGAAGGGTATAGAAACAAAGAAAAGAGGGGTAACGGGGAAGAAAAGAGAAAGAACGGACTCGGTAGAACTTCGCAGTCCTATGCCTACGTATTCTCAATAGATGTGAGAAATTCAGAGTCGACGTAGTTCGGGGAACTACGGATAAAAAGGAGGAAAGTGCACGGCAAGGATTGTGGCCCTTGTGCCTACGTATCTTTACTTGAAGAAGTAAAGAATCAGAGCAGCCGTAGTTCGGCCTACGGTTTGCGGGAAAACGGGGTGTACTGGTAGACGATGCTATCGTGCGCATTCTAGCAGTTTAGGTGTATTGCTGCTCGCATGTGAGGAGACTTATGCATTACCTGTTTGCGTTAGAATGGACGTAGCATGACTTTCTGGGAAAGGGTGGAAAAGAGAAAAGGGTGCTCGCTAGGATCATTGCAATCCTATGCCTACGTATTCTCAATAGATGAGAAATCAGAGCAACGTAGTTCGTACTACTACGGGTAACTGGTGTGTTTGTGGATGATGTTATCGTGCGCATTCTAGCAGTTTAGGTGTATTGCTGCTCGCATGTGAGGAGACTTATGCGTTACCTGTTTGCGGTAGAATGGACGTAACATATCCTTTTTGAAAGGTTGGTTTTCGCCATGCAAGGCAAGGTGTCACGTTTGATTGGTGAGATTGTTTTTTAGGGGTGAGATAGGTTCTCGGATAGTAACCCCTACGGGTAGTACCCAATTCTTTATCTCAAAGTTTTTGTTATGAAAATGGTGTGGCGAACATAGCGTCTTCGTATTGAAAGACGAGTATTGAGACCACCCCGACTACAGTGAGCATCCCAACACTCGGAGAGGAAGAAGACTACACTTAATCCTCTCTCTTTAATTCAATGCAAAGAGAACTTCGTTCTCTTATTAAAGATATTTTTGGTTTTGAATGTGTTGCACCCTAAAATTTGCTCAACCTTGTTCACTTGGTTTATGTTTCAATATCATTAGCATTTGCATATAGAGGCATGTACATAGTCTAATCATCTGCATAGCATAGCATAACAAGTCATCCAACAGGGGACCAATCATTATTCTCATCTCTAGAGGCCTATCAAGAGGTTATTATCCTAATTCAATCTCATTCAAGTCATCAGAAGAATTTGAAAGCTATCAAGCCAATGGATCGAGCAAGTGCATCTAGCTCCTATCTGAGGGTATCTGAGGATCAACAAAGAAATTTTGAGCTGTGGGCTAAGCATGGATAGTATCTGGGCATCATGGGAGACTTAGAAAGTCATTTGGAGAAGGAGACAAGTCATTGGAATGATCACAAGTATTGCAGTTGGAGACAGTCAACTAGGGTTTCATCTGGGGTCAACCCTGGGTCAACTCTAGGTCAATTGACTGATTGAAAGGCATTAAGGGCTATTGGAGAGATGTGGGGTTCATCATTTGACATGTAGAGAAGGATAGGGGAATGTGTTAAGAAGAATTCAAGAGAAATCAAGGAGAAGAGGAGTTTCTAAATTAGGGTTTCTGTGTAAAATCCCCTAATTTAGGTCAAATTTCCAAGCAAGATAAGTCAAAATTCAAGCTTCAAATGGATCCTTGGCCAACATGAAACTTGTAGAGGATCTCAAGACCTTTAATTTTAGTGGCGGAATACATCAAGGAGATTTATAGAACTCAAGTTATGGTCCTTGCAAGTTACAGGTCATCTGAGGTATCTGAAATTTTGTCTGTGAAAGTGACTTGACTTCCAAGCTATTTTTACCCCTCAAGGAGGTTTCAAATGAGTTTCTGGTCAACATAAGAATTGTTCCTCATTGTCTTATATTTATATAATGGTATGGTATGCCTTCATATGATTTGTGTAACTCTACTTATGGTCTTGGCAAGCAAAGGGTATTTTGGTCATTTGAGGATTACAGGTCATTCTTAGCCTATGCCTAAAATTCATACAAGGAAGCTTCAAATGAAAAACTTCACAACATCAAAGTTGCTCAAAATGCCATTTTAAGTCTAGAAAAGAAGTCATGAAAGTTTGGAAATGCATGGAACAAGACTTGACCAAAGTTGGTGAAAAATGACCTAAAAAAGGCATATAAGTTGAAAAAGTTGAAATAAAAAATTGGTTTGAGAGATCTACAAATCCAATATGGGTCATCCAATATACAAAATTGATTCCAAACAATATTTTTAAGACATTGGTTCAGCCACTTTTTTGAGTTAGGGCTTAAAAATGGGACTTGCTTTGTAATATTGTTTCTTGCATCATAAGGCAACTTGGTAAAACTCAACACAAGGCAAGGAAGGGCTTGGTTTTCACACATACACTCCCAATATCTCATGAAAGGAGATTTTAACACAAGTTTACCAAAGGTGCAAGCATGATATGAGATGATTCAAAGTATCATTAAGTGAGAAGTTCATGAATTTTCCACCACTTTCTAGAATCCTCTAGGATCAATCTAGAAACTTCTCAATCTTTTAATCATCATCTATATAATGAAATGAAGCCATTTGTGCAAGGGGTTGGTGCATTGAAGGAGAGAAAAGAGAGAACTTCATAGTTGTTTCCATTGTAAGAAAGTGCAAGAATCACCATAATCTCCCATTTCTGATCACTTCTCTTCTTCATTCATCATCCATTGAAGTTTGTGAGTGGGAATGAGCATGGAGCAAGGTCCAATAATGGAGGATTGAGGAGTTAGGGTTCACATTGCAAGAAGGCATATCAGAACTGCAGCCAACAATCCAAGCACTTTCCTCCCAGTTTTTTGCAAACAGAAGGATCTTCATCAATCAGAGATCATCCTCGAAGGGTTTCAAGCATTGGATCCACCTGCAACTACCTCTGCCATAGCTGATAAGAAGGTTAGTGATTTCTTTCATGTCTCTACATTTAGATGTTGTTAGGTTAGATCATGGATGTAGGATTGTTAGGGTTAAGAAGATGAACATGTACCCTCACTGTTATGGCCATTAGAGGTAGTTTGGTTAATGGTGATGAAACTTTGATGATCGAGAACTCCTAAATTAGGGCAAGAGAATGTTAGATCTTTGGCTCAGGATACTCACCATAATCTGTAGATCATTCTAGGGTAGTTTGAGCAAGAATTATTGAGGTTCATGACAGAGTTAATCAATGGTGTCCAGAACTTATGGCTATCGGGTTTGGTTTTTGGGAGGGCCTTAGAGAAAACTAAGAGCATAGTCTTGTAGAGGGGAAGAAATGGAGCGAATTTGGTCTTTACAAGTTTTGTTTTCATGGCATATTGAGGGAGAATGAGGAGCTCGAAGGTTGTGCATGGGAGCTGCTTTTTTTCTGCAAACCCTAGCTCATTTGGGACGATGAAGGGGAGTCGTCCGATTGTCCTGGATAATTGACCTTTTAAGCTAATCGTGTGGCTATTATTCAAATTGAGAAACGGAGGGAGAGACTAAAGTGAAACGCCGCGTTTCATTTAAAATGAAACGTTGGGCTTTGGATCAGATTACTACCCCCACCCCCATTTTGAGAAGCCCAATAAAATACACGTGAAGGGGTTACTTTCTGCACCGCGGTTTTCATCATTTTCGTTGTTATTTTTAATTCATTTTTCTGATGCTTCTTGGGCTTAGCATAGTTGATATCTACACCCCTGGTTCTTGGCCCAATGGAGAATACAACTGGGCGCTTCTACTTTTCTCACCCCCTCCCATTTAATTTCCATTTTGTGTGTTTTAATTTCCTTTAATATTTTTACATCTTTAAAAAATCATAAAAAAATGGAAAATGGCTTGTTTTAATTGGTTCTTTTTGCTATAGGTCCATTATTCTGTCTAGAAAAATATGAAATAATAAAATTGGCATTTTATTTTTGTTTAATATTTTTCATGCATTTTTCTTGTAAATAGCATTTTGTTAAGTTTAGTTTGATGCTTAAATTTGTTAATTTTTGTTCTAATAGTTGCTTTAACATTTTTAATCCATTCTTTTTAGGTTGTTTAGTTTAGACATCCAACTTGTACATAAAATTTAGTTCATATCTTTAAGACTCAATTTTAGGTGTTTAGTTTAGGTGTGAATAACATGAACAAAATTAGGGTTTAAGTGATGACTTAGGTGAATTAGTTCATTTCCCTTAGGACTTAGAGATTGAATATTTTAGATATGGGACTATAGGGACTATGGGTAGTTATTAGATCCCTTAGAAATCACTAGGATTCCCCTACTGCTATTAGTATACTACTATATTTGATTGATTGGTGTGGTGTGCCCTCTCTGGGGATTATAATTTGTTTGTTTGGGTATTGGGATTGCTTGGGGATTGGGGGAGCTGAAGACTTGTGATGATGAAGCCATTGAAGATCCAGGTGTTGAAGACCAACTTCCAGAGTTGATGAGGAGATTCCTGCTAGCAGCTGTTGAGGAGACTAGGGTTTAGGAGCTAGGCAGAGCTCTAGATTAGAAAGTTTGTTTCTCAAACATGGAATGCCTTGTCTGCATCCATCCTTTCTCTATGATTCAAAGTCTCTTTCAAATATCCAGCTCCTTCCTTTGGAAGGATTAGTGATTGTATTTGAAAAATAGAACTTTTGAGAGAAACCTGTCTGTATAATGTTAACAGTTAATGAGCCACCCTTGGTAGGCAATTTACTGTTTAACATTCCTCTCATCTTGTTGACTGATGTTCATCCTGGAGATTGAGACTTGAAGAAAAGCCATTGCAGATGGAAGACTGATGACAAAGACCTTGCTTGAAGGCTGTGGAGATGGGGATTGATGCTGGCTGAAGCTTGTAGCTGTCTGGAGATGACTTGAAAATAGGTGTTGATGCAGAGCTGCTGTGGCTCTTTTTTTTCCTGCTGTTATTCATTCTTAATGTATTGATTGGTTTTCTGGACTGTATTGTTTGCTGTTTACCCTGTTGGGTTGAAAGTGAATCCTGTTCACTTTTGCCTATTGTTTTCTAGGTTCGAGGTTGAGTGAGACTCCCTTGCCTCGCTTGTATTGCTGCATCCATGCATTTTACCGCTTTACTGTATATATCTGATATTGTTTCTGTTTCCGTCTATTCCCTTAGGATCTCTGTTTCTCTCTGTGCAAGAGAGGAGCATGATAGACACTAGGTCTTAACCCATGCATGATAACATTAGGTTAGTTTGATCCCCTTCGCAACCGTAGGTTAGAGTTCTGTCTCTTCTTCCTCAAAACAAACAGAAAAATATAATAAAATTTCAAACACAATAAAAGACACTTCTTCCGTAAAAGAATGTGAACTCATCAAGACGTCATTTTCGTCCGCTTGGACTGCTAATCAGAAAAACCTTTTTTCAGAAGGAATAAAATTAACCAAGACAAGCTTGTGTCGTACGGGGCCCGAACTACGTTTGCTCTGATCTTTCATGCTGTATGAAAGTACGTAGGCATAGGATGCGATATCCTAGCGAGCAACCTTCCCCTCCTTTCCCGTAGGTAGGCGAACTACGTTGACTCTGATTTCTCGTTTCAGACGAGAATACGTAGGCATAAAGTGCGATACTTTGCCGAGTCATTTTATTTTCTTTTAACCCCTTAACCTTTAGTGTAGACAGAATAACAATCCATACCCGAAAACAAGCGTGGATCCCGTCGAGTACGACGGACGTGAGGGGTGCTAATACCTTCCCCTTGCGTAACCGACTCCCGAATCCAGGTTTTGGTTGCGATGACCATACCTTTTCCCGTGTTGTGCGAGGTTTACTCTGAGCGTTTCCTTTCCCTCCGTTGGGATAAATAACGCACGGTGGCGACTCTTCTGTTCAGTCGGCGCCGATTTTCGCAGTAGCGACAGCTGGCGACTCTGCTGGGGATCTAACGTCCCCTGGCTGCTGAGGACTGCGATAGTTCTTATGCGTTTGGGATCCAACGTCCCTTGAAAGAGTCAATCCTAACGCTTGTTTTCCCGTCGAGGATTTTGTATGGATTTATATTTCTGACCTTTATTTTCAGCATTATATATAGTGATTATTATTGCTGTATTTTGGGGTGTGATGGGTGGTTCTATGATTGAGAGATAAGCCGGACCTGGGCTTGAGTGCACCTAGAATTAGAGTAGAAAGTAGTGGGCGCGTGCCGGCTTTGCTTGCATTAGTGTCTCATGAAATCTACACTCGGACGAGGTTCTTCTGGTTGGCTTCTTTTTCTACCCTTTGGGTCGAAGGGGTTGTTGGTTAGCTGAATTGTCGACTCCGGGAACCGATCATTTGGAAGTTGGCTAAGTGAGGCCTCTTCAGGATTTGATGATGCCACTCCTTCTGGGAATCGTATCATCAACCCTGAAAGTCTGTGACGCCGACGACCGCATAGGATGCCATACCTTTGTCAGTTACTAGGACATCCACCTGTGAGAGGGTTTTGGGGTTATGCAGGTAACTAGACCTTCAGATACCGGTTATTTCTTGGTCAGAGATCCTGGGTATTTATGGAGAGTTCTGAGGTCTGTCAGAGACCAGCTGGAGAGTCCTGAGGTCTGTCAGAGACCAGTTGGAGAGTTCTGAGGTCTGTCAGAGATCAGTTGGAGAGTTCTGAGGTCTGTCAGAGACCAGTTGGAGATGTGATTTGAGGTCTAACAGAGACCAGTTAGAGTTATGGTTTGAGGTCTGTCAGAGACCATTGTTGGAACTTTGTTTTAGGTCTATCGGAGACCAGGGTTTGAGGACTTCTAAAGAGTCTATTTGAGACTTCTTGATATGGTTCAGGCTATTCAGCTACGGCAGTTGGTCCCTGTTGCATGTTACTTGCATTGCATTGTTTGCATACCCATTATCATTGCATCCCATTAACGTGTGTCTGTGCTGCAGGTGCATTTGCATATCCTCCGATTCTAGTGCCCAGACTTCTGAGTATTGATTATGGCTGGTTTGAGGAAAACAGTTGCGTATAAGCTGCCTACACCTGATATTACTTCTTTGCTTGGTCTGATATCTCTTGCTGATGAGGAGGTTAGGAGAAGCTTCAGAATGAGTCATGGGAGATTACTGAGATTAGTCTGCAAGCCCACGGCTGATGAGATGAACGGGCTGTACACCTTGATGCAGTTCTATGACCCCGCATTGAGATGTTTTACGTTTTCCGACTTCATTCTGGGGCCTACCATTGAGGAGTACGTGGATTTACTGAGCTACCAGTGCAGAACACGGTTCCCTTTATTCACTCTGCTGCTGAGCCCAAGTTGGAGGACTTAGCTAAAGCCTTGCATATGGACGCTGCAGAACTGTTAGTGACTTCTTGGCTTGGGGTTTCAGGTTTCTCTCTTGATTTCCTGGTTGGCAAAGCTCAGGAGTATGCCAAGAGCGGATGTTGGTTGGTTTTCAATGCTATTTTGGCTCTATGCATTTATGGGATTGTGCTGTTTCCTAACTTGCCCAATTTCGTAGACTTGGACGCTTTCCATCTGTTTGTTGCCGGCAATCCAGTGCCAACGTTGATCGGAGACTTCTACCACTCCTTGCACTACAAGAACGAAAACAGAAGGGGAAAGGTTGTTTACTGCTGTGCTCCTTTGTTGAATATGTGGTTCAAGAGTCATCTTCCCATGAAGGGATCTTTTGTGGAGAGTGCAACCACCGCTAGCTGGTCAGAACGCCTGATGAGGCTATCTTCCGAAGACGTTGAGTGGTTTGATCGAGACCTGCTAGGGGCTGAGCTTATATTCAGTTGTTCTGGGTATCCTAACGTCCTGCTGATAGGAAGAAAAGGGTGTATCAACTACAACCCATCCTTGTTGGTCCGTCAGTTCGGATATGCACTGAAGAACCCGCCAAAGGAGGAAGAAGTACAGGAATCTCTGTACTTCACCGGAGACTTGAAGGGGGAGTTATTGGCCAAGCTGCAGCATGCCTGGACGCGTATTAACCGAAGAGGGAAGCCGTTGTTAGGGAAGAATGACTGTCAGGCCTATGCACCTTACAGAGTTTGGATTCAATAGAGAGCAAGTCAGTTGCGGATGCCATTTCCAGATACACCAGCCCTTGTTCCTATTCCGGTAGCAGAGCCAAATACTGTTTCTCGGGAAGCCTACGAGCAAGTGGTGAAAGAAAAAGAAGCCTTGATGAAGATCAATGAAGGGTTAGAGCAAGAGCTAGCCCAGATACGCAGTGAGAAAAACAAGGCCGTGCATGCTTTCCAACAGCAGATTGAGCTGATGAACAGACTAGGGGCTGAGTTGATTGAGGAGAGGAAGAAGCGCGAACGTCTGGGGCAAGAGTTCAGAAGCTCCCATGACATGCTGGAATCCAAAAAGAAGGCGCTCGACGCAGCACACCGAGAGATCTCTTCTTGCAATAAGACTTGGAATGCTACGCTCACCAACAATAAGAAGAGGGAAGATAAGTTGAAGCAGCAAATCTCCGACCTCGAAGAGCAGTTGAAGTCCAGCATCAAGAAGTGTGAAGAAGAAGTGATGACCCGGTATAGTCTCCAGAACGCACTGAACAAGGCCATCAAAGGCAGGGATGAAGCTGTGTCTCAGAAGCGGAAGTTAGAAGATCGCTTCGGAGAAGGGGCATGGGAAGAAACTGCTGGAGACGTGTGACGTGTTCTCAAGAGAAGAAACCAACCTGTTGAAGGGCTGCTTACTCGACCAGGTCATCCAGAGACCAAGAAGTTGATAGAAGAGTATCAGGCTTATGGGAGTACTTGATCATTTCTTGTATTGACTTGTATGCTTTATTTGCACAGTGCTGACCATCACCAGGATTGTTGGTTGAGGTCATGCCTTCTTATTATGCTCAGTAACATTGTATTCTTGGCCTATTGGTTTTCTCTGCAATATATGAGGCTTTCTGTGATTCAGCTCCGATCTTTGTATTGCTAGCACTGTCACCGCACTGGCACCTTCACACTAGAATCGGGGAATGCCATTCCCTAATGCACAGACACACACATTGCATTGCATTCATATTCATATTGCATTACAGGTAATTATTAAACTATATCTCATCTCCTGTATCAAGCAGGTCCTCCAAGATTAGCGACCGAAGAATTCCCTGGCATCCAACCCGAAGCAGCAGTAAGGAAGTCATGAGTCAGGATCAGACTGAGATGCAAGAGGTGCACGACAACATAATGAGGCTCATACAGGTAATGGAAGCCATGGCCGAGAGTCAGAAACAGTTGCAGAATATGGTGCAGCCTCTGATTGCACGGGCTGATGATAGGGCTGCCGATTTTGCTCAGCAAGAGAACCAAGGTTTTCTCCCAGGCCGCATACGCCAACTTGTGGGGATAGACATCAAGCAGGTTCAAGCAGAATTAACGGATGTTCGAGGCCAGCTGGGGCAGTTCACGAAAGATATGCAACAGTTACGCTCGAATCAAGAGACGCTAGAAGAGGAGAACTGCCGATTGAAGGCACAGATAGGGTTGATGGCAGAAATATTAAGGAACGTGCTCAGGAGAGAAGGAGGGCAAATGTCTGAAGACGCGGCCGGCTTAGCTGCTCCTCAGGGGTCTGAAGAACCGTTACCCACGCATGATAGGCTTAAGAGACCCTCTCCACGATTCGAAGCTCAGGATTCTCCTCGTCAGCAGTCGCAATTGATTTTGCAGGATAACTCAAGGAGGTGCGGTAAGAGGATGAGGTTTTCTAACAGAGTATTTGATGAGATCCCTGTGGATTATGATCAGCTGGTGCAACTCTTGTTCCAACTTCAACTGGTTGAGCCCCGCATTTTGGTTCCACTGACAGGGCAGCCGCCACCAGACTATGACCTGAACGCCCATTGTGCTTTCCATTCCGGCGCACCGGGGCATGACATTGCAAACTGCAAAGCTTTTAAGCATAAGATTCAAGATTTTCTGGATGAGAAAATAATTGAGTTTGTACCAGGGGGTATAAAAGTTGCGGGGACTGATATTCCCATTTCTCCGCCAGAGGTTGCAGATGAATCGAGGTATATCCCAGAGCCACTAGAAGCTAAGTCCCCATGTCCACAACAGTTGCCGATGCCAGGTTTGAATTTAAGGATGATAACGCGTGAGCCTGAGGAGTCGTCCGAGCAAAGCCAGCAGCACGCGAAATGCCAGTATCCGGCCCAACAAAGAATTCGGGGAAAGAAGCCAAGGAGGGTCTTTGAAAAGCCTCCTTCAACGTATGCAGATTTGTTACAGACACTACTAAGATTGAACTTGGTGGAGAAAAGAACTCTGGCGCCAATAACAGGCACTCCTCCGTATGGCTATGATGCAAGCAAGCACTGTGAATTCCACTCCGGGGCTCCCGGACATGATATTGAGGGTTGCCACGCGTTCCAGCATAATGTTCAAGATTTAATCGACAGCAGGGTTATTAACTTCTCTGATAGGGTCCCCAAGGTGGTGCAAGGCCATAGACAAGCAAAAGCCGGGGTGATGAAAAAGTTGCCCAGGTTTGATCGAGCCGTTGAAAGAAGATCGAGACAGCAGTAGACTACCCCTGATAATGGTTTCTGAGGATGGTTGACTCGCCAATAAGTCAAAGTGCAGGAAGTCCAGTTCTGAGACACCGACATTTTTCATGTTATCTTGTTCATGTCTTCGCATTTGTAGTTTCTTTTCTGTGTAATTGCAAATTTCGCTCTTAAAACTTGTTGTTTTTTCAATTGATATTGATAAACGAAATGAATATGCATGTTTTGAATTAATCCAGTCGTGTTCACTCTTTGTGTTTCTTTAATGCTTAATGCTTGTTTTAGCAGGAATCCGGGAGGATGACGAAAACAGATGACGAATAATATTCCGATTGTATGCTTTTGGATAAAAACTTGTTGATGAAATACAGGCATTGTTTCAATCCATAAACACCGGAGATATAAGGAAGATAATCCCTTGATAACCCCTTTGAGCCAGTAGTAGGAGTTTCTTTTTTTGAAAATGAAAAAACCCTAAATCTTAACCCGGGGCAGGGTAGGTGTCAGTTAGTTTGACCAAGCGTTCGAATTACGAAAGGAGTGTCCGTTTGAGGATAAATCACACCTGTATAGGTCGTGCCTAAAGAACCACAAGGGTTAAACCTTGCCGACAAGGAGTGAAACAGTCACATTATTCCCCAAAGAGTCAGACAAACCAGTGTCACACGACTCGTTCAAAAAAAAAGAAGAAAAAAAAATGAAAAGCGAAAAGAATCAAAAGCCCGCTAAGTCAAAACTTGAAAACAAATGACTTAGGCAAAAATAGGGGCATCCCGCTGGGCTGGAAGATCAAAAGAATCTCAAAAGATACTCAGTCCAGGCAAAAGTTAGGGAATGAAAAAAAAAACGAAAGACGGAAAGGATTGTCAAAGGAAAAATCCTCGAAAAGGACAAAGTCGTGTGACTCTAGGTACCCAATTACGAAAAGCAAATGACTGTCGCTCGAAAAAAAACATGTGTGGTATCCTGAACCATCGCTCTCATCATTCCACCTCTAATAGGTGAACGCTGAAGTCAGATTAGCCGAACATAGGATTGGAGAACATCAGGGAGAATGGGTGGGTGAAAATAAACTTTGAGCCTATATCTTTCCTTGTTAACCGCGAACCTGACCACGTTACAACCCGAAAAAGTCCTAATTGAAACAGGTTTTGGTCAAGAGCATACGTCAGTAAAGATCTCGTCGATTCTGACTCCTAAAAGGGTTCCTCTTACCAGCTTTCATATGGACATTTTGATAATTGATCCATTACATGTCACAAATTTTTTTCAGTGAACAGACTTGGATTTTGAAACTGTTATATGCATTGTGTTTAATATATCTTTTATGCAGAACAACTTGTGTTACTTGCGAGTAAGCGCATGCCGACAGGAAAGATTCCTACAGTGGAAGGTATGATCGGGATAAAATGCAGAATGCCCGAATGTTTCGTGAATTGGGGCAAGCTATACTGATTAATTCAGGCAGAGTCAGTCATCCTAGAATCAGTAAATCTGGGGCATCCAGGTCAAGATTCGGCAAATCTCTCATAGCTATGGGCATTGTTCCGTGAATCAATCAATCAGGGGCAAAGGCATTACCCGACTAAGGTCACCCTAAGAGCACGAGAGCTACTTTTGACAGAGCACCTCTTCGAGGTCCGAAGTGTAGAAGCAGTCCATGTCTGGTTGTCAGGATACAAAGACTGTAGGGTCCATTCCAAAATTGTTGCAGATTCAGGGGCAAGCTATGCAAAAATACAGGCTGGGGCATGTTAGTATCCCCGAAGCGGAGTTCTCTTTTTTCAATAAGTGTTTTCTTTCCTCCCAGTGGAACTCAAAGATTAAGACCATCCCCGCAGAGTTGGTTGTGCATCCTGGCATTTATTTTGTCAGGAATACTGTGTAATATCAGTTCACTCTCCAGCCGAATTCCAATCATACTGAGCACATCTGCTATTCCCCAGCAAAGTTATATTCCCCAGCAGGGTGTTACCTCAACGAGGTGCTTGGTTAGGTTCCCAATTTCCCAAAAAAGTTGGCTTCACTCTTCCAGCATTTATTTTGCTGGAATAATTCTGTTGCACCTGGCTATCCCCAGCGGAGTTGGCGTTGTCTTCAGCATTTATTTTGCTGAAGCGGTTTCTGTATCCCAGCAGGTGGAGAGAGCTCTTGCTCAAATGAACTACCAAACGGTCAAGATCTCGGCATGAGACATTCAATGATAATGTCAGTTTCGGCAGTATTCCCCACAGAGTTATCAGGATAAGCTTCTCTTTGTTTCCAAGCATAGTTATCTGTCGTCAAAGGGTTTCGTGGATCAGGATTTCAGAAGTTGCCTCCGGTTATCAGAACAGGCATCCGGTAGTTTGGTTTCCAGATATCCCCAGTAGAGTCCGCCTCAAAGTCGCTGTCACGTCAGTGCTAAGAAGTTTGTGGGTTAGGATCAATGAAGAAAATAAGTCCTGACGTGGACATTCTTATTGACGGGATTTCTTCGTGTTGGAAAAGTGGGTGTCCTAACGTGGACAAATTTATTTCCTCGGGTCGATGAGATGTGCTAGTCCTAACGTGGACAGATCCGGGTTCTCGGTATTGGTGGAATGTGAAGTCATGACGTTGACAAAATTGATTACTCTTTGTGTTGGTGTCCTGACGTGGACCATTTATTCTCAGCAGTTACCTTTCTTCGTGTTGGTGAAGCGTGAGTCCTGACGTGGACAAATCAGACGAAGATGTGAGTCCTGACGTGGACAAGTTTTATTTTCTCAGCAGAGGAGACGTGAGTCCTGACGTGGACAAGTTTTACTTCCCCAGCGGGTCGAAGATGCCTGAGTCCTGACGTGGACAAATCAAGACGAAACATGGGTCCTAACGTGGAACGCAAGTTATTCCTTACGTGGAAAAATGAGATTCCTTACGTGGAAAGATGATGATTCCTAACGTGGAAAAGAAGTTGATTCCTTACGTGGAAAGAGAAGTTTTAATTCCTAACGTGGAAAGACGCATGCCTAACGTGGAAAAGAAGTGGTTTCCTTACGTGGAAAGATGATGATTCCTTACGTGGAAAGATTGAGCCCTTACGTGGACATATCAAGATTAATTCCTGACGTGGAAAGATGATGATTCCTTACGTGGAAAGATTGAGTCCTTACGTGGACATATCAAGTTGCAGTCCTAACGTGGACGATGTTATTCCTTACGTGGAAAGGTGAGTCCTAACGTGGACGGTGTTATTCCTAACGTGGACGATGCTATTCCTAACGTGGAGCAGGTTATTCCTAACGTGGACGATGTTATTCCTAACGTGGAGCAGGTTATTCCTAACGTGGACGATGTTATTCCTAACGTGGAAAGGGTATTCCTAACGTGGAGCAGGTTATTCCTAACGTGGACGATGTTATTCCTAATGTGGAAAGGGTATTCCTAACGTGGAGCAGGTTATTCCTAACGTGGACGATGTGATTCCTAACGTGGAAAGGGTGTTCCTTACGTGGACAAATCAAAAGAATATGGTTTCCTTACGTGGAAAAATGGTGATTCCTCACGTGGAAAGAAGTTGATTCCTTACGTGGAAAGTTGTATTCCTAACGTGGAAAGAGGTTGAGTCCTTACGTGGACAAATCAAGAAGAGAGTTATTCCTAACGTGGAAAGGGAGGTCCTAACGTGGACGATGTAGTCCTAACGTGGACAAGTTATTCCTTACGTGGAAAAGAAACAGATTCCTGACGTGGAAAGAGAAGTTGTTTCCTTACGTGGAAAAGTTTAGTCCTGACGTGGACAGATCAAAGTTTGATTCCTAACGTGGAAAGATTGAGTCCTTACGCGGACATATCAAGATTGATTCCTTATGTGGAAAGATGGCGATTCCTTACGTGGAAAAGAGCATTCCTTACGTGGAAAGATAGAGGCATTCCTAACATGGAAAAAGTTTGATTCCTAACGTGGAAAGAAGAGTTGATTCCTAACGTGGAAAGAAAGTGTATTCCTAACGTGGAAAGTGTAGTCCTGACGCGGACAGATCCAGGCGAAGTCTTATTCCTAACGTGGAAATGTTATTCCTTACGTGGAAAAGATGGTGATTCCTAACGTGGAAAGGTGGGTCCTAACGTGGATGATGTATTCCTTACGTGGAAAAATGAGTTTATTACTTACGTGGAAAGATTGAGTCCTTATATGGACATATCAAGATTAATTCCTAACGTGGAAAGATTGAGTCCTTACGTGGAACGAAAGTTATTCCTTACGTGGAAAAGAGTGATTCCTTATGTGGAAAGAGAAGTTGTTTCCTTACGTGGAAAAGTTTAGTCCTGACGCGGACAGATTAAAGAAGTTATTCCTTACGTGGAAAAGAAGTTGATTCCTTACGTGGAAAGTCGTATTCCTAACGTGGAAAAAGAGGTGTTCCTTACGTGGAAAGATGGTATTCCTAACGTGGAAAGAAAGATTGATATAGTATTCCTTACGTGGAAAGAAGATTGGAGTCCTTACGTGGAAAGATTGGGGTCCTTACGTGGACAGATTCAAATCAAGATTGTATTCCTTACGTGGAAAGATTGTGATTCCTTACGTGGAAAGATAGTATTCCTTACGTGGAAAGAGGCTTGTATTCCAGACGTGGAAGGGGTTTAGTCCTGACGTGGACAGATTCAAAAGAAGACGTATTCCTTACGTGGAAGAGTTTGACGAAGAAGAAGTTCATTCCTAACGTGGAAAGGTGAGTCCTAACGTGGACGGTGATATTCCTAACGTGGAACGGTTATTCCTTACGTGGAAGGGTGAGTCCTAACGTGGACGATGTTATTCCTAACGTGGACGGTGTTATTCCTAATGTGGAAGAGTTTATTCCTAACGTGGACGATTTATTTCTGACGAGAAGGCAGACGAGCCATCCCTAGCAAAGTTGTTGAGGTTTTCCGAATTGACGAAGCAGGCGTCCTGACGTGGACAATGTTCTATCTCTGCGATGATAAAATATTTTTTAGGATGATGAGAAGAATCCCCAGCACGGTTGCACGAGATCAGTGGGTTGCCGTAACAGTCAGATCCAGGCAGTGGATGTCATTCCCCAAGCAGGGGCGCAGTTTGTTTCTGCGGTTGGCAAATTTCCGGGTTCTTAGTATTCAACCGTCTCGTACCTCGAATGTTTGAAGGCCGTTCGCTCTTCACCCAATCGGGTCCAAGTCGCTTGAATAGGGGCAACTGTTGCACCCTAAAATTTGCTCAACCTTGTTCACTTGGTTTATGTTTCAATATCATTAGCATTTGCATATAGAGGCATGTACATAGTCTAATCATCTGCATAGCATAGCATAGCAAGTCATCCAACAGGGGACCAATCATTATTCTCATCTCTAGAGGCCTATCAAGAGGTTATTATCCTAATTCAATCTCATTCAAGTCATCAGAAGAATTTGAAAGCTATCAAGCCAATGGATCGAGCAAGTGCATCTAGCTCCTATCTGAGGGTATCTGAGGATCAACAAAGAAATTTTGAGTTGTGGGCTAAGCATGGATAGTATCTGGGCATCATGGGAGACTTAGAAAGTCATTTGGAGAAGGAGACAAGTCATTGGAATGATCACAAGTATTGCAGTTGGAGACAGTCAACTAGGGTTTCATCTGGTGTCAACCCTGGGTCAACTCTAGGTCAATTGACTGATTGAAAGGCATTAAGGGCTATTGGAGAGATGTGGGTTTCATCATTTGACATGTAGAGAAGGATAGGGGAATGTGTTAATAAGAATTCAAGAGAAATCAAGGAGAAGAGGAGTTTCTAAATTAGGGTTTCTGTGTAAAATCCCCTAATTTAGGTCAAATTTCCAAGCAAGATAAGTCAAAATGCAAGCTTCAAATGGATCCTTGGCCAACATGAAACTTGTAGAGGATCTCAAGACCTTTAATTTTAGTGGTGTAAGACATCAAGGAGATTTATAGAACTCAAGTTATGGTCCTTGCAAGTTACAGGTCATCTGAGGTATCTGAAATTTTGTCTGTGAAAGTGACTTGACTTCCAAGCTATTTTTACCCCTCAAGGAGGTTTCAAATGAGTTTCTGGTCAACAGAAGAATTGTTCCTCATTGTCCTAGATTTCTATAATGGTATGGTATGCCTTCATATTATTTGTGGAACTCTACTTATGGTCTTGGCAAGCAAAGGGTATTTTGGTCATCTGAGGATTACAGGTCATTCTTAGCCTATGCCTAAAACTCATACAAGGAAGCTTCAAATGAAACACTTCACAACATCAAAGTTGCTCAAAATGCCATTTTAAGTCTAGAAAAGAAGTCATGAAAGTTAGGAAATGCATGGAACAAGACTTGACCAAAGTTGGTGAAAAATGACCTAAAAAAGGCATATAAGTTGAAAAAGTTGAAATAAAAAATTGGTTTGAGAGATCTACAAATCCAATATGGGTCATCCAATATACCAAATTTATTCCAAACAATATTTTGAAGACATTGGTTCAGCCACTTTTTTGAGTTAGGGCTTAAAAATGGGACTTGCTTTGTAATATTGTTTCTTGCATCATAAGGCAACTTGGTAAAACTCAACACAAGGCAAGGAAGGGCTTGGTTTTCACACATACACTCCCAATATCTCATGAAAGGAGATTTTAACACAAGTTTACCAAAGGTGCAAGCATGATATGAGATGATTCAAAGTATCATTAAGTGAGAAGTTCATGAATTTTCCACCACTTTCTAGAATCCTCTAGGATCAATCTAGAAACTTCTCAATCTGTTAATCATCATCTATATAATGAAATGAAGCCATTTGTGCAAGGGGTTGGTGCATTGAAGGAGAGAAAAGAGAGAACTTCATAGTTGCTTCCATTGTAAGAAAGTGCAAGAATCACCATAATCTCCCATTTCTGATCACTTCTCTTCTTCATTCATCATCCATTGAAGTTTGTGAGTGGGAATGAGCATGGAGCAAGGTCCAATAATGGAGGATTGAGGAGTTAGGGTTCACATTGCAAGAAGGCATATCAGAACTGCAGCCAACAATCCAAGCACTTTCCTCCCAGTTTTTTGCAAACAGAAGGATCTTCATCAATCAGAGATCATCCTCGAAGGGTTTCAAGCATTGGATCCACCTGCAACTACCTCTGCCATAGCTGATAAGCAGGTTAGTGATTTCTTTCATATCTCTACATTTAGATGCTGTTAGGTTAGATCATGGATGTAGGATTGTTAGGGTTAAGAAGATGAACATGTACCCTCACTGTTATGGCCATTAGAGGTAGTTTGGTTAATGGTGATGAAACTTTGATGATCGAGAACTCCTAAATTAGGGCAAGAGAATGTTAGATCTTTGGCTCAGGATACTCACCATAATCTGTAGATCATTCTAGGGTAGTTTGAGCAAGAATTATTGAGGTTCATGACAGAGTTAATCAATGGTGTCCAGAACTTATGGCTATCGGGTTTGGTTTTTGGGAGGGCCTTAGAGAAAACTAAGAGCATAGTCTTGTAGAGGGGAAGAAATGGAGCGAATTTGGTCTTTACAAGTTTTGTTTTCATGGCATATTGAGGGAGAATGAGGAGCTCGAAGGTTGTGCATGGGAGCTGCTTTTTTTCTGCAAACCCTAGCTCATTTGGGACGATGAAGGGGAGTCGTCCGATTGTCCTGGATAATTGACCTTTTAAGCTAATCGTGTGGCTATTATTCAAATTGAGAAACGGAGGGAGAGACTAAAGTGAAACGCCGCGTTTCATTTAAAATGAAACGTTGGGCTTTGGATCAGATTACTACCCCCACCCCCATTTTGAGAAGCCCAATAAAATACACGTGAAGGGGTTACTTTATTTACCGCGGTTTTCATCATTTTCGTTGTTATTTTTAATTCATTTTTATGATGCTTCTTGGGCTTAGCATAGTTGATATCTGCACCCCTGGTTCTTGGCCCAATGGAGAATACAACTGGGCGCTTCTACTTTTCTCACCCCCTCCCATTTAATTTCCATTTTGTGTGTTTTAATTTCCTTTAATATTTTTACATCTTTAAAAAATCATAAAAAAATGGAAAATGGCTTGTTTTAATTGGTTCTTTTTGCTATAGGTCCATTATTCTGTCTAGAAAAATATGAAATAATAAAATTGGCATTTTATTTTTGTTTAATATTTTTCATGCATTTTTCTTGTAAATAGCATTTTGTTAAGTTTAGTTTGATGCTTAAATTTGTTAATTTTTGTTCTAATAGTTGCTTTAACATTTTTAATCCATTCTTTTTAGGTTGTTTAGTTTAGACATCCAACTTGTACATAAAATTTAGTTCACATCTTTAAGACTCAATTTTAGGTGTTTAGTTTAGGTGTGAATAACATGAACAAAATTAGGGTTTAAGTGATGACTTAGGTGAATTAGTTCATTTCCCTTAGGACTTAGAGATTGAATATTTTAGATATGGGACTATAGGGACTATGGGTAGTTATTAGATCCCTTAGAAATCACTAGGATTCCCCTACTGCTATTAGTATACTACTATATTTGATTGATTGGTGTGGTGTGCCCTCTCTGGGGATTATAATTTGTTTGTTTGGGTATTGGGATTGCTTGGGGATTGGGGGAGCTGAAGACTTGTGATGATGAAGCCATTGAAGATCCAGGTGTTGAAGACCAACTTCCAGAGTTGATGAAGAGATTCCTGCTAGCAGCTGTTGAGGAGACTAGGGTTTAGGAGCTAGGCAGAGCTCTAGATTAGAAAGTTTATTTCTCAAACATGGAATGCCTTGTCTGCATCCATCCTTTCTCTATGATTCAAAGTCTCTTTCAAATATCCACCTCCTTCCTTTGGAAGGATTAGTGATTGTATTTGAAAAATAGAACTTTTGAGAGAAACCTGTCTGTATAATGTTAACAGTTAATGAGCCACCCTTGGTAGGCAATTTACTGTTTAACATTCCTCTCATCTTGTTGACTGATGTTCATCCTGGAGATTGAGACTTGAAGAAAAGCCATTGCAGATGGAAGACTGATGACAAAGACCTTGCTTGAAGGCTGTGGAGATGGGGATTGATGTTGGCTGAAGCTTGTAGCTGTCTGGAGATGACTTGAAAATAGGTGTTGATGCAGAGCTGCTGTGGCTGTTTTTTTTCTGCTGTTATTCATTCTTGATGTATTGATTGGTTTTCTGGACTGTATTGTTTGCTGTTTACCCTGTTGGGTTGAAAGTGAATCCTGTTCACTTTTGCCTATTGTTTTCTAGGTTCGAGGTTGAGTGAGACTCCCTTGCCTCGCTTGTATTGCTGCATCCATGCATTTTACCGCTTTACTGTATATATCTGATATTGTTTCTGTTTCCGTCTATTCCCTTAGGATCTCTGTTTCTCTCTGTGCAAGAGAGGAGCATGATAGACACTAGGTCTTAACCCATGCATGATAACATTAGGTTAGTTTGATCCCCTTTGCAACCGTAGGTTAGAGTTCTGTCTCTTCTTCCTCAAAACAAACAGAAAAATATAATAAAATTTCAAACACAATAAAAGACACTTCTTCCGTAAAAGAATGTGAACTCATCAAGACGTCATTTTCGTCCGCTTGGACTGCTAATCAGAAAAACCTTTTTTCAGAAGGAATAAAATTAACCAAGACAAGCTTGTGTCATACGGGGCCCGAACTACGTTTGCTCTGATCTTTCATGCTGTATGAAAGTACGTAGGCATAGGATGAGATATCCTAGCGAGCAACCTTCCCCTCCTTTCCCGTAGGTAGGCGAACTACGTTGACTCTGATTTCTCGTTTCAGACGGGAATACTTAGGCATAAAGTGCGATACTTTGCCGAGTCATTTTATTTTCTTTTAATCCCTTAACCTTTAGTGTAGACAGAATAACAATCCATACCCGAAAGCAAGCGTGGATCCCGTCGAGTACGACGGACGTGAGGGGTGCTAATACCTTCCCCTTGCGTAACCGACTCCCGAATCCAGGTTTTGGTTGCGATGACCATACCTTTTCCCGTGTTGTGCGAGGTTTACTCTGAGCGTTTCCTTTCCCTCCGTTGGGATAAATAACGCACGGTGGCGACTCTTCTGTTCAGCCGGCGCCGATTTTCGCAGTAGCGACAGATTGGTAAGTGCTTTTGTGACTGTAAACCCTACGGTAAATGTCAGCACTCAGGATAGGAGAAGGCCTGCGCCTAACCACTCCACGAACATTCAAGTTTTTGTTAGGAAAAAAGAGTTTGAAAATGCACTCGGTACGGGAGCAAGGTTTTAGGTGAGAAAGACTGTGGAAAGAAGGTTGTGAAAGGAGAGGTGGTGGAAGAAGTCGCGTCTTTGTATTGAAAGACGAGTATCGAGACCACTCACACTACAGTGAATATCCTGATACTCGGAGAAGAAGAAAGTCTACACTTAATCCCCTCTTTTTAGTTCAATACAAAGAGAAATCGATTCTCTTATTGAAAGAGTTTTGAAAATGCACTCGGCACGGGTACGAGGTTTTTATGAGGAAAGGTTGAAAATGGAAAGAAAGACGTCTTCATATTGAAAGACGAGTGTCTAAACCACTCACACTACAGCGAGCATCTCGACACTCGGGGAGGAAGAAAGTCTACACTTAATCCCCTCTTTTAGTTCAATACAAAGATGATTTATTTTAGGAAGGTGGTTTGAGAATGTTTTCGAATCGAATCGGGACAATGTAACGCTAAACCGTCTTAGCTTGACTTATAAGGGAAGCCAAACTATAAGAGGTCGCATATCGATTTTCGTGCTACGGACAAGATAGAGAAACGATATTAAGGATCGTTCTCCAATTGAATCGTGTCGCACGAACCAAAACAGAATGGGATCTCGTCTTACGGATACAAGACTTCATCGATCACCAAAAGTCAAAATGAAATTGAAACGGAATAAGAAATGAGGAGAGAAAGAGGTGGTCTCAGATCCAACATTATTCATCAATAATTTGACTGGTAATGAATTACGGAAGCGTCTTCATAGAACAAAAGAAGTGAAATGAAATAAAGTCAAAAATGAATCGAAAATGGAAAACGAAAGAGAGCGATCTCGGATCCTTCGTTTCTCATCAATAATTTGACAGGGAATCGAAGGTGGTCTCGTCATCGACCCTAAAAGGCAAAAATGCCCAACAACAAAAGAACAATAAGATTCAACTTTTAGAAAGAAAATAAGATCCTAAACTCTAATATATATATATATATATATATATATATATATATATATATATATATATATATATATATATATATAAAGAACTTCTAAATATACAACCATAATATAATATAAACTCTTAAAAAAGTATAATAGAAATTTTAAAAGAAAATATAAGAAAAAATTTGAATAAAAATCTAAATATAAAGTAAACAAAATGTATTTACAAATATACTAATAATAATATATTCTAAAATAAAATATAATACAAAATGAAATAAAATAAATAAATAAATAAAAGAGAGGGTGGTGATACAGATTAGGGGATCTGGAAAATGAAAGGCGAATAGGCTTCTAGGCCCAAAACCCACGAAGTCAAGAGGATCAGCCTTAGATCTGATACCATCAAAACAAACCTAAACACCAGCAGAGTCCGACCCTCATCGTATCGATATCATCAAATCCAGAAAAGCTCAACCAAAACGCACATCTCTAACTCGATCCTTCCCCTTCCGCGATTTCTAGTATGAGCAGTTTATCCAAGTTTATACTATTTGATTCAAAGTCTATTGTTTTATCTTCGAACCTCTTCACCTTATTTCCTTTCTCGGTCTCTGTTCTTTGGTTTTTGAAGGAAGGTGATTTAGCAATTTGAAAAAGAGTTTGCGGTTTATGGGATGTTGTTGTGAAGAAAATTAGTGAAGTAATGTTTTGAAGAGGGATGAATCAATGGAAGTTGGTGAGTTTGTTCAACAAAGTTCGGAGAAGAAAGGTCCAAAAGTTGAAAGCGATTTGTTGGTGGTTTTATGGAGATGAATGAATTGAAGGCTTTTTTGAGGGAGGAAAAAAAGAGATGGAATGTTTTAAGGTCGAGGGCGGTTCACGGCTGGGTTTGTTAGGTTGGGAAAGTTTCGCGAATGGGTTCTGAGAAAGAAGATGGTGTTGTAGGAGTTGGTGTTCCGTTAATGGATTTCGAATGAAGGTGAGAGTGATGGCGAAGAGGTGTTGTGGGTGTGTTGAAGGGGTGTGTTAGTCGAAGCCTCGAAGTGAGCTAGTTTGGGCGAGTTCTGAGGATGAGCAGTGTCGGTGCGAGAAATATTTGACTAACTTCGGAGCCGTTTGAGCATATCTCCATCTCAGGTCTCAGCTTAATTTGGAAATCTATTATTCTTCTTCTCTTCTAGCTTTTTTGGTTTTTGCAATTTGTGTTTGTAACTGTTGGTTATGGTTAACAGGTTATGGGTGTTGTCGGCGGTAAACGGTGGTGATTGATTGGAAGAGGAGGGTTTGGTCGAAAAAGATTGAGAGATGGAAGAAGGGTTACGGGTTGTTTCACAGATTTTGAAGTTTGGTTGCGAGTTTATTTGATGAAGGTGACAAAGAGTGGACAAAGTTGATTTGAGTCTGGGTGAATCCGTTTTGTTGTTGGTTATGTCTAGGTTTGTTTATGATGAAGAACAAGGAGTTTCACTGTGTTTGAAATGGATTGAAGAAGAGGAAGCTGGTGAGTGGATGGCGGTGAATGATGTTGGAGGAGGAATAAGTTGAGTTTTTAGAGTTCAAGAAGGGTGAATGAGCTGTTTTGATTTTCAGAGTTGCATGGTGTTTGTAGGAGGTATCTGCTGCAGGAAAAATAAGAAGTGAGTGATTGTTTAAAGGTGGTGACAGGGTGTTTGGACGTGGAATTGTGTTGAAGTTCATTGAGTTTTTTTCTCTCTTTTTTTCTTGGCTCAAAGCAGGCTTGGAGCGGGTATAGGTAGTGTTTTGGATGGAACGTGATCTGTAGGTTGATGTGGGGTCACAGGCAGGTTGTTGTCTGGTGTGGAGGTTTATTGCAGCAGGCTGGTATGTAGCAAGTTTTGTTTGGTTGTGGCAGAGCTTTGTCTGGTGTGGGTTTGGTGCAGAGTGTAACACCCCCTTTCTATACCCCCAAATTAACCAAATAAATCAATTAGGCACTTAGAAAATTTATTTCATCAGAGTTTAATTAAAACATGGTATATAAGAGGCGCATCACATTATCATGAAATTAAACACATACGATACCTGCTCAAAATAGATATGCAACAATGGGTAACCCACATCTCAATATTTAGAATAAAAGCGGAAACATACAAATATTGAATCAATCACATTCATAAACGTATATACAACCATCAGTTAATTCATGCTTTACAACATATCCACAGCAGATACATACACATATGTATCACAAAAGAATCAAAACAAATGTAACTCCAAAAGAGTCAAAGGCTTCCTAACTACCCAGATGTTACATATCAGAGCCATTGACCAAAAAGAATGAAGACATCGCTTCACAAAAAGAACCTCCAGCTTCCTACTCTGCAATGCCTCATAGAGCATTATAAAACAGCAGAAGGGTGAGAAACAACATCATAACAGTTAATGCATAAAATTGTATATATATACATATACTCACATTTGTACAAGTTATACTCAAATTATGTTCTCACCACGTTAAACATATACAAATAATCATGCCTCTACACATGCTTATGAACATTCACAATATGTTCCTCCAAACAATCATATATAACATACACAGTTATATTCATTCAACCAATGCATCATACACAGATGACTCATGCAACTCATAGAGACCGACACACGACTCTATGCAGATGCAAATGCGGTACCGACTCATTCAACAGATTCTCTAAGGAATCGAGTATTCAGCAGATCCTCCACGGGATCAAGTACTCAGCAGATTCTCCACGGAATCAAATATTCATCAGATTCTCCACGGAATCGAATATTCAGCAGATCCTCCACGGGATCAAGTACTCAGCAGATTCTCCACGGAATCAAATACTCTAGCCAATCCTCCACGGGATTACATGTTATGACCGATTCTCCGAGGAATCACACAATGCAACCGATTCTCCAAGGAATCTAATATAACCATCGTATCATACGAGGTTCTGCAAATCCTCCGAGGGATCATTCAACACAAAAATGCATACTATACTCACAAACATACTCATTGCATTTATCACATACATCGCATATATCTATCATGCATTCACATTATGCACCATTCCACACATGGTTTACACACATATCAGCCTATCAATGCGTTTCTATTCAATTCGAGCAAATACACAAGATTATCAAATATTCAAGATTCACCATTTACTCTACAATCTAGGATTCACGCCTTTCGGCCACCCACAGCACGACATGTCAAAATAGTTCACACATCGATCATTCATATAGGCATTAATCATAATTGAATCAATCAAACATCATGCTATGAACAAACAGCAAAACAAAATAACACTGCCAGGTTCGCCAACCTTCGCCTGGCGAAGCCACGCAGCGAATGCTCGCTGGCCTTCGCCTGGCGAACTTCCCAGCGAAGTCCACTGGGAGTAATTCTGGAATTACTCGCTGAGGCTCGCTACACACTCTCCTGGCGAACCTTCGCCACTCACTTCGCCTGGCGAACTTGCCAGCGAATACAGGGTATTAGCTTCTGACTTGCTTCGCTACAGCTCGCTGGGCTTCGCCTGGCGAGCCTGCGAAGACAGAACTTCCATGGCTGTCTCAAAAGCCCAAACTCCACAAAATCAACCGATTAAATCCAAACCAGTTTCAGCGGCACAACCCAACCATCACCCGACTAAACTACATCGTCTAATCCGAGTTCTAACCGATTGAAACCTCATTCTACTCACAAAACCAACTTCTAACCTAAGTGGAAAAAGAGTAGAAACTCTACAAAATCCACACACATACACATACAATCATACACATTAAAGAGATGATAGAGCTTCACACCCTTACCGATCGATTGCAAGCTTTGGTGATGATCCCTTGATGATTCTAGGTTTTCCTCTCCACTTTCTCTTCTCTTTCTCTTCTCCTCTTTTCTTTCTCTTGTTTTTCCTCTTATGTTACTATCTTTCTTCCTTTTCCTCTCTTATTCTATTTCTATCTCTATTTCTTTCCTCTCAAATTCTTTCCAACACTTACCAATCAATTCTCACATTAAAGTGCTAAATGTCTAAAATGCCCTTTTTACTCTAATTCCCCGAAAACTCTCCGAATCGGTAAAAATAGATAAAATAAGCAAACACCACATAACAATATATAATTTCTCAATTTAAACAAACATCAATTAAATAAATTAAAAGACTCAACAATTAATGGGAATTCAGAATCGGGGCGTTACAACTCTCCCCCACTTTAGAAATTTTTGTCCTCGAAAATATCACCTGATTCAAACAACTCCGGATGCGACTCTCGCATCTTGCCCTCCAATTCCCAAGTCATGTTGCCTTCCGCGGCACCTCCCCAAGACACTTTCACAAGCGCAATATCCTTGCCTCTTAGTTTCTTAACTTCGCGGTCCAAAATACTAACCGGTAAAACTTCAACTGTAAGGTTATCTCTTACTTCAACTTCATCCATTGGGATAACATGTGACGGATCCGGAACATACTTCCGGAGTTGCGAGACATGGAATACATCATGCAAATTCGAAAGATTCGGAGGCAACGCCACACGATAAGCCACAGCACCAACTCGTGCGACAATCTGATACAGACCAATAAAACGAGAAGTCAACTTTCTCGACTTCAAAGCACGACCCACACCCGTAACCGGTGTAACTCTCAAAAACACATGGTCGCCCTCTTGAAACTCGAGATCCTTTCTCCTTTTATCATGATAACTTTTCTGTCTATTCTGAGAAGCTCTCATCTTTTCCCGAATAAATTTCACCTTTTCCGTCGTTTGTTGTACCATTTCCGGACCAACTACCGACTTTTCACCTGTCTCATGCCAACACAGAGGTGTTCGACATCTCCGACCATATAAAGCCTCAAATGGCGCCATACCAATACTCGAATGGAAACTGTTATTATAGGTGAAATCAATCAACGCTAAATAACCGTCCCACGCACCACCTTGCTCAAGTACACAAGCGCGCAACAAGTCTTCTAACGATTGAATCGTCCTCTCGGTTTGACCATCTGTTTGCGGATGATATGCCGAACTCAATCTCAACTTAGAACCCAAGGCACCTTGCAAACTCTCCCAAAATCTTGAAGTAAATCTAGGATCTCTATCCGACACAATACTCTTAGGAACTCCATGAAGCTTCACAATAGTGCCAACATAAATCTCGGCCAACCTTTCCAAAGAATAAGTAATATCAATCGGAATAAAGTGAGCCGATTTAGTAAGCCTATCAACAATCACCCAGATAGCATTATGTCCTCTTTGCGTATTCGGCAATCCCGTAACAAAATCCATCGATATACTATCCCATTTCCATTCCGGAATATCCAACGGTTGCATCAATCCACTAGGCTTCTGATGCTCCACCTTAGACTTCTGGCAAGTCAAACACGAGTACACAAAACGAGCAACATCGCTTTTCAATCCAGACCACCAAAAGATCTTCTTCAAATCCTGATACATCTTATTCGCTCCCGGATGAATACTCAAGTTACTCCGATGTCCCTCTTCCAATATCATCTTTTTCAAATCCGCATCATCGGGAATACAAATACGACCTCGAAACCTCAAAACTCCTAATTCATCAACTTTGAAATCTTCATTTCCATTCGTCATCAAATCCACAAATTTCAAATCCAACTTTTGCTTTTCACACACCGTAGCAAGAAAATCATTCGTGACATGCAACATACCAAGCTTCACACTACTCGGCGTTAACTCACAAACCAAACTCAAATCTCTAAAGTTCTCCAAGAGTTCCCACTCTCTAACCATCAAAGCAGACACGTGCAACGACTTCCGACTTAAGGCATCGGCTACCACATTCGCCTTACCCGGATGATAATTTAAACCAAAATCATAGTCCTTCAAAAGTTCTAGCCATCTCCTTTGCCTCATATTCAATTCTTTCTGATCAAACAAATACTTCAAACTCTTGTGATCGCTAAAAACTTCAAATCTTGCACCATAAAGATAGTGCCTCCAAATTTTCAAAACGAACACTACGGCCGCTAACTCCAAATCATGAGTAGGATAATTCTTTTCATGTACTCTCAACTGTCTAGAAGCATACGCCACGACCTTCCCATCTTGCATCAATACACCACCCAATCCTGACAAAGAAGCATCGCAATAAATCACAAAAGGTTCCGTAGGATTCGGCAAAATCAAAACTGGCGCTATTGTTAACCTTCTCTTTAATTCCATGAAACTCTCTTCACAATTAACATCCCAAATAAAAGTCTTTCCTTTACAAGTCAACTGCGTTAACGGAAGTGCTAACTTTGAAAATCCTTCAATAAACCTCCGGTAGTAACCGGCCAAGCCCAAAAAGCTTCGAATTTCCGTAACCGATCTTGGAGTCTCCCATTGCATTACCGCATCGATCTTGGATGGATCCACACTAATACCATTTCCGGAAATAATATGTCCAAGAAAACTCACCTCCGACAACCAAAACTCACACTTAGACAACTTTGCGTACAACTTCTTCTCTTTCAAAATCCGCAACACAATCCTTAAATGTTCTTCGTGTTCCTCTCGAGACTTAGAATAAATCAAAATGTCATCGATAAACACTACCACAAAACGATCCAACTGCTCGTGGAAGATACGGTTCATATATTCCATGAAAACACCCGGTGCATTAGAAACTCCGAATGGCATCACCGTATACTCATAGTGACCATATCGTGTTCTAAAAGCCGTCTTCGAAATATCTTCTTCCTTAACCCGAATCTGGTGATAACCGGATCTCAAATCAATCTTACTAAAAACACGGGCTCCAACTAATTGATCCATCAAATCATCAATTCTCGGAAGCGGATACTTGTTCTTAATTGTCACCTTATTCAACTGCCGATAATCAATACACAACCGCATACTACCATCTTTCTTCTTTACCAACAATACTGGCGCACCCCAAGGAGAAACACTTGGTCTTACAAATCTCTTATCCAACAAATCATTCAACTGCTTCTTCAATTCCACCAACTCCGATGCCGACATCCGATACGGGGCCATCGAAATCGGTCTAGTACCCGGAACTAGATCAATAGAAAATTCAACCTCTCTCTTTGGCGGCACATCCGCAACATCTTCCGGAAACACTTCAGGAAATTCACAAATCACAGGAAACACGTCGAGCTCAACTTTGCTCTCCACCGACAACGATGCAAACAAACCAAACAACTGAGCTTCGTCCGCTAAAAGTTTCTTCAACTCTTTAGTGGAAAGAAAACTCTCGTTTTCACCATCTTCCAAAGAAGGAAACCTTACTAACTTGTGATAGCAATCCAGATGAACTCTATTAAATTGCAACCAGTTCATACCCAAGATTACGTCCAAACCCTCCAACGGCAAACACACTAAATCCATAACGAAGTCCTTACCATACATGGTCAAAGGACAACTTGCACACACCAAAGAAGTAGTTACCGACCCCGAAGCGGGAGTCCCAATAACCATACCACTACTCAAAGAAACCATACACAAATCCAACTGCTTAGCACACGCAAGAGAAATGAACGAGTGAGTCGCTCCAGTATCAATAATAGCAACTAAAGGCATATCATTAATAAAGCATGTACCTTTAATCAAACGATCCGCCGCATTAGTAGCGTCTCAACCTGCTAATGCGAAAACTTTTCCGCCCGCCTGAGCTTGCTTCGGTTTGGTACAATTCGGGCTAATGTGACCCACCTCGCCACAATTAAAACACTTCACAGCATTCTTTCTACACTCTGCTGCATCATGTCCAAGGAGCCCACAGTTGGAACACTTCGCCTTGAACTTTCCACAATCATAAGACTTGTGGCCCATCACGCCACACTTAAAACATTTGATCGCACCGGAACCTCCTCCGGGTCTCCTATCAAAGTTTCCCCTATGTTTGCCCTTATCAGCAGGCGTCACATAAGGTCCGCTTCGTACTTGCTGCTTCCCTCTCCTCTCGCTCAAACCCTTATAATGAGTAGAACGAGCTCTACTGTCTTCTTCATAAATCCTACAGCACTCAGTCAAATCCGAAAATCTTCGTATTCTTTGATAACCCACCGCTTGCTTTATCTCAGGACGCAAGCCATTCTCATACTTGATACATTTGGAAAATTCCGCCG
Organism: Lathyrus sativus; assembly: GCA_963859935.3. Classification (NCBI taxonomy): domain Eukaryota; kingdom Viridiplantae; phylum Streptophyta; class Magnoliopsida; order Fabales; family Fabaceae; genus Lathyrus; species Lathyrus sativus. The sequence goes on from OZ012741.1 coordinate 21,084,222, forward strand.
TAACCGCATCATACTGAGGGTGAAACTTCACTAACTCAGTAAACTTAGCGGTGTAGTCCACCACCGACATATTACCTTGTTTCAACTCCAGAAATTCCATTTCTCTCTTCCCTTTAACACTTTCGGGATAATACTTCCTTAGAAACTCAGTACGAAATAAATCCCACGTAATCTCCTCATCGTCGACCTCAAGAACTTGCCTCACGCTGACCCACCAGTCATCAGCCTCTTCTCTCAGCATGTGAGTCCCTAGTCTCACCTTGTTCCCTTCAGCACAATCCATCACCCTAAAGATCCTCTCAATTTCCTTTAACCATATCTGAGCACCATCCGGATCAAATCTCCCTTTGAACACCGGTGGTTGGTTCTTCCTGAACTCATCATTCGCATTCACGTTAGGTGCACCCTGCACAGCTCTGGCCATAGCCTCTAACGCCGCTGCCATAGCATTGTCATTACGACCTGCCATATTCTGAGGATTACCAAAAATAACAACAAGGTTAAACAACCGTTCAACCAACACAACAACAAGACAGACACGACTGACTCAACACTGGCTCTGATACCACTTAATGTAACACCCCCTTTCTATACCCCCAAATTAACCAAATAAATCAATTAGGCACTTAGAAAATTTATTTCATCAGAGTTTAATTAAAACATGGTATATAAGAGGCGCATCACATTATCATGAAATTAAACACATACGATACCTGCTCAAAATAGATATGCAACAATGGGTAACCCACATCTCAATATTTAGAATAAAAGCGGAAACATACAAATATTGAATCAATCACATTCATAAACGTATATACAACCATCAGTTAATTCATGCTTTACAACATATCCACAGCAGATACATACACATATGTATCACAAAAGAATCAAAACAAATGTAACTCCAAAAGAGTCAAAGGCTTCCTAACTACCCAGATGTTACATATCAGAGCCATTGACCAAAAAGAATGAAGACATCGCTTCACAAAAAGAACCTCCAGCTTCCTACTCTGCAATGCCTCATAGAGCATTATAAAACAGCAGAAGGGTGAGAAACAACATCATAACAGTTAATGCATAAAATTGTATATATATACATATACTCACATTTGTACAAGTTATACTCAAATTATGTTCTCACCACGTTAAACATATACAAATAATCATGCCTCTACACATGCTTATGAACATTCACAATATGTTCCTCCAAACAATCATATATAACATACACAGTTATATTCATTCAACCAATGCATCATACACAGATGACTCATGCAACTCATAGAGACCGACACACGACTCTATGCAGATGCAAATGCGGTACCGACTCATTCAACAGATTCTCTAAGGAATCGAGTATTCAGCAGATCCTCCACGGGATCAAGTACTCAGCAGATTCTCCACGGAATCAAATATTCATCAGATTCTCCACGGAATCGAATATTCAGCAGATCCTCCACGGGATCAAGTACTCAGCAGATTCTCCACGGAATCAAATACTCTAGCCAATCCTCCACGGGATTACATGTTATGACCGATTCTCCGAGGAATCACACAATGCAACCGATTCTCCAAGGAATCTAATATAACCATCGTATCATACGAGGTTCTGCAAATCCTCCGAGGGATCATTCAACACAAAAATGCATACTATACTCACAAACATACTCATTGCATTTATCACATACATCGCATATATCTATCATGCATTCACATTATGCACCATTCCACACATGGTTTACACACATATCAGCCTATCAATGCGTTTCTATTCAATTCGAGCAAATACACAAGATTATCAAATATTCAAGATTCACCATTTACTCTACAATCTAGGATTCACGCCTTTCGGCCACCCACAGCACGACATGTCAAAATAGTTCACACATCGATCATTCATATAGGCATTAATCATAATTGAATCAATCAAACATCATGCTATGAACAAACAGCAAAACAAAATAACACTGCCAGGTTCGCCAACCTTCGCCTGGCGAAGCCACGCAGCGAATGCTCGCTGGCCTTCGCCTGGCGAACTTCCCAGCGAAGTCCACTGGGAGTAATTCTGGAATTACTCGCTGAGGCTCGCTACACACTCTCCTGGCGAACCTTCGCCACTCACTTCGCCTGGCGAACTTGCCAGCGAATACAGGGTATTAGCTTCTGACTTGCTTCGCTACAGCTCGCTGGGCTTCGCCTGGCGAGCCTGCGAAGACAGAACTTCCATGGCTGTCTCAAAAGCCCAAACTCCACAAAATCAACCGATTAAATCCAAACCAGTTTCAGCGGCACAACCCAACCATCACCCGACTAAACTACATCGTCTAATCCGAGTTCTAACCGATTGAAACCTCATTCTACTCACAAAACCAACTTCTAACCTAAGTGGAAAAAGAGTAGAAACTCTACAAAATCCACACACATACACATACAATCATACACATTAAAGAGATGATAGAGCTTCACACCCTTACCGATCGATTGCAAGCTTTGGTGATGATCCCTTGATGATTCTAGGTTTTCCTCTCCACTTTCTCTTCTCTTTCTCTTCTCCTCTTTTCTTTCTCTTGTTTTTCCTCTTATGTTACTATCTTTCTTCCTTTTCCTCTCTTATTCTATTTCTATCTCTATTTCTTTCCTCTCAAATTCTTTCCAACACTTACCAATCAATTCTCACATTAAAGTGCTAAATGTCTAAAATGCCCTTTTTACTCTAATTCCCCGAAAACTCTCCGAATCGGTAAAAATAGATAAAATAAGCAAACACCACATAACAATATATAATTTCTCAATTTAAACAAACATCAATTAAATAAATTAAAAGACTCAACAATTAATGGGAATTCAGAATCGGGGCGTTACAACTCTCCCCCACTTTAGAAATTTTTGTCCTCGAAAATATCACCTGATTCAAACAACTCCGGATGCGACTCTCGCATCTTGCCCTCCAATTCCCAAGTCATGTTGCCTTCCGCGGCACCTCCCCAAGACACTTTCACAAGCGCAATATCCTTGCCTCTTAGTTTCTTAACTTCGCGGTCCAAAATACTAACCGGTAAAACTTCAACTGTAAGGTTATCTCTTACTTCAACTTCATCCATTGGGATAACATGTGACGGATCCGGAACATACTTCCGGAGTTGCGAGACATGGAATACATCATGCAAATTCGAAAGATTCGGAGGCAACGCCACACGATAAGCCACAACACCAACTCGTGCGACAATCTGATACAGACCAATAAAACGAGAAGTCAACTTTCTCGACTTCAAAGCACGACCCACACCCGTAACCGGTGTAACTCTCAAAAACACATGGTCGCCCTCTTGAAACTCGAGATCCTTTCTCCTTTTATCATGATAACTTTTCTGTCTATTCTGAGAAGCTCTCATCTTTTCCCGAATAAATTTCACCTTTTCCGTCGTTTGTTGTACCATTTCCGGACCAACTACCGACTTTTCACCTGTCTCATGCCAACACAGAGGTGTTCGACATCTCCGACCATATAAAGCCTCAAATGGCGCCATACCAATACTCGAATGGAAACTGTTATTATAGGTGAAATCAATCAACGCTAAATAACCGTCCCACGCACCACCTTGCTCAAGTACACAAGCGCGCAACAAGTCTTCTAACGATTGAATCGTCCTCTCGGTTTGACCATCTGTTTGCGGATGATATGCCGAACTCAATCTCAACTTAGAACCCAAGGCACCTTGCAAACTCTCCCAAAATCTTGAAGTAAATCTAGGATCTCTATCCGACACAATACTCTTAGGAACTCCATGAAGCTTCACAATAGTGCCAACATAAATCTCGGCCAACCTTTCCAAAGAATAAGTAATATCAATCGGAATAAAGTGAGCCGATTTAGTAAGCCTATCAACAATCACCCAAATAGCATTATGTCCTCTTTGCGTATTCGGCAATCCCGTAACAAAATCCATCGATATACTATCCCATTTCCATTCCGGAATATCCAACGGTTGCATCAATCCACTAGGCTTCTGATGCTCCACCTTAGACTTCTGGCAAGTCAAACACGAGTACACAAAACGAGCAACATCGCTTTTCAATCCAGACCACCAAAAGATCTTCTTCAAATCCTGATACATCTTATTCGCTCCCGGATGAATACTCAAGTTACTCCGATGTCCCTCTTCCAATATCATCTTTTTCAAATCCGCATCATCGGGAATACAAATACGACCTCGAAACCTCAAAACTCCTAATTCATCAACTTTGAAATCTTCATTTCCATTCGTCATCAAATCCACAAATTTCAAATCCAACTTTTGCTTTTCACACACCGTAGCAAGAAAATCATTCGTGACATGCAACATACCAAGCTTCACACTACTTGGCGTTAACTCACAAACCAAACTTAAATCTCTAAAGTTCTCCAAGAGTTCCCACTCTCTAACCATCAAAGTAGACACGTGCAACGACTTCCGACTTAAGGCATCGGCTACCACATTCGCCTTACCCGGATGATAATTTAAACCAAAATCATAGTCCTTCAAAAGTTCTAGCCATCTCCTTTGCCTCATATTCAATTCTTTCTGATCAAACAAATACTTCAAACTCTTGTGATCGCTAAAAACTTCAAATCTTGCACCATAAAGATAGTGCCTCCAAATTTTCAAAACGAACACTACGACCGCTAACTCCAAATCATGAGTAGGATAATTCTTTTCATGTACTCTCAACTGTCTAGAAGCATACGCCACGACCTTCCCATCTTGCATCAATACACCACCCAATCCTGACAAAGAAGCATCGCAATAAATCACAAAAGGTTCTGTAGGATTCGGAAAAATCAAAACTGGCGCTATTGTTAACCTTCTCTTTAATTCCATGAAACTCTCTTCACAATTAACATCCCAAATAAAAGTCTTTCCTTTACAAGTCAACTGCGTTAACGGAAGTGCTAACTTTGAAAATCCTTCAATAAACCTCCGGTAGTAACCGGCCAAGCCCAAAAAGCTTCGAATTTCCGTAACCGATCTTGGAGTCTCCCATTGCATTACCGCATCGATCTTGGATGGATCCACATTAATACCATTTCCGGAAATAATATGTCCAAGAAAACTCACCTCCGACAACCAAAACTCACACTTAGACAACTTTGCGTACAACTTCTTCTCTTTCAAAATCCGCAACACAATCCTTAAATGTTCTTCGTGTTCCTCTCGAGACTTAGAATAAATCAAAATGTCATCGATAAACACTACCACAAAACGATCCAACTGCTCGTGGAAGATACAGTTCATATATTCCATGAAAACACCCGGTGCATTAGAAACTCCGAATGGCATCACCGTATACTCATAGTGACCATTTCGTGTTCTAAAAGCCGTCTTCGAAATATCTTCTTCCTTAACCCGAATCTGGTGATAACCGGATCTCAAATCAATCTTACTAAAAACACGGGCTCCAACTAATTGATCCATCAAATCATCAATTCTCGGAAGCGGATACTTGTTCTTAATTGTCACCTTATTCAACTGCCGATAATCAATACACAACCGCATACTACCATCTTTCTTCTTTACCAACAATACCGGCGCACCCCAAGGAGAAACACTTGGTCTTACAAATCTCTTATCCAACAAATCATTCAACTGCTTCTTCAATTCCACCAACTCCGATGCCGACATCCGATACGGGGCCATCGAAATCGGTCTAGTACCCGGAACTAGATCAATAGAAAATTCAACCTCTCTCTTTGGCGGCACATCCGCAACATCTTCCGGAAACACTTCAGGAAATTCACAAATCACAGGAAACACGTCGAGCTCAACTTTGCTCTCCACCGACAACGATGCAAACAAACCAAACAACTGAGCTTCGTCCGCTAAAAGTTTCTTCAACTCTTTAGTGGAAAGAAAACTCTCGTTTTCACCATCTTCCAAAGAAGGAAACCTTACTAACTTGTGATAGCAATCTAGATGAACTCTATTAAATTGCAACCAGTTCATACCCAAGATTACGTCCAAACCCTCCAACGGCAAACACACTAAATCCATAACGAAGTCCTTACCATACATGGTCAAAGGACAACTTGCACACACCAAAGAAGTAGTTACCGACCCCGAAGCGGGAGTCCCAATAACCATACCACTACTCAAAGAAACCATACACAAATCCAACTGCTTAGCACACGCAAGAGAAATGAACGAGTGAGTCGCTCCAGTATCAATAATAGCAACTAAAGGCATATCATTAATAAAGCATGTACCTTTAATCAAACGATCCGCCACATTAGTAGCGTCTGAACCTGCTAATGCGAAAACTTTTCCGCCCGCCTGAGCTTGCTTCGGATTGGTACAATTCGGGCTAATGTGACCCACCTCGCCACAATTAAAACACTTCACAGCATTCTTTCTACACTATGCTGCATCATGTCCAAGGAGCCCACAGTTGGAACACTTCGCCTTGAACTTTCCACAATCATAAGACTTGTGGCCCATCACGCCACACTTAAAACATTTGATCGCACCGGAACCTCCTCCGGGTCTCCTATCAAAGTTTCCCCTATGTTTGCCCTTATCAGCAGGCGTCACATAAGGTCCGCTTCGTACTTGCTGCTTCCCTCTCCTCTCGCTCAAACCCTTATAATGAGTAGAACGAGCTCTACTGTCTTCTTCATAAATCCTACAGCACTCAGTCAAATCCGAAAATCTTCGTATTCTTTGATAACCCACCGCTTGCTTTATCTCAGGACGCAAGCCATTCTCATACTTGATACATTTGGAAAATTCCGCCGTAACCGCATCATAGTGAGGGTGAAACTTCACTAACTCAGTAAGCTTAGCGGTGTAGTCCACCACCGACATATTACCTTGTTTCAACTCCAGAAATTCCATTTCTCTCTTCCCTTTAACACTTTCGGGATAATACTTCCTTAGAAACTCAGTACGAAATAAATCCCACGTAATCTCCTCATCGTAGACCTCAAGAACTTGCCTCACGCTGACCCACCAGTCATCAACCTCTTCTCTCAACATGTGAGTCCCTAGTCTCACCTTGTTCCCTTCAGCACAATCCATCACCCTAAAGATCCTCTCAATTTCCTTTAACCATATCTGAGCACCATCCGGATCAAATCTCCTTTTGAACACCGGTGGTTGGTTCTTCCTGAACTCATCATTCGCATTCACGTTAGGTGCACCCTGCACAGCTCTGGCCATAGCCTCTAACGCCGCTGCCATAGCATTGTCATTACGACCTGCCATATTCTGAGGATTACCAAAAATAACAACAAGGTTAAACAACCGTTCAACCAACACAACAACAAGACAGACACGACTGACTCAACACTGGCTCTGATACCACTTAATGTAACACCCCCTTTCTATACCCCCAAATTAACCAAATAAATCAATTAGGCACTTAGAAAATTTATTTCATCAGAGTTTAATTAAAACATGGTATATAAGAGGCGCATCACATTATCATGAAATTAAACACATACGATACCTGCTCAAAATAGATATGCAACAATGGGTAACTCACATCTCAATATTTAGAATAAAAGCGGAAACATCCAAATATTGAATCAATCACATTCATAAACGTATATACAACCATCAGTTAATTCATGCTTTACAACATATCCACAGCAGATACATACACATATGTATCACAAAAGAATCAAAACAAATGTAACTCCAAAAGAGTCAAAGGCTTCCTAACTACCCAGATGATACATATCAGAGCCATTGACCAAAAAGAATGAAGACATCGCTTCACAAAAAGAACCTCCAGCTTCCTACTCTGCAATGCCTCATAGAGCATTATAAAACAGCAGAAGGGTGAGAAACAACATCATAACAGTTAATGCATAAAATTGTATATATACATATACTCACATTTGTACAAGTTATACTCAAATTATGTTCTCACCACGTTAAACATATACAAATAATCATGCCTCTACACATGCTTATGAACATTCACAATATGTTCCTCCAAACAATCATATATAACATACACAGTTATATTCATTCAACCAATGCATCATACACAGATGACTCATGCAACTCATAGAGACCGACACACGACTCTATGCAGATGCAAATGCGGTACCGACTCATTCAACAGATTCTCTAAGGAATCGAGTATTCAGCAGATCCTCCACGGGATCAAGTACTCAGCAGATTCTCCACGGAATCAAATATTCATCAGATTCTCCACGGAATCGAATATTCAGCAGATCCTCCACGGGATCAAGTACTCAGCAGATTCTCCATGGAATCAAATACTCTAGCCAATCCTCCACGGGATTACATGTTATGACCGATTCTCCGAGGAATCACACAATGCAACCGATTCTCCAAGGAATCTAATATAACCATCGTATCATACGAGGTTCTGCAAATCCTCCGAGGGATCATTCAACACAAAAATGCATACTATACTCACAAACATACTCATTGCATTTATCACATACATCGCATATATCTATCATGCATTCACATTATGCACCATTCCACACATGGTTTACACACATATCAGCCTATCAATGCGTTTCTATTCAATTCGAGCAAATACACAAGATTATCAAATATTCAAGATTCACCATTTACTCTACAATCTAGGATTCACGCCTTTCGGCCACCCACAGCACGACATGTCAAAATAGTTCACACATCGATCATTCATATAGGCATTAATCATAATTGAATCAATCAAACATCATGCTATGAACAAACAGCAAAACAAAATAACACTGCCAGGTTCGCCAACCTTCGCCTGGCGAAGCCACGCAGCGAATGCTCGCTGGCCTTCGCCTGGCGAACTTCCCAGCGAAGTCCACTGGGAGTAATTCTGGAATTACTCGCTGAGGCTCGCTACACACTCGCCTGGCGAACCTTCGCCACTCACTTCGCCTGGCGAACTTGCCAGCGAATACAGGGTATTAGCTTCTGACTTGCTTCGCTACAGCTCGCTGGGCTTCTTCTGGCGAAGCTTCGCTGCCATTCGCCTGGCGAGCCTGCGAAGACAGAACTTCCATGGCTGTCTCAAAAGCCCAAACTCCACAAAATCAACCGATTAAATCCAAACCAGTCTCTGCGGCACAACCCAACCATCACCCAACTAAATTACATTGTCTAATCCGAGTTCTAACCGATTGAAACCTCATTCTACTCACAAAACCAACTTCTAACCTAAGTGGAAAAAGAGTAGAAACTCTACAAAATCCACACACATACACATACAATCATACACATTAAAGAGATGATAGAGCTTCACACCCTTACCGATCGATTGCAAGCTTTGGTGATGATCCCTTGATGATTCTAGGTTTTCCTCTCCACTTTCTCTTCTCTTTCTCTTCTCCTCTTTTCTTTCTCTTGTTTTTCCTCTTATGTTACTATCTTTCTTCCTTTTCCTCTCTTATTCTATTTCTATCTCTATTTCTTTCCTCTCAAATTCTTTCCAACACTTACCAATCAATTCTCACACTAAAGTGCTAAATGTCTAAAATGCCCTTTTTACTCTAATTCCCCGAAAACTCTCCGAATCGGTAAAAATAGATAAAATAAGCAAACACCACATAACAATATATAATTTCTCAATTTAAACAAACATCAATTAAATAAATTAAAAGACTCAACAATTAATGGGAATTCAGAATCGGGGCGTTACACAGAGTATTGTCTGGTTTGCAGCAGGCTGGTCTGGTGTGATATTGTGCATTTTTACATTTGCTCAATCCACTGTTATTCACCTTTATTTATCTTTTACCGCATAACAAATTATGATGGTTGTAACTCTGTTCTGATGCAGGTTTTGCCGCTTCGAGGACGATACGTACGCAACGTGAAATGAAGGCTTTGGAGCACACATGGTTATTCCACAAAGAATTTGCATACCGCGGAAAGTATGTGGGGTCATGGAGAGAATACGGTCTTTTTGTGCGAAGATCTTGTGCTGCTGCGGTAATTCACTCCCTCCTCTTCTGCAGGTGACTCAAGGTGTGAGTAACAGGTTGCGTCATGGTATGCGCAGAGTGTTGGCTAGTACGGCTTCGGTATTGTTTTGCTTGCATTTTCACTTCTTGCCTTCAGTAAGCTTGTCCCCTAGATTATTTCTCACCGACTTAAAATTAACTATTACAATTGCTTTTACTGAACTTTGTACGGATTTGAACTTGTTGATATCTGAAATCTAACGTACACAGGAACTGTGAATTACAGGCTTTGCTCGTGCTTTTGTGACCGTTCAATAAAGTGGAACCAACGACTTCATGAAGGGCGGTGATTGTCTCGAAATTCTGAACCCTTTCCTGGATTTAATGTCCTCTTGATGCTCCTGCATTTGTGCCAGGATTTGCCACCGTATCCCTCCAAATGTGTTGGCTGCATTGTTTTGCAGGTCGTGAGCAGGACAAGTTTGTGAAACGTGGCTTTGCCGTGAATTTTGCAGCAGCTTGTACGGCGATGAAACTCATATTCTGCGTAATGCTTGTTTGTGGGATCCATTTGATCTGAAATTGCGAAAGATTTGTAGCTCTGTCAAGCTTGGTATAGGTCTAACGTGATTCTCTCAACAGCATGGCATATCGCGGCATATTATGTGATCTTGATTACTTCCGCAAACTGGTGCGTGAATTATTTATGCGCATAATCATCTTTAAGTGGTTATATTATCCTGGGAGTGGTATGTTAGTTACGGTACGGAACCGCTTCTTCTTTCATCTTCTTCTTTTGTATTGCAGCGCACTTGTTTACTGGGTAAATTGATTGTCGTGAATACTCTTACGTCCATTTTCCATTTCACATCGGCAGGATTGTGCGCACCCAGACGAACTTTCAAAATGGCTCGCGAAGTATGTGAGTGGTGATTGGGAGCTGCTGCTATATACTGGAAGCACAAACTTCCCTTCTTTTTCCGCGACGTTGGCTGTAATGATTTTGCAAGTGCTGCCACTGCTTGGAGAGTCCTTTTTATCACTCTTTTTCTGCAATTTCTTTTGTCTATTGTGGTTGTAATGCAATTCAAATTGTGAATTGGTGCAGGTCGTCGTATTGTGGACTTTGAGAAATCAGAATAGTGCGTGACGTATTGCGGCTGGTGGTCTTTGGTTTGATAGCAGCAGGTTGTTTGGGTAAGAGTTAAAGGTTAAAGGTCTGTGCTGTTGTGTTTTATTTTTTGTCAAGTTTGTGGTACCAAAACATGGTTGTGCAACGTGGTCATTCCGGTTCATAATCCTTCACGTGTTCCTTCCCTCTTTTTTTTTGTGAAGCGGTCATATGTGTAGGACACACATTGTGAAGGGCTGGGGTGGTGAATTGGTTGATGTAATTGTACAATTTTGTTTATGCAGAGTGGGTTGTTGCTAATTTTTATTCATGTTGCAGATGTGGTTATATGGTGCGTGTGGGTCCAACAACACATGATATCTCGCCTTTTGTAGTTTCTTGAGCTTCACTTTGAATTTTTGACAAAGCCATAAGGGTATTTGCACCACTATACAAACCACTGAGCCGTGAATCCTTGTAATAAAAATAAGTTATGAATGAATCCTTGTATTTCCACTTCTTGAATTTCAATTTAATAATCACTCTACAATTCATGCTCTAATATTGTGACTTTTATTATTGGGTCATTCTCAATTTCAAAATGTTGTGATCTTGAAACTCAAAGAATTCACTTGGTCACAACATGAGAGGAAAGCTCTTAGACCCTTCTTGAATCAATTTGTATTACTTTGAAAAATAACTCAAAAATAAATCTGGGAAGGCACTATTCGCAACTTGTAAATGAATTCTCATGACTTAAAACAAATTAATCTAATAAGCACGAGACATCTTAATCACGACTTCCCATTACAACTTGACATAACTCATCTTACCCCTTAATCCCACCATGAATTGAATTAAACACATGCTCAAATTACAAATTAGTTCTATGTTGAAGATTAATGATCCCAACTCCGAATCACTAATAACCATCATAACAACAGTTCTTCCATCCATGACTTGTACATATGCTTGATCCACTTGAATATGACTAAAAATCTGCTTGAGATAAGCCTCAAAGTCAATCGATCACATCTTAACCACTCTGCCATGCTAATGGGATATCTTTTTTATTATTTCCACTAGGATTCCACATATTTGCAAAGGAATGTAATCTCAATGGGTACAGACAAATTCCCCATCCTTAAAACCTCATAAAATTGTGGCCAAAGGCCAAATGACCACCTATAGCAAGATCATGAATGCACACTAGAACGTGGTATCAGAAATTTGAAATGGTAGGACAAATTTAGGGTATGACATGGTGCAACTGTCAATTTGATGCCTCGATCATTGTTAAGCAAGATTGGGAAGAATGATTGTAACACCCCCTTTCTATACCCCAAATAATCAATTAATTATTTAGGCACATGTTAAAAATTCATCAGAGTATAATTAAAACACGGTATAAAAGAGGTGTGTCACATTATACTTGAGATTAAAACATACAACACCTGCTCATTTAAAGATATGCAACAGTGGGGTAACTTCAACAGGGGAACTTAGTCCTTACACCCACATCTCAATATTTAGAAAATAAAAGCGAAAAATCTAAACATTGCATAACATCAAACATATATATATATATATATATATATATATATATATATATCATCCATCAGCAGATACATATACAAATGTATCACAAAAGAATCATATACAATCCTAGCTACCCGGTGCTACATATCAGAGCCAACCAACCAAAAAAATGAGGACACGCTTCACAAAAGACCTCCATCCAACCTATTCTGCAATGCCTCATAGAGCATCATAAAACAGCAGAAGGGTGAGAAACATTATCATAATAACAATGCATATAATTATATATTTATAGTATAATATACACATATTCCACATACTCACCACAATTCATCACAATCCAATCATAGACATCGCAATGTATACGATTATATATATATATATATATATATATATATATATATATATATATATATATATATATATATATATATATATATATATATATATATATATATATATATATATATATATATATATATATATATATATATATATATATATATATATATATATATATATATATATATATATATATATATATATATATATATATATATATATATATATATATATATATATATATATATATATATATATATATATATATATATATATATATATATAACACCAAGCATTTCATCATGCATAATTCCACAATTATCATCATCTCACATAAACATACACAATTATGTTTATTTCATCACCATTTCACATAAACATCTACAATTATGTTTATTTCATCACCATTTCACATAAACATCTACATTCATGTTTATTTCACCAATTCACAATCATAAGATGATAATGAAAATCATAGAGACCGACGCACGACTCTATGCAAATGCAATGCGGTACCAACTCAATCATCTCAAGTTCACTCAAGAACTTATTGGAACCATCGCTCGTTACCAATGTAACTCCCCGCCGGGCCTACGATGTTCACCCATTGCTCACACCCCACATGGGCACACAACGTTTCAGGATTGCTTAAGCCCCACTCGGGCATACAATCTGATTGCTCACACCCCACACGGGCATACAATCCTTCGTAATCCATTGCTCACACCCCACATGGGCACACAATGCTCCTGGATTACTCACACCTCACATAGGCACACAATCCGATTACGCACGGCTCACCTGGGCACATCATCATTAAAATCATCGGTCACACCCCACATGGGCACACGACGTTCATACGAATTCTCATAAGAATCACTCTACACAAGAATGCACATCATTATGCTTCACATACAAAATGACTTAAGACATTCTTGAAATGCATACATTTTTACAATATATTCATGCATTCATCTCATACCATCACATACCATTCATACACATTCACATCAATCTCATCATGCATTTACGTTTAGTTTAAACCATGCATTTACTTGCCAAATGGCCACAATTCACAATCTAGGATTCACGTCATACGACTATCCACAACATATCATATCACAGCATACAACTATGCATTCAGAGAAAGGGTTAATCACATTCGAATCGAAGAATCGACATTGGATGGAAACAACAAGAAAAATTTGTGTTGTCACGCTCGCTGGACCATTCGCCTAGTGAGGTCCTAGCGAATACTCGCTACTGGCTCGCTTAGCGAACACGCTAGCGAAGCCTGATCCTGAACTCCTGGAATTGCTCGTTGGGGCTTCGCCTAGCGAACCCCTCGCTACCTCCCTCACCTAGCGAACATGCTAGCGAAGGCTGATTTTGGCTACTGAAATCGCTTGCTACCCACTCGCTGGGACTTTTCCTAGCGAACCCTGCGCCACCCTGCTCGCCTAGCGAGCGTCTGCGTACGCAAATCCTCAATTTTCCAAAAACATCAAAAGATCACAAAATCACCCGATTTAAAATCTACAAGTTCCAGTAGTCTTAGCCCAACAATCCTCGACTAAACTACACCATTAAATCCAACTTCTAACCGTTAGAACATCGATTTCTATCGATTAAACCATTTCTGGCCTAGAATGGAAAATGTGGAAAAACACTCTCCAACTTAATTTCCCCGAAGATCAAAATCCTTCATTGGACCAACAGCTCTTAACGGACAAGTACCATCAGCAAGGTAACTTAGGTTAAAAGTTGGTAATGGAGTCGAACCAACAATGTTAGAACACAGATTGGTTCTTAATATATCTCAATGTTTTTATGATAACATTAATGAAATTTTGTATTAAGGAAATATATACTCTAATTTTTTTCAAGTGTTTTTGTTTCAGATATCAAATAAATATTCATCTGAAGACAAAAAGAATTCCTCTGAACATTAATTAACGCAAAGCTCTGAGTGTAGAAGCGCAGCACAGAAGACTCTGAGCAAAGCTACAGAAGACTCTGAAGCGCTACCTACAGAAGACTCTGAGCGCAGAGTATAAAGATTCAGCTTATTCAGAAGACTCTGTGAGAACTCAACGCTGCAACCTACAGAGGCTCTAAAGAATCTAGTCAACTCTGATCAAACATTCACGCTAAGCACTTTGCTGCAAAACTCTAGATAGAGTGACTCTGATAAAGAAGAACATGGAACATCATCAGAGGATCTGATGCAAGTATAGTTTTCATATCTGTTCATTTGAAAATATGCCAGCTTAAAGAAAGATTCGTTGTTAATCTCAATGTCTGCTCCAACGGCATTATTCCTCATTCGTGTATGACACAGGATTTTAGACAAAAGGGATAAGTCTGAACATTCCTCTTCTGGATAAGGAAAGTCAAAGAAGACAAAAGGCAACAGCATGCACAGTATTGCACAGTCTTTGAGAAATGGACTTGAAGTGTTATTTAAGCAAGTCTTCAGCATCATTTCAAAATTGACGAAATATAACGACGGAATACAAAACAATTAAAGAACATATTCAAACAACTTTCTTCAACAAACATTATTGTTTTATTTGTTCTTTATTTTGTGTAAAAATCATAGTTGTGATAATAGCTTTTTAGAAGCACTTAAACACATTGTATTTTATCTTTTGTAAAAGATCCTTGAGAGACCAAGTTGTGGTCAGATTTCTTGAGAAGACTAAGACTGTTTGTCTTAGTGGTATCACTGTAATCAAGTTTGATTTAGTGGATTAAGTCCTTGTTTGAGAGAGGCAAAATCACCTTGGCCGAGTGGACTGGAGTAATTTGAGTTCAAACGAACTAGGATAAAATAACTTATTTTTTTTCTATTATCATAGTTGTTTTTGAAACCTTTATCCAACCCCCCCCCCCCCCCCTCTAAGTGTTTTTCCTACCTTCAAACAGTACCAGCAGAAGGTGCTGAAAAGCTTTTTTGCCCTAATGGTCTGGTTTTCCGGTAAGACGGTAGGAACTCACTCAGCCGTGGATCAAAAAGATCAACCTGTGCTAAAGGACCAGATATATCACGGGGTTTACCTGAAACAATTAAAGGAATCATTACCTGAGAATGATAGATACTTTTTGCAGTCTCAGAGGTAGGCTCCGGAATGCATGGACGATTTTCCACTATATGAGGACCAGCCAGGTTGATGAAGGAAGGAATAGGTTGTTTGGTCTGGGTTGTGCGCCCTTTCTGGGTTTTTCTGTCTTGAGCAGCGGTTTGAGAAGAAGCCATTGTTAGTGTTGGGAAGTGAGAAAAAAATTTCTGAACACAATAAGGAAAGTAGAGAATGCAAAGACGTTTGGAATTCAAGAACGTAAAAAGTTTCACAAAACGGTGAAGAAGGGTATTTATAAGCGTTCTCAAAACTCAAAGGAACGAGATCCACCGTTGAAAATGATCAAAGTAGTGGGACACGTGTTGGTTTGAAGAAAAAGGATGTGTGTGGGAAGTTATGGTCAGAATACAGGCGCATGTTTCCAAGATAAAATGATGATGAATACGGCTGAAAAGACGTTTTAGATTTATCATAGTGGCGTAATAGATGTCATATGTAACAACCCGATTTTAATTAACCGATTAATTGTACTAGTTAATTGAATTGTATGATTTAAGTGAATTATTGGATTTAACTGAGTTACTCTATTTGGTAGGATCAGGAGGATTTAACGAATGTTTTCTAACTAATGTCAAGATGAGATATTTCATGAGAAAAGATGTTGGCAAATATTTTAAGAGGAGAAATATATTGGAAAGAGATAAGAGAGAAGAATATATATACAGGGGAAGCGGAACGAACATGTATAATAGAAAACATGAAAGAAAAGTGGAGGAAGAAGAGAAAATAGAAGGAAAGTGGAGAAAGAAGAGAAAGTAGAAGGAAAAAGGAGGAAAAGCTTAGAAATGCTCAGGAACGACTTCCGGCTTCCGATTAATCGAGGTAAGGGTGTGAAATCTTACTATCTTAATTAATGTGTATGATTATGCATGCGTGCGTTTGGATTCGTTAGGGTTTTCTAGTCATTTTCCATTTAGGGCAGAAGTTGATTCGATCGGTAGAATCGATGTTTGGACGGTTAGAATCGAGAATGAATCGAGTTTTGGTTATGCTTTAAGGCAACTTAAGGTGCAAGGAGAAATTGTCTGGCAAGTGATTCAGAATTGGTAGTTGTTGTATATTGTGCCAGAGTTTGAGGAAGCCTCAATTGTCTAGTGGAGATTCGAGACGGTTAATAATCTTGAGAGCTTAAAGTATTTGTTCGAATTAAAGGAGTTGGATATGGTACATAAGGTATAACAGGGACTTCTGGAAAAGTATGAGTTTGGGTCGAATTACTGTTCGAATAAACAATGGGGTAGTTGAGGTATCGAAATTGGAAGTTTCTGTATATGCTGGCAATAATGAAAAAAGTTAGAACGGATTAAGCAAGTTCGAGACATGAATTGGAATTGTAGAGAGATTTCTTATGGAACTGAGCTTTGGGTGTGTGGAGACTAACTATTAGTATTCTCGATGGAATTCGAGAAGGTTGGAATTCTAATTGGAGTTAATAGATTGATTAAGTTTAATGAATTGAAGTCGAAGGATTAATTCTCGGATTTATGGAAATGGTGACATGAGATATTGTGATAGGGTCTAAGAGTCCGAATAATGTGGAATGGATGAGAATCGAGAAGTTGATTTTCGGATTGAGGGATGTGACGACATGGGGTGTCTTGTTAGAGTGAATGTTCCGACAATGTGAGTTGGATAAGAGTACTCCGAAAAGAGGGTATTGAGACATATCGAGTATTCATCCAAGTGCTATGAGGAAGTGTAGAACTCCTTTGCGTTAATGTGTGTTTGGCAAGAGTGTTGTACTCGGACTTGGGATTATGCAAGAAGCGACTGAAAAGATTAGAGGGTCCAAGGAAGGACGTGTTTTGAGAGTTACGATGGTAGCTGGTGTTGATCGAGCTCGAAGTCTCGAGAACACACCGTGCCTTGTTGGATTTGTATCAGAGTAGCGCAGCGGAAGCGTGGGGAAATGGCATGTTAGATTGTATTATCGCTGTCACTTGGTGAATTGCATGATGTGTTCATGTGTATAGGCTAAGGAGGTGCATAGTTTCAGAGGGATGGTATATCAGTGAGAAAGCATTTGACTGCTGAGACAATGCTGATTCAAGTCGGTGAATGAGGAGCAACTTTGAGACAAGAGGATTGTCATGGTAGAGGCAGTTAGGAGAACCAACTAGAGGAATCTAGAATTGAGAGATTGAGATACGAGAGTCGTATCCGGGATTGTGTGAACCAGGTAACATTTTCGAGGACGAAAATTCCTAAAGTGGGGGAGAGTTGTAACAGCCTGATTTTAATTAACCGATTAATTGTACTAGTTAATTGAATTGTATGATTTAAGTGAATTATTGGATTTAACTGAGTTACTCTATTTTGTAGGATCAGGAGGATTTAACTAATGTTTTCTAACTAATGTCAAGATGAGATATTTCATGAGAAAAGATGTTGGCAAATATTTTAAGAGGAGAAATATATTGAAAGAGATAAGAGAGAAGACTATATATACGGGGGAAGCGGAACGAACATGTATAATAGAAAACATGAAAGAAAAGTGGAGGAAGAAGAGAAAATAGAAGGAAAGTGGAGAAAGAAGAGAAAGTAGAAGGAAAAAGGAGGAAAAGCTTAGAAATGCTCAGGAACGACTTCCGGCTTCCGATTAATCGAGGTAAGGGTGTGAAATCTTACTATCTTAATTAATGTGTATGATTATGCATGCGTGCGTTTGGATTCGTTAGGGTTTTCTACTAATTTTCCGTTTAGGGCAGAAGTTGATTCGATCGGTAGAATTGATGTTTGGACGGTTAGAATTGAGAATGAATGGAGTAGATTAGTCGGGTATTGCTGGGCTAAGTCTACTGGGGACGATCGGGTTGGAATCAGTCTGTTTGAGAAGTTAGGGCTTTTGGACAGCCATGGAGGTTCTGAACTCGCAGGTTCGCCAAGCGAACGGTAGCGAACCAAGTCAGAACCATTCCCCTGTCTTCGTTGGCGAGTTCGCCAGGCGAATGTGCGTGGCAAAGGTTCGCCAGGCGAGTGTGCTGGCGAGTGTTGGCGAATAATTGCAGAATAACTCCCAATGGTCTTCGCTGGCAAGTTCGTCAGGCGAACGTTGCAGCGAAGGTTCGCCAATGGGTTCGCCAGGCGAAGGGTGGCGAACATGACAGCTTTTGTTTTGCCTTGTCTGTTTCCATCCAATGTTGTGGTGTTTGATATTAGCATGAAATGATTAGTTTATATGCTATGGTATGATGTGTTGTGGGTAGCCTTATGGCGTGAATCCTAGATTATGTATTATTTGTGAATATGTGGCCTTTTGGCATATATGACTCTTTATTTAAATCGATTAAAACGCATGATGGATGAGGTGGAGTGTGTTGTCGTTGGGCACGATAGTTGTGAGTTGTGAGAGTGAATTGAGTATGAAACGATGTGGGGTGAATGATGATTATAGGATGAATATATCGCGAGGGGCATATTGAGCGTACACGTTGATGAGTGATTCATTGTATGTGTTTAATGTGAAAAATGATGAAAAACAAATTTGTGAATATGTGTGCGGTAGTATGTGATGAATGCATGAGTATGTTTGTGAACATTTATGCATTTTGTATTGATTAATCCCGCGTAGGATCTGCAGAGACATCGTGTGCCCTTGTGGGGGTGTGAGCGATGGTCTATAGTTGATTGAGTCATCTTGCATGTGAAGCATCATGATTGCATTCTTGTGAGTCTGTTCCCGCGTAGGATCTGCAGAAATCATCGTGTGCCCTTGTGGGGTGTGAGCGATGGTTTAGTTACCTTGATTCTGCGTAGAATCTGCAGAAATTATCGTGTGCCCTTGTGGGGTGTGAGCGATGGTTTGGTTACCCTTGATCCCGTGTAGGATCTGCAGAACCTCGCTTGGTGCGATGGTTATATTTGATTCCGCGTAGAATCTGCAGAAATTATCGTGTGCCCTTGTGGGGTGTGAGCGATAGTTTATATTTGATCCCATGTAGGATCTGCAGAACCTCGTGCGCCCTTGTGGGGTGTGAGCGACGGTTATATTTGATTCCTTGGAGAATCTGCTGAATGAGTCGGTACCGCATTTGCATCTGCATAGAGTCGTGAGTCGGTCTCTATGAGTTGCATAATCATCTTTATATGATGCATAGGTGAAATAAACATGTATATAAATGTTTATGTGATTTGTGATAAATGAAACGTAATGTATGTGTGAATGTTAGGAGAAGTGTATGTATGTATACACATGATATGTTGATGTGGGAGTGGTGAGTGTGTGTGATGATTATGAAGTGTGACGCGAAATGTGGCGTATATGTATTTTATGATTGTTTATATACATAATTATATGCATTATTATTATGGTAATGTTTCTCACCCTTCTGCTGTTTTATGGTGCTCTATGAGGCATTGCAGATTAGGATTGCTGGAGGTTTCCTTCGGAGTATAGCTCTTTTTCTCTTGAGTCGGTCGCTCTGATATGTAACATCGGGTAGCTAGGCTTGTAGGGAATCCTTGTAATGCATTATATATGTATTTGTTGATGATGTTGTGAACAACCTGTTGACGTGTATATGTATTTTATCATGTCTTAAGTAATTCAACGTTTTAGTCTTCCGCTTAAATTAAACATGAATATGAAGATTGTTTTTAAGGAACTATGCGTTTATTTTTAGTTGAGATTTATCCCTTTTGAATTATTTCTTTTTAAACATTAATGTTCATGTGGTCGGATCGTGTATAATGTGACGCACTCTTTTATACCATAGCATTAAAATACTTTGATAAATTTTGCATACGTGATTAAGTGTTTAATTATTATATTATTTTTGGAGTATAGAAAGGGGTGTTACATCATAAGCATGAGAGAAAAAAAAACTGAACAGTTAGGCCACTAAGGTGAAAGTGGAGACATGCAAAGTGACATGCGTCGAAAATAAAAAGAAAAAACTGACCTTTCAACCTAAGACTGTCGAAAGGACAATTTTTGGGGGCAATTTGTTGACTCCTAAATTTTCGACGCTAGTCGAAGACCAGAGTTATCTGAAGGGAAAGATTTCAAGACTTGGCATGCAAGAACGTTTCGACCAAATCAAGAAAAGTTTCAAGCCGAAAAGAGATGAAAAGAAGCTGAAAATGGCTAAGTGTCGGAAAGTGCTCGACAAAGACTGTTGCGAGGAAAGCGTGAAGTGGGTTTGACAAAATTAGGGGGAAAACTACCAAATATTCAAATTCGAAGTAGTGGAAAACGTGGGAACAGTTACAAGGACGGAAAGAGCGCCAAAGGAGCATGTCATGAAACATCAACTGCCATGAGAAAGTTATTTTTTAGCATTATAAATAGATGTAAATTTTATGTAATAAAGGTGTTCATTCATTACAGTACTAGTACATACCACTCTGAGTACCCGCGTGTAGAGAAACGAGTTAACGAAAATGTACGTGATACAACACCAAACCTTTTATTATCAATGTGATTTGCCTTTACAATTTACTTGTTACTTTTAAACTTCCAGTCTTCACATTTCAAACTGCACTTTACATTTTTTTTGTTCATTTACTGCGCAAAGATCTCCTAGTCGAACGTGGAGTTCTGATTAGAGTTATTTTTCAAAACCATTTACTTATTTGCATCTTTATTTTAAAGCTCGTTACCTTTCAAAGGATTTACGTCAAACGCGGAGTTTGGCAGTAGTCTTTTAACCTTTACCTTACAGTTGTTATTTTAAAACCTCTACTTTCAGCTCTACAACATTTACATTTTTCTTGCGCTCGTCATTCTTTATTTGATTCAGTCGAAAAGGGAAATTCATACACTCTTAACACATGTTCTAGAACTTAATATAGTCGATCCTACAAGTTAGTCAATTTATCATTGATAGACCAACGATTATTTACCAAAAATCACAGTAATATTTTCTTAAATGTCGTTTTCATTATTATTATTATTGCTTAGATTTTTATTAACAATAAATTAATATTAAATTATAGCTTTTATCATTAATATTAATTAGCCAAATAATTATTGTAGAATTATTAATATTACTATTAGTTAGAATTTATTTACACTTTAATTTTTAAATCACTATTTAATCTATATTATTAGTTAATTAAAATATAATTAGTGTTTGATTATTAAATTATAGATTTTTATTATTATTTTGAGTATTAGTATTAATATTTGTGCGGAGTGTTATTGTATGGTTGAGACCTTGTCAGATTAATATTTAGCTACTTTAATTAATAAGTCAAATTATTAGGATTTTAAGTTGGCCTTTTTCAATGGATTGTTTTTATTATTATTATTATTATTAATAAGTGTACGCATCTGGTCAACTTGCAACCAGGTTAAGTCAACAAATTATTAAGAGATGTTAGATGAAGAAAAATAACCCTAAGAGAACAATCCTCACTGCTACAAACTGGAATTAGGGTTTCACATTGACACCCTAAGCTTCTGAACTTAGCCTCATCCACCATCAAAGATCCAAATGAACCTTGCACCTAAAAAGAAGAAGTCAGAAGGAGTAGGCGACGGAGAGGATCAAAGAAAGGAGAAAGTTCAAGGCAAGAAGAAAGAAGACTTAGAGCATCTCCAACCATGAACTCATTTTTGGGTTCTTTGTGGGACCTATTAAGCCACGTCAGCTTGAAGCAACTCAACTAATTTTTCACTCCAATTGTGCAATTCTGAAGAACTCATATTGGGTCCCACAAGTTTATTTTATTGTTAATATTTTATTCATATTAAATTTTATATCACTTAAAATAATAATTTTAATTTTTTTACAGAAAATTATTTCAATCTACTATATAGTCCAACCGGTATATAGTGTTGTTTTAAGGAAAAATATTTCATTCTACTATATAAACTTAAAAAAAATTAGATTAAATTTAAAAAAAATATTTCAATCTCTCCTTAGTTAATTTTAGTGTTTTAAATTAAATTTGATATAAAATAAAAAAAATTAAAATTAAAAATTAAAATAAATTAAAATAAAATAAATAAAATTCAAATTAAACTTATAATTTAAACTTATAATTAAAATATCGTTTTCATATTATAAAATCAATATTTTAATATTGTAATTATAATTTTCATATGATAATTAAAATGATAAATAAAATTTTATATTAAATTATAATTTTTATATTATAAAATTAATATTTTAATATAAGAACAGTTGAAGAACCGTTGCTTAATTAAGCACCGTTCAACAACATGGCAATCTTGGAAACAACAAATATGAGTGCCATGTTGGCAAACCCACTCTAAAAACTTCATTGGAGTTGGTCTTACTGTTACCAGAGAAAAACAGGTCTCTAAAGGATGGTATTCTTTTGAACTTCTCCTCGATTGTTGTTAAGACATGCAAGTGCTCGATGATTGAAATCAGTATGTGGTTTCTGTTGGTGAATAGGGTTATCTTTCTGTTGCTTTTCACACGGCACCCTCTTAGCCCAATTACTGATTAAAGTTAAGTTGCACCGCCAACCATTTTATTTATTTTAATTTTATATTGGTTAGATAATTTAATTAATAGTTAGAATTAGACCTTGATTATTTAATTAAATTATGCTTAATAGGATAATTAGGGTTTTAATTAACATTTTTATAATAATTATTAATTAGTGTTACAATTTAAATTATTTAGGATAATTAGCATATTTAAGGTTTAATTAACATAATGATGAGATTAACAAAAGTAATTAGGTAATTACCTAAATATTTAAGTTTTATTGGGCTTGAGTTGCAACCCGGACAGGCCCAATTATCCACTAAGTTTGGTTTTATTTAAATAGCGGTAATTATAACAACAAACTACAACACTGCTTTATTGAATTCCAAGACTCTAGTTCTAATCATTCTTGTTTTCTGAGATGGCACTATTCTCAACCAATCTCAAGGTCCTTGTCATCCATCATGACGTTATTCTTCTTGAGCAAATTCAAGAAATGTGTGATAGATTTCATTATCTAGTAACCAAATGCACTTCTGCTTCTTATGCTCTTAATCTTCTTGCCGAAAGTAAGGGTTATTTTGATATATTGTTGAGTGATGTTTGTATGTCAAACATGGATTCTTATAACTTTGTTCAAAATGTAACCCTACACCACAAAATTCCTGTCATTGGTAAGTCCTTCTATACTGTACTATAACTCTACCGTAAAACAATATTATCTATACTGTTACTAACATCATTATTATTTATGTTTGTAGTGATTTCTTCTGATGCCACAAAAAGCTCTGTCATAGAGTCTATTATTAATGGCGCCTGTGATTACTGGCTTCAACCTTTACATGAAAAACAATTCAAGACTATGTGGCAACATGTTGCTAGAAAAACTTTGATGGAGAATAAAGAACATCAAGATCTTGGATTCTTGAACGTTGGAACTGATAAAGAACCTGAAGTTCTTGGAATCTTGGAGACTCAAAGTCATCAAGAAGATGAAAATCTTGAAATCTTGAAAGCTCAAAGCCATAAAGAACCTGAAGTTCTTGAAATGTTGGAGGCTCCTCGGCATTCAAAAAAGTCAAAAAAGAGTCGGTTATCATGGACACGGCAACTGCATCAGAAGTTTGTAAATGCTGTGAACCAACTTGGCTTAGATGGTAGGATTCTTTTATATTTCTTTCCTTTTATTTGTATGTATTCTTTAACAACTCAACTTATGTGTATCTTGTTGTTTATTTTTCAGAGGCAAAACCTAGAAATATTCTCAAAATTATGGACATTTCGGATTTAACAACAGCACATGTGGCTAGTCATTTGCAGGTTGGATTTTGATGGTTGATTTGATATTTATTTTGTCAAAAGTCTATGGAGTATAATTATTATTATTAACATTCTTTATGATTACATTAATGTTTTGCAGAAATATAGGAATTATTTGAAGAGACCGTCTTGTGGAAAAAAGTCAAAGAAAAGTCCAAGGATTGAGACTCCAGCTGAGTGTATTAATAAAACATCATTAGAATCTGAAGATGCTCACTCAATGTTACAAGAAGACCAAAGTTCTCAACTGAATTCAACTCTTCACAGTGATAATATCTTTGAAACACAACAACAATCAAATGATGTTACTAATTATCAAGTTCCCGACAGTGGCTACAATTATGAAACACAACAACAATCAAATGGTGTTACTAATTATCAAGTTCCCGACAGTGGCTACAATTATGAAACACAACAACAATCAAATGATGTTACTAATTATCAAGTTCCCGACAGTGGCTACAATTATGAAACACAACAACAATCAAATGGTGTTACTAATTATCAAGTTCCCGACAGTGGCTACAATTATGAAACACAACAACAATCAAATGATGTTACTAATTATCAAGTTTCCGACAGTGGCTACAATTATGAAACACAACAGCATTCAACAGATGTCGGCGATTATCGAGTCTCCAACATTATGAGCAATGATTTTCCTGATCCATCTGACGTGTTCTTTGATTTAGAAGAGTTAATGTCATTATTAATTTGAAAGCATATGAATGGGATATACAATTAGGTGCTGACTAATTCATGTGAAGGCATAGAAGAAGGTCATGGATGAAAGACATATTCATTTTATTCCTTACTGTAATTAACTATTCTAACAGTTTCTGTTTTTTATTCATGAGTCAATTTTGTATTCTTAAAAATGTAATGGTTATTTTGATGTTAATCTGATGAACCTTAATAATATAGTTGTTTATATGATGTTGTGTTTAAGTGAGTTTAAATAGTTGATCAACTTGTTTATTAAATAATTGAATTGAACTAAGATAATATCTTGATAGTAAAAGGAAATCAACATGCTTGTAATATTAAAAAACAAAATACATGCTCTAACTTTGATAGCTGATGAGATTCTATTCATTTAACTTTTGTTATCAAAAAACATAAATTCCTAAATTTGTTAAAATACTGTTGGGATCAAATTTGTGTAAAATATCTAGACTTTCTCGCCTCTTAAATTCATTCACCCATTTGTAGCAAGTAAAAATATATCAAAGATCTCTATCTCATAATTGTCTTAACTAACTAATAAGAGTCTACATGCTAATAATTAAATAATACTGTAGTTTAACATTTCTCTCAAACTCCTTCAAACTGGAGTGTATGATATGGAGATCCTGTTTAGAAATCAGAACTTAGTAAATATGTCAAACAACTTGGTTTGAGGATTGTATGGGTTGAAAGTGAACAGGTTGTCTTAGACTTTGTCTCAAATTAAATGGCAATTCATTTTTATGTGTTTTGTTGGCTCGTCGATAGAGTTTGTGGTATTGTATATGACGCTTTGGTTGTTGCAAGATATTGTAACTAGGCATGTCGTAAAATGGAAAAGTCTTGGAAGAATATGTAATAACCATTTGGCTTTATAAGTGGTGTTGGCGAGGGCTATGTATTTTACCTTGGATGAAGAACGGGAAACTACTTGTTGTTTCTTGGATTTCCAAATGATTAGTAAATAATCCAAGTAGAAAAATAATCTTGTAGTTGGCCATCTTGTAAATGTGCACAAGTCAGCATCTATACAATCAGTCAGATAAATCAATTATCAAGTCCAATGTGTTAGATAAATTAACTTATCTATCTGATGTATGTACTGAGTTGGATTTGAGAAAGTTAATTGAATTATATAGTACTATAAGGAGAACTTTAGACACAATAATTCTAAAGAGTTCTCAATTTTAGGAATTCCAAGAGTATTTTAGAAAATATTACAATCCTAAGAAATATCTAGACACTCCAAACATTACAAGAGTTTTTTAAAAATATTAATTAAAATTACCTAAACTCAAAATAACTAAGCCCAAAAAATCAAATAATATGTTTAGGCCCAAATCAAGTTTAATCTTTCAACATCCCCCTTAAACTTGCTATGTGACTCCAAGCATACTCCTTAACTTGGCAAATGTTTTTAACTTAAGTGGCTTGGTGAAAATGTCGACAGCTTGATCTTGAGACATCACATACTTCAACACTCCAATCCCAACAATCTTTTGCTTCGAACTCCACACCACGACTTATGACAATCTTTCCATTATTTGAATCATAGAGCTTGTACCCTTTAGAGTTTGAGTCGTAACCCACTAATACGTACTTCTCACTTTTATCATTGAGCTTTGTTCTCCTTCCATTTGGAACGTGGGTATAGGCAATGCTTCCAAACACTTTGAGGTGAGAGATTCCTGGCTTCCTTCCACTCCATGCTTTTGTGGTGTCTTCTCATGCACATTTCTTGTTGGAGAACGGTTTGTCAGGTAAACCGCACATGCCACTTGTTGCACCCCAAAATTTGACCAACCGATTCTTGTATTTGGCTTATGTTTCGATTCATTTTGCATTCCCATTTGCATATCGCATACAATTCATTTCTTCATCCGGATTAATTTTGTCGGGATCACAACCCTCTTCTCGCGTTTCAGGCGATTCAAACCAGTTCGGATAAGCGGAGTTTTATTTTTGGAAGTTGTGCTTTTCCCGGTGTTTTCAGCCTATACTGTTATTTTTGAAGACATCTCGGTGTCCGTATTTTTTTACCGGTTATTCCGTTGCGTTCTCGCATTTTATATTCACCGATTTAATTTTCTAGATTTGTTAGCATATTAATTTAGATTTTAAATGTTTTTAGATCTAATTTTCCATTTCGAGAATATTTTAGTTTTAGAATATTATATGATAGTTTTTTTCAAATTTAGTTTCTATTTTTAGAATTTAATAGGTTTTAATAGTTTTTCTATTTTTTTTAGAGCTTATTAGAATATTGTTAGAATTTTAATAAATTAGAATATTAGGCTTTTAAATAGTTTTTCCATTTTTTAATAAGTCTTTAGATATTAATTTGTTCAAAATATGATAGGTTCTATATTAGGTTTATTAATTCTTTTAGAATATTAATCAAGTGGTTAGTTAATTAGTTTAATTTTGGTTTTAATCATTTTCAGCATTAACTCCTGTTTAGCATTAACCTTCAGATTTTAATATTAGTTAATCAGCATTCATCATTTTCGTTTTGGCTTTAATCATCAATTAATTCAGTCCAATAAGTCAGATTTTCGTGGGCCATGTGTCCAATGTTTAGTCTCAGTCCATGTCATGTGTCGCTATATAAACAACCCTCATTCTCTCTCTCCTGGTTGGTTGACACCTCACCCAACACCCACCTGCATACGTGTCATGCAACCTAGCCAGGTGGCGTCTCGCCAGCGTTCACATGCAAACCGTCGGAAGGCTTCGTCGGCGAAATCAAAGCCCTCCAGCTTCGCCGTAACCATCGCCAGAAAAATCATCCATATTCATAGTGTTCTTCATTTTTTCCAGATTTTGTTCAAATCTCCATCCAAATCCTCAAGTGTTCATCCAATTTTCCAGATTCCATCATGAATGTTCATCATATTCATACCATTTTTTCCAGAAATTCATCCAACCTCCATGGGCAGTCAAACCGTTTCCCAGATTTCCATCAACTCGTTCAAGATCGTCATCGAGTTCTTCACATGTTCGTCAATCTCCACCAGTTTTTCCAGATCGTCATCTTCTTCACGGAGATTTTCAAGATCTGCAAACTTCAACTTCATACAATCATCATCTGTTCTTCAAGAAATTTCCAGAAACTTCCTACGAACTTCTTCATCTCCAAACAACCTTCATCTGTTGTTCATCACGATCATCACCTTCAAGTTTTTCCAGAAAAAATTCAAGAACATTCTCCATACATTCATACAAACTTCATCCAAGTTCGTCACCTTCATCCAACTTGTTCCAGATCCTTTCACATACTCATCACTGCTCAGAATTTCATCTCCACGAACTCACCGTATTTGCTTCAAGATTCGTAACAACCTCAGATGAAATTCTTCACGAACGTTTTCCAGAAAGCTACATTCAGATTCTTCATGTGTTCATCGCAGTTTTTCCAGATTCGTCGTTGTTCATCCAAGAACCTTCGACAATCATCAATACGTTCAACGAACTTCAAGATCCAAACGAAAACTTCAGATCTTCAATAGACTTTCTTGTGCCATCAACTTCCGTCTCCGAGTTTCCATGTTCAGATGATGATGATGTTGGAAGGAAACAAGATCGAGAGCTGAGAAGGAGAGAGGCTTCGATCAAAGACAAGGGTGTGGGGAAGTTGGAAGGTCGAGACGAAGAAGGAACGCAGCTGGCGGTGAGTTAGGGTTTCTGCCTAGGCGGAAGGAAGGAGAGGGCGAAGTATTCACGGATCCTTTGTTGGTTCGTGGGCCTGGGGCCCAACTTTCATTCTTCCAAGCGTACCCCTCATTTCCCTTATCGTCCCCTCCCTTTTTTGGTTGTGTGTTTGTTGTGTTTTGAGGTTTATGGGCTCAAAGCCCAGTTGCATTGTTGCTAAATTCAGCACCCCCTATTTGGTTACTATACCCCCTGATGTATTTTCTTCTTGTAGATACTTTAATGCTTTGTATTTTATTTTATATCGTATATTCGTTAGTGTTTTCTCTTAGGAAATTTTTAACTTTTTCTTTTAGAATATATGTGCATATATTGTATATAGATTTATATTCTATTTTTAGGTACTATTTTCTTTTAGGAATTATAGTGTTATTTTACATTAGGATATTATGTACTTTTTTTTACATAGAATCTTATAGTTTAGGTGTGGCATGTTTTTTTGTTTGGGATCCCATATTTCAATTTTCCATATTCAATTCTCCTTGTAATTTCTTTAGAACATAGTTTTCTATTAGAACTTTTGCTCTTTTGGAAGTTGGATTCGAAATATCACAATCAAGGATCAAAGAAGAAAGGCATGAAAGCGGAGCTTGCACGCAAAAAGTCAAGGATCAATGAAACCACTCCGTTCGTTAACATTGTCTTTATTTCATTTCTTTTATGCAACCATCAAGTGTTGTGAGCTGTAGTGTTTAGACGCATGGGAAATAGCGATTGAGACCTCCCTTTTCTCTCGGATCCTGACGATTGAGTTCCCTTGATTTTGCACTCTGTTGATACCCTTAGGTTTAGAATTTTGCCTTGAGATTTTAACCATAGTATTTGGACACCTTTAGGGACCCCTGGATTTTTTTATTAGGATTTTTAGGATTGTTTTCCTATTTTTCATGTATTTTTCATTCTGATTGGTATTAGCATGTTTCAATTGGTGTTTTCTTGTAACTTTGCATGATAAGTGATCTTGTCGCAATAGTTGTGTATCCATTCTTTGTATGTTCCCCTAGAGAGTAGGTTGGAGCCTTGATAGGCTCAATCTCAATTCATTCTTATGTTCATAAGCAGGTTAAGATAGATATCTTCAGGGCATTGCATGATTAGGATCTTAGAGGCTTACATGATTGTTTTCTCTCTTCTTATGTGTTTCCTGTGCCTTGCCTCACTTCCCTTGATTCATCCTTTTGGATCCCTCTTGGGAGAGCCTAGCCCTCCTTAGGAGAAGCTCTGTGCATTCCTCAAGAGGTTTGAGCCATAAGTGGATGTTCAATGTCATGGTGGGTTCCTTAGGTTCACACCATGCTCCCTCATTCTTTCTATTCCAATGATTTGGATCCTTCTTGGGAGAGCCTAGTCCCCCTTAGGGAAAACTCTGCATTCCTCAAGAAGTTTGAGCCATGAGGACTCAAGTACTTTGTACACACCTCTTATATCAGTCCAAATATCTATGAATCCTCTTTGTGAGAGCCTAGCCCTCCTTAGGAGAAGCTTTGTGCATTCCTCAAAGAGTTTGAGCCTTAGATGGATTCTTTGTGTTGATACACATCAATTATGATGGGTTCCTTAGGTTCACATCACTTGTCTCTTATCCCCAGTCCAAATTACTTTGGATCCTTCTTGGGAGAGCCTAGTCCTCCTTAGGAAAGACTCTGTGCATTCCTCAAAAAGTATGAGTCTCAGTGGACTCCTGTGTTGATGCACATTGAGCTTAGTGGGTTGACACTCACTTTGTTCTTTCCTCCTCTTGATTAGCTCTCTTACATGATTGTATTGATTATTGTCTGACTGTTGTGATGCATTAGATTAATTTACATGAGTAGACACTAATTTGCTTAGGAGCATGATTGCACTGTTTGATACATGCTTGCTGTGATGCATTAGGGTAGGTTTGCATGAGTAGATACTCCCTTGTTTAGGTGCATGATTGCATTAAAGGTTGAGGTGTCCCTCCCTTTGCTTGTTTGTTGCATTTCTGTTTGCATCCCACATTTGCATTTAAGGTTGAGGTGTCCCTCCCTTGCTTGTATTGTTGCATTGCATATGTATTTGTTTACTTTATTGGCTTAATAGCTTTGCTCCTTTCAGCTTAATGACTTTTGCTGTTGGTTGACACCTCCTTGCATGCTCCCTTAAGACTCTCACTTCCTTGACAGGATAATAATGATAGACATTAGGATTGAATCCATGCATGACAATGTTAGGGTAGATTCCCTCAAACCTCAATCATAGGATGAATCCATGCATGACAACAGTAGGATGCTTGATAGTTTCCCCTGTAGAGTCCTTTCTCTTCTCATCTCAAACAACAAAAAAACACGTAATAAAGGCTAATGAATATTGTACGCTACGAGCCTTAAGCCATTTGGGAAATGGTGATTGGGGGCCTCTCCTCAATTGCCTAGAGTGTTTAGTACACGTCCTTAGGACGATGTGCGACGCATTCGCTCCTAAGTCCTAGTCTCTAGTGCAGTATGAATTATAGATATTCATAAAAAACACTTTTTTTGATAAAAGACAAAAACAGACATTCAAAATTATTTTTTCTCCATGGGCCCTTAATTCAAGGAAAACCTTTTCTGACGAAAAGAGTGATGTTAAGCCCCGGTTCTACCGCAAATAGGCGTTGTCCCTAACTGCTGGAACCGTAGTTTAACTTTACTCGGGTAAAAATAACCGAACAAACTTGTGTTCCATTTTATCCCGAACTACGTTCCCTCTGATTTCTCTGATGAGAATACGTATGCACAAGATGCGATATCTTGGCGAGCAACCTTCCCTCGTAACCCTTAGTTAGCCGAACTACGTTGACTCTGATTTCTCTGACGAGAATACGTAGGCACGGAGCTGCGAAGCTTTGCCGAGTCACTTTTCTTTTCTTTTTCAAACCAGCCTTGATAGGTAGATAGTTAAACAACCCTTCGAGATAAACAATCAAGCGTGGATCCCGTCGAGTACGACGGACGTGAGGGGTGCTAATACTTTCCCCTTGCATAACCGACTCCCGAACCCAGGACATGGTTGCGATGACCTGTCTTTACCCTTTTTGCTAGGTTTCTCCCGTTCGTTTCCTTTCCCTTCCTGTGGGATAAATAACGATAGGTGGCGACTCTTCTGTCATTGCCGACACCTATTTTCGTAGTAGCGACAACTGGGGACTCTGTTGGGGACTAAGAAATTGGTTCCCTATGCGAGTCAATCCTAGCGCATGATTGCTTACTCTTGTTGGGTTTTTTGTACATACCTGTTGTACTGTAGCTTTTACATTCCCACATTTTATTTTTCAGCATTATATTATTACTGTTGTGCTGTTGTGGGAGGAGTGCTCTGATGAGTGAGAAGCCAGACCCAGGCTTGATAGGAGACATAGCATTATATTCTTAAATTTGTACGTAGTGCAAATATAAGATTAATACAAGCACGCCACATATTATTCAATATTCTTGTGTATTTACTTAACCCATATTCATTTTGTTTATTCCTTCGACAAAATCAACAACCTTAAGGTAGGTAATATAATTTCCAGGTTGAACTTCATTAAAATTTACTTCCTTTTCTTTTCCCTCTACAAATGCCTTGTGTCTTTTACACAGATGTTCTGGCATCCTACACGCCTTTGACTAATGGCATTTATTTCCGCATCTATAGTAGAAATCATCAAAATTCCTTCTTGAATATATTTACCTTTACATCAATGATTATTATTAGATCGGTAATATTTGGGAGATCTATAATTTTACATCCTAAAACCATAGTCTCATCCATGACTTGAACCGCAAAATTGGTTTCGACCATGATACCTGTAACATCCTAAAACCATAAATTTTTATTTATAAAATAACACAGATAAATTACTCAAATAAGGTATTACACATTCTCGACATTTATATATCTCAACCAAACATATATTAACATAACATAGTAAAACATCATTTAATTTAGGCTTAATTGCAACTATGGTCCCCCTATTTTGTATTTTTTTGGGTTTTGATCCCTCCATTTTAAAAACCACCATTTTGGTCCCTTTTTTAAGTTTTGAGTTTGATTTTAGTCCCCTCTCCAATTTGAGGCATTTTTTTAATGATGTGGCGCTATCCAAGATGACGTGACAATGCCAAGTCATTTTAAAATTAATTTGAGACTTTAGTTATTGATTAGGATAATTAATTTATTAATATTATTTTCAGTAATAAATAAATAAATTATTAATTTTTATATTTAATTAATTAATCAAAATTTTATATGAAACACTTTGAGTCTAACCTTTTAGTAGCATGTCTTTGGTCCATTTTTTTAACACACAATTGATTTGTTGTGTTTGTGTAAGATATATAAACACCAATAATATTTGTAATGAAAACAATGTGGGACTCACAATTAGAATTTTCTCCAACTGATTTTTTACTCTACTGTGTAGTGGTTCAATTACATACTTCCTGCTTCTTTTTTCCTCCATTAATATTGTACAGAATACATATACTATGTTATGTAGCTGAAGATCAAGAGACTTTTCTTGCCTACAATGTGTTCTCTTGCATGGATAAATAGCAAAAGATAAAGTGTTAATATAAAACAGCATCTCTGCATATTAATATAAAATTTCAATCTTTGTAAATTGTGCATCTTGTACATATATGTGACATTGAATGTGGAAGTCACAATAACTAGTATGGCAAACCTTGTAACAGGATGTAAAATGGCTTCAAACAATCACCCCATTGCCCATTTTAGTGAAGGGAGTTCTTACTGGTCAAGATGGTAAGCTTACATTCTAGAGTTCACTTTCAAAATAACTATATCTAAAGTGAAACATTTAATTATCTGATGATTATAACTTAATGAGAGCGTAAATAAAAACTCTTTAACGGAAAGTGTGAACCAATTAAATCCTATATTTTTATTCAAGGCTTCCTTATCCATTTGATCTTTGAAATTAATTCCATAATCCTAAGCTAATAATGTAGCTAGGTTAGCCATACAAGCTGGAGCTTCCAGAATCATTGTTTCCAACCATGGTGCTCGCCAACTTGACTATGTCCCTGCGACTATTATGGATTTAGAAGAGGTCTGATTTAAGTCTCTAATGCTATCTATCACTCTTGGTTTAATTTTAACTACTATGGTATGATGCATTAAAATTTCAAGCTGCTATGTCTTGAATTATTCCAAAGTTTCTTCTTCATTGCCTTGTGTCCTTACTTATAATTGCCTTGTATAGGTCGTTCAAGCTGCAGAAGGAAGAGTTCCTATTTTTATGGATGGTGGAGTCCGCAGAGGGACAGATGTATTTAAAGCATTGGCTCTTGGAGCCTCTGGTGTATTTGTAAGTATACGATGTATAAATTCCTTACAGTAATAATAGCACGATTTCTTAGAAGACAGTTAAGAGTATTCACTTTCTTAAAATACTTTTAAACTAGAAGGTAGTAACTGTATCACACAGTTAGTTCCAAATTAGATTACCATCATCAAACGACGGTCCTAACTAAGTATAGTTTTATTGGGCTTGAGTTGTAACCCGGGAACAGGCCCAATTATCCACTAAGTTTGGTTTTATTTAAATAGTAATAAATTATAACAACAAACTACAACACTGCTTTATTGAATTCCAAGACTCTAGTTCTATCGTTCTTGTTTTCTGAGATGGCACTATTCTCAACTAATCTCAAGGTCCTTGTCATTCATCATGACACTATTCTTCTTGATCAAATTCAAGAAATGTGTGATAGATATCATTATCTAGTAACGAAATGCACTTCAGCTTCTTATGCTTTTAATATTCTTGCGGAAAGTAATGGTTATTTTGATATGGTGTTAATTGATTTTTGTATGCCAAACACGGATTCCTGTCAATTTATTCAATATGTAACCCTACAGCACAAAATCCCTGTCATTGGTAAGTCCTTCTGCACTGTACTGTAACTCTACCGTAAAACAATATTATTTATACGGTTACTAACATCATTATTATTTATGTTTGTAGTGATTTCTTCTGATACCACAAGAAGTTCTGTCATAAAGTCTATTATTCATGGCGCATGTGCCTATTGGCTTCAACCTTTGCATGAAAAACAATTCAAGACCATGTGGCAACATGTTGCCCGAAAAACTTTGATTGAAAATAAACAACATCACGATCTTGGATTCTTGAAGGTTGGAACTGATAAAGAACCTGAAGTTCTTGGAATCTTGGAGACTCAAAGTCATCAAGAACCAGAAATTCTTGAAATCTTGAAAGCGCAAAGCCATAAAGAACCTGAAGTTCTTGAAATATTGGAGGCTCCTCGGCATGCAAAAAAGAGTCGGTTATCATGGACACAGCAACTGCATCAACAGTTTGTAAATGCTGTGAACCAACTTGGCTTAGATGGTACGGTTCTTTCATATTTCTTTCCTTTAATTTGTTTGTATTTTTTAATAACTCAACTTATGTGCATCTTGTTGTTTAATTTTCAGAGGCAAAACCTAGAAATATTCTCAAAATTATGAATATTTCTGATTTAACAACAGCACATGTTGCAAGTCATCTGCAGGTTAGGTTTTGATTATTGTCAAAATTATGAATATTATTATTATTATTATTATTATTATTAACATTCTTTTAATGTTTTGCAGAAGTATAGGAATTATTTGAAGAGACCGTCTTGTGGAAAAAAGTCAAAGAAAAGGCCAAGAATTGAGATTCCAGCTGAGTGTATTAATAAAACATCATTAGAATCTGAAGATGCTCACTCAATGTTACAACAAGACCAAAGTTCCCAACTGAATTCAAGTCTTCATAGTGATAATATTTTTGAAACACAACAACAATCAAATGATGTTACTAATTATCAAGTTCCAGACAGTGGCTACAATTATGAAACACAACAACAATCAAATGATGTTACTAATTATCAAGTTCCCGACAGTGGCTACAATTATGAAACACAACAACAATCAAATGATGTTACTAATTATCAAGTTCCCGACAGTGGCTACAATTATGAAACACAACAGCATTCAACAGATGTCGGTGATGGTCGAGTCTCCAACATTATGAGCAACGATTTTACTGATCCATCTGACGAGCTCATTGATTTAGATGAGTTAATGTCATTATTACTTTGAAAGCATCTGAATGAGATATACACGGTGCTGACTAATTCATATGATGGAACACATACTCATTTATTCATAATATAATTAACTATTCTAACCGTTTCTGTGTTTTTAGCTTTCTATTCATGAGTCAATTTTGTACTCTCAAAAATGCAATGGTTATTTTAATGTTAATTTGATGAACCTTAATAATTAATTGTTTATATGATGTTGTGTTTGCAATAATCTAAAATAAATTAGTTAAATTCCACTACATCTCTTCGTTGGAAAGAAATTGACTCATATAAGTTCGATAGCTTATTAGATTCTAGTCATTTAATATTTGTTATCAAAAAACACAAATTACTAAATTTGTTAAAATATTGTTGGGTCAAATTTGTCTAAAATATTTAGACTTTCTCGCCTCTTAATTCATCCACCCATAGGTAGCAAGTAAAAATATATTAAAAGATGTCTATCCCGTAATTTTTGGAGAGAAAGTGGTAATTATCATAACTACCTAATAAAAATCTACATGTTAATAATTAAGTAATACTATAGTTTAACACTCTAGAAACACCAGTTGTTACGCTAACCGCGTGTAAGTGTAGCTAAAATTTCTATTGTTAAGATAAGATGTAGTCATTATATTCATGTACTAAATACTTCATGTAATTCTATGTAAATCTACTCATGTTGTAATATTATACAATGAGTACACGGGCATAATATTGACCTCTGGATGTGCATGATAGATATGTACTGATAAAATCTATGCCCAACAAGCCTTCTCACTATTAACACTGACATCTCCAACCTTACTTTCTATTATTTATTTTATGTTATTTACATATCCTTATCCCAACAAACACAAAACCTTTTTCTTGCTTAAGATAATAAATCATTACTACCCTTTCTTTAAAATCATCAATCTTTATGGATATATGATCATTGTAAAACTTATTATTTTGTTGCGAATGCATTAAATTAGTGTCGTTGTTGGAGAGTGGTGTGAATTTTTATAGATAAAAGCATAATTTATCATTTTAAGTATGTACATATTTGTGTATAATTGTATATTTTCTATTAATTTTATAATCACTAATATATTAAGATTTATAAGTAGATCTTTTTTGCTAATTTATATGAGGTAAGGTTCCTACTGAACAAATCTTGTTCGATCCTGAAATCAAAAGAACCACACGTAGAAAATGTAGTCAAAACAAGAAATAAAAATTCAATAGGTGTAATACCCCAAATTTTACCCTCAGATTAGTCGATTCATGTCGCATAGCATCTCATTTTTGCATCCGCTAACTATCAACAGGGTACGTAGTCCATTTATTTTGCAGGAATTGCATCAGGTGCGCTTTAACTGTGAAAAGGACAAAAGGGTAATTTGTGTATTATTTACTGACAGTTTTTGAAGATGAGTTGTCGCCAGGGTTCTTTGGAATAATTAAAACCTCCGTCTCCGAATTCTTTATTTTGAGGATAAACAGAAATTTACAGTGAATTTTGGCATCAGAGTTTTCGAGATACGGTAATTTATTCAGGAGCCGAGTTTCTGTTGTCAGTAGCTTTCAAGGCTGTTGCTTTATCATGTGGGTTTGATTATATTGAGACATCAACTTTGGTTCACTTAAATCGGTACAAACATTTATTCCATGAGTTATTTCACAGGCGTGTGCTTTTCTGCTTCCTCTGCTTTCTGCTAGTAAAAAGCTTCAAAAGAAAAGAAACAGTAAAACGTCCGATTCAAATTCGGGTTTTTGATTTATGTTGGATCGAGGTTTATGGGCCGAGTTGGTTTATGGTTCGATAGTTTATCCGCGGTTCTAATTGAATTTTTAATAACGGAGTTTAGTTTTCTGTTTTCACCGATAATCGAATTTCTCCGCTTCTGTTCTATTTTACTTCGTTCATGACTAGCGTCGATTCTATCGTCAGGCACCAATTTAAACTGATTTAAGAATGGAAGATTATATCGTGTTTTAAGTGGATCAACAGAAGTTGGAACGATAAGGTTTAGGCGATGGATCTTTTCTCGGAATTTATTCATACGATTTTGTTTGGTAAAGATTAATCTGTTGGTTCAAGTTGATTGATTTATATATGATTTTTCCCGGAAGTACTTGACAAGGTTGTATTGAATCGGATATATTTGTTTGGGTTATTCGGTTGCAAAAGGTACGAATTGTGTACAAGACTCGGATAAATTGGATATAAATATAATTGAATTTATTCATTAATATTTTTATTACAATTCATGAAAAAGAAAATAATAATAATATACATATGAGTTTTTCATATGTATTTTATTTACAACAAGAGGAGGTAATTGTGAATACAATATTATTGAATTTCTTATAATAATATTTAGAGGAAAATATTTGATTTTTAGTGTATAAGTTTGGAGGGAAAATTGCCATAAAAAATTTGATGTTGCTAAAATTTTATGCAATATTGGAGGAATGTAGCCTTTTATTAGAACTAATGAACCTAAAAATGTCTCCAAAAGTATTTAAGGGAACAATTATCAAACATTCCTAAAGAAATATTATAATGACACTCCAAAACTGTCCCCAAAAGTAGTTAAGGGTACAATTAACAATCGTTGCCAACAAAATAAAAGAATGACGCTCTAAAAACGTCCCTAAAAGTATTTTAGGCAACGATTATCAAGGGTTGCAAATATATTTTTGTCAACAGCCATAAATTGTTGCTTATATGAATTTTAGGCAACAATTTTTACATGTTACCTAAAAAAGTGTTGCCATAGACAACAAATGTTGTAGTGATACAAACAGGGGACTAATAATTTCCTTCTAGTTATTAGCTCGAGCAAAACAACTCCGTAGCTATATACATCAGACTTTGTTCCCGCCAGTATATCAAATGCTTTCTCTGCCACAGATGCCAAAGCAAACATGTTAGAGAACATTATTTTGCACAACTCCTTTAGAGCTTGGTTGGAAAATAAAGTCAATATCACATCCTAGAATTCAAATTACTATTGGCAATTAAGGGGTTTTGAAAATCATCAGTAGCTGTGGATGAAAAGTTAATTACCTGGTGCAATATAGCCTGGAGTACCAACAACCCGCGATGAAAGCATTTTCCTAGTTTCAGAATGACTATAAGAATCCTCATGCGCCTTCTTGCATAGGGCTGTGCCAAAATCAACAATGATAGGCTCCGTGTTTTCATCAACAAGTATGTTCTTTGGTTTGATGTCCCGATGCAATATTGGTGGGACACAATCATAGTGCAGATAAGCTAGTCCTTGAGCAATTCCAACAACTATATTAAACCAAACATTCGACGATAAGGGTGGTGGGGGTTTCTTTTCATGCAAAACATCATAAAGGCTTCCGTTTTCTATGAACTTATAGAAGATTAAACCATAGTCATTTCCAATCCAGTAGCCAGCGGATTTGATCAGGTTTCGATGTCTAAAGATCTCAAGGAGTTCAATTTCATTGCGCATGATATTTAACCGCTTTTTCTTGTTCACTCCAAATTCAAACTTCTTTACAGCACAAAATTGTTCACCAATCATAGCTTTGTACACAATACCATGTGCTCATCTGCCAATAATATACTGATCACTTAGATTCTCCGTAGCCTGCAACACTAGATTCTTAAGGGAGAATGACTTACCTGAGCTATTGAGTTCTTGAACATATCCAAGTCCAATCCTTCTAGCTCCTCCATCAATATAATAATGTTGTTTTAGATCATACTCCATACCTGATTCCTTTCTAAGAAGACACCTTTGAATTATTATTACCAGTACAACAGAAATCAATATTGAGGATCCAATTGCTATCATCACAATTTGAACATTACTAATACTGATACCTTTATGATAACCTTTATGATAAGTAGATTTATGTGATTTATCGACACATGAATTTGGACTTAGGAGAGAATTACCCATGAATGATGAAGGTGAGGATTTCAATAACTTTATTAGACTTGGTGGTACACAACCTTTGAAGAAATTGTAAGAAATGTTGACCTCAATCAATGAACCAAGAGCTTCAAGAGTACCTATGCTTCCAGTTAAGTTATTCAAAGATATATCCAAACTTTGCAGCTGTATTAGCTTCATAATTTCTGAAGGAATGCCACCTGTCAATCCATTAGCACTCATATTTAATCCATAGAACAAATTGCGCAATCTCCCCATCGATCGAGGGATCTTTCCACCAAACAAATTTCCACCAAGTTGTAACTCGCGAATGTTTATAAGTTCTGCCAAAAACTGTGGGATACCTCCTATGAAGTGATTTTCTTATAAATTATAAAAATAATACCAGATGCACCTTGAAAAGGGATACAATACAACAATCAAATTGAGGTTTAACCAAGAAAATGACATGTTGCTCGCACGAACGACCTAGAGAGAATGAATCAGAAAACGATAAAATAAAACGCAAATGTAATAAAGAGTAAAACAGATGAAATGGAATACTTCGTCATTGGAAGAAAGGACAGTGATTTTGATGGACTCAAAGGTGGCGCGGCGGGGGTAGAGTGAGCGGTTAATATGCGAGAAGGGGGTAAAATGGCAGATCGGAAGGCGTCATCGTCAAGTATTAAAAATCGGCGAATTCGCCTAAAGTTGTTACTAGTCTGGTGCTGGTGAGAGAAGACCGTGGGTTTTGGATGCGATCTGACGGTAGAATGTTTGAAGAAGGAGAACCTCGTTTTCCTTTTCAGTTTTTTTTCTTTTTTCTTTTTAAAATTTTTTTACTTAATTTATTATGATATGTAGATTGAGAGTAATGAATTGATCAGTTTAATTTTTTTTTGGAAGACATGTGTATAATTTGCATTTGCCTAATAATTTAGATGATTTTATTCTTACATTTTATTTTAGTATATTATTATATTGCGTATTAGATGATTTTTTATTTTTAAATTTTTTTAAAGAGAAATATT
This sequence comes from Lathyrus sativus, assembly GCA_963859935.3. NCBI lineage: Eukaryota > Viridiplantae > Streptophyta > Magnoliopsida > Fabales > Fabaceae > Lathyrus > Lathyrus sativus. The sequence goes on from OZ012741.1 coordinate 21,125,457, forward strand.
TATTTTTTAGTGTATAAGTTTGGAGGGAAGATTGCCATCAAAAATTTGATGTTGCTAAAATTTTATGCAACATTGAAGGAATGTTGCTTTTTATTAAAACTAACGTAACAATTTAAAAATGTCCCCAAAAGTATTTAAGGGGACAATTATCAAACATTCCTAAAGAAATAGTATAATGACGCTCCAAAATCGTCCCCAAAAGTAGTTAAGGGTACCGTTAACATTTGTTGCCCAAAAAATAAAAGAGTGACGCTCCAAAAACGTCCCCAAAAGTATTTTAGGTAACAATTATCAAGGGTTGCTAATATATTTTTGTCAACAGTCATAAATTGTTGCCTATACGAATTTTAGGCAACAATTTTTACATGTTACCTAAAAAAGTGTTGCCAAAGACAATAAATGTTGTAGTGTATGATGAGTCGATGGAGACTCACATAGTGACCTGGGCTAGATCTATAATGATGGAAACTGGCAAAATTAAAAAAATTGTTGATCCGTACCTTGTGAGTGCATTTCCCAGTTCAACAGCACTAGTGAAGCAAGTCAATGCAGTACTTTCATTAGCACTACAATGCACAGAGAAGGATCCGCGAAAGAGGCCAACCATGAAAGGTCTTATAGAATTTTATAATAAGAGCTTGTTTAAGTTGAGGTGTGATAAGGTGCAATATTCTGATGGATCTTGGTGGTTTCATGCACTACAAATATGAGGTCTGATGTATATAGTTATGGAGTTGATTTATAAAGATGCTTTTATGATTGTGGATGTAAGTAAATAAATTTATTTTTACAATAAAATATAATTACCGATAATGGTTCATAAGAACTAACTCAAATACCAAATACTCTGATATCTTTATGATGTACATCTAGTCTTGGATTTGAAACTAGAACCTCCTAGTTATGTGTGATTTAGGGGTGTTCAAGTTAAAAGGTGATCACTTGAATTCTTGGCTACCTAGTAGAATCTCATGTCCATATCCTCTCACACTAGAGTTGTGTGTCAAAAATAGCTTAGCTTAAACTAATCTTTATTTTTTTACTGTTTTGGTGTTGGTTTTATTTTCTGGGCTATTGTTAATGTTCTTATATGAATTTCTGAATATAGTCACTATTCATGTTTTAGGACTGTAAGAAGACAAGTGGTCGCAGTGAACAGGGCTTTGGTCGATTTGTGCCGGCTTGCATTTTCATATCAAGTTAATCCTTTAGCCGCTATTGAACCACTCGTTGTTGCAACACGTCAAGCTCAGTGATGAAGTTGTTGATCTTCTGATGCAGATTTTGTCACTTTTAGATGATCAAACGGTTATTACAGCTTCTCATGTTTGTCATGGCTGGAGAGATTCTATTTCTTTTGGTCTCACCCACTTATCACTCTCATGGTATATATACTATACTTTTCTTCTTCTTTGTTTTCTCTGTTGAAGCTATGATTAATAAAAGTACATGTATTATTAGGTGTAGCAAGAACATGAATAACTTGGTGCTATCTCTAGCTCCTAAGATCACAAAGTTGAAAACTCTAGTCCTTCGTCAAGACAAGCCTCAACTTGAGGACAATGCTGTTGAGGCTGTTTCAAAATTCTGTCCCGACCTGCAGGTTCTGGACCTCAGCAAAAGTTTCAAGCTTACAGATCGTTCGATTTATGCTATAGCTTTTGGTTGTTGTGATCTTAAAAAACTTAACATCAGTGGTTGTTCAGCTTTTAGTGACAAAGCTTTGGCTTATCTAGCTAGTTTATGCAGGAAGCTGAAAGTTTTGAATCTGTGTGGTTGTGTTAAAGCTGTCTCATATACTGCATTACAGGTATATTGGTCATCAATTTCATATAGGAATTAATTGAGACAACTATTGTTTATTTTGGCTTTTAGTGACAAAGCTCTGGCTTATCTAGCTATTTCGGGATGCATTTTTAGATAAAATCAATTGAGACAACTATTTGACTATATTAAGTCCGCATTCGGTGCTCAGGTAATATTTCCAATAAGCCTATGCATTCTTATCTAGTTTTAAAGTGCCATCACAAAACTGTGCTGTTTCAAATTTGATGCACTCGCAATACCACTACAATTACTATTTAAAATTGAGTTTTGACTCTGGTTCAATGTTGCATTTGATCCATGTTGTTGTTTTACTGTCGTGTACATAAATATGGGCTATATGAAATGACATTTTGCATTTGTAGAATCATAATATTATATAAGACTTATCTATGAAGTGACACTTTGCATTAAGTTTTGTAGAATCATTTCATAATTATATATATCAATTGATGATTTATTTTGGCCCCTATTCCAAAATGCAGATATGCAATGTTGTTTTGAATTTGATGCACTGGCAATACCACTACAATTATAATTTAAAATTGAGTTTTGACTCTGGTTCAATGTTGCATTAGATCCATGATGTTGATTTTACTGTTGTGTACATAAAAATGGGCTATATGAAATGACACTTTGCATTTGTAGAATCATAATATTATATAAGACTTATCTATGAAATGACACTTTGCATTAAGTTTTGTAGAATCATTTCATAATTATTTATCAATTGATGATTTATTTTGGCCCCTATTCCAAAATGCAGATATGTAATGCAGTGGCTGTTGCAAAAATAATGAATGCCACTCTTATTTTGCCTGTATTGAATTAGGACCAAATTTGGAAAGAAGCTGATGCAGTGGCTGCCTGCAAAAATAGCTAGAAAAAAGCTGAAATTTATGGATTTCTAGGAAGTTGATGGAGTAAAAGTTCTTCAGCTGGAAACTGCTGCTGGTGCAGCAATAAGGGTACCTGTTGTTTATTAACATATAGGGTCCCAATAGCCTTGTCAAAGAACTGTTAAAAAATGTGAAATTAATATGGAGGAGATGTTGAAGGTCAGAGACAACATTTAAATCACAATCACCAGAGATCGGGGGTTAATTATCCTTACTACAAAAATGATTACAGTGATGCTCCCGATGACACTGATCAAATGTTTGGATCTGGAAGATGAATACTCTCCAACTCCTAGAGCAGTTGCAAAAGGTCAAAATAAAAAATTTCACGGTGTTGATTGGGATGAATGGCCTTGGGAGGATCAGCCTGCTTTGAAAGGATATTCTGACGTTAAAGGATATGCTCCATTATATAGCGATCATTATCAGTATTAAACTTAGTATTATATTTAATGTTACCTTAGGCATTTTGTTTACCGGGTACTATCTTGAATTAATGTTTGAACTCAATTTTATTATAATATTACAACTTTTATGGATGTACGGTTAAATTTGATCTTGTTTAAGTTATAATCGACATTTTTTCAAAGTCAATCATCATCGACCATATTATTTAGAAAATAATTGTGAAATTGTATATTTTATGGGGACACCAAAAGAACAACCTATAAGCTATGGCTACACTTTAAAAATGATCCTCCTAATTCATATTTTTAAGGCAACAATTATAAATTGTAGCCGCATATGGCAACGCTTAAAAACCGTCGCCTCAGAGGCCACAAATAATCGTCCCCTATTCCTTTTGTTTAGGAGACGTTTTTAAAAAGCATGCCCATAGAACATGAAAAAACGTCCCCTCAGACTATAGGCAACGCTCGCACAGGAGACGCCTAGAAAACGTCCCCTATTCTTTTAGGCAACGATTTCCAGAGTTTTGGCAACATTTTTGAATGGTTGCTGGAGAGTCTAAATGTTGTAGTGTGTGTGATAGATATCATTATCTAGTAACGAAATGCACTTCAACTTCTTATGCTTTTAATCTTCTTGCGGAAAATAATGGTTATTTTGATATGGTGTTAATTGATCTTTATATGCCAAACAATGATTCCTGTCACTTTATTCAATATGTAACTCTACCGTAAAACAATATTATCTATACTGTTACTAACATCATTATTATTTATGTTTGTAGTGATTTCTTCTGATACCACAAGAAGTTATGTCATAAAGTCTATTATTCATGGCGCATGTGCCTATTGGCTTCAACCTTTGCATGAAAAACAATTCAAGACCATGTGGCAACATGTTGCCCGAAATACTTTGATTGAAAATAAACAACATCACGATCTTGGATTCTTGAAGGTTGGAACTGATAAAGAACCTGAAGTTCTTGGAATCTTGGAGACTCAAAGTCATCAAGAACCAGAAATTCTTGAAATCTTGAAAGCGCAAAGCCATAAAGAACCTGAAGTTCTTGAAATATTGGAGGCTCCTCGGCATGCAAAAAAGAGTTTGTAAATGCTGTGAACCAACTTGGCTTAGATGGTACGGTTCTTTCATATTTCTGATTTAACTCAACTTATGTGCATCTTGTTGTTTAATTTTCAGAGGCAAAACCTAGAAATATTCTCAAAATTATGGATATTTCTGATTTAACAACAGCACATGTTGCAAGTCATCTGCAGGTTAGGTTTTGATTATTGTCGAGATTCCATGGATTATTATTATTATTATTATTATTATTATTATTATTATTATTATTATTATTATTATTATTATTATTATTAACATTCTTTTAATGTTTTGCAGAAGTATAGGAATTATTTGAAGAGACCGTCTTGTGGAAAAAAGTCAAAGAAAAGGCCAAGAATTGAGATTCCAGCTGAGTGTATTAATAAAACATCATTAGAATCTGAAGATGCTCACTCAATGTTACAACAAGACCAAAGTTATATCATTATAAGTATGTATATATTTGTGTATAATTGTATATTTTCTATTAATTTTATAATCACTAATATATTAAGATTTATAAGTAGATCTTTTTTGCTAATTTATATGAGGTAAGGTTCCTACTGAACAAATCTTTTTCGATCCTGAAATCAAAAGAACCACACGTAGAAAATGTAGTCAAAACAAGAAATAAAAATTCAATAGGTGTAATACCCCAAATTTTACCCTCAGATTAGTCGATTCATGTCGCATAGCATCTCATTTTTGCATCCGCTAACTATCAACAGGCTACGTAGTCCATTTATTTTGCAGGAATCACTACGCCAGAAATGACATTTAGCAGCACATACAAAGACAGCGCTTTTAGAAAAAGCGCTGCTAAAGAGGAATAAAAAAAAAGAAAAAAAATTGATAACCAAAGACAGCGCTTTCTCAGAAAGCGCTGCTAAATGGGGGTCCTAAGACAGCGCTTCTAAAAAGCGCTGCTAAAAGGGGGGTCTAAGACAGCCCAAAGACAACGCTTTTTAAAAAGCGCTGCTAAAGGGGGGTGCTAAGGCAGCGCTTCCAAAAAGCGCTGCCAAATAGGGGGTCTAAGACAGCCCAAAGACAGCGCTTTTTAAAAAGCGCTGCTAAAGGGGGGTCCTAAGGAAGCGCTTCCAAAAAGCGCTGCTGTAGGTATGGTCTACGAGAGCGCTTTTTCCATAAAGCGCTGCTATATGGGTTACATTAGAAGGTCTTTGAGAGCGCTCTTTAAAGCGCTGCTAAAGCTATTAAAAAGCGCTGCTATAGGTTTATTAGAATTAATTTAAAATACCCACCAGAATTTTTATGAGAAACAGAACAGTCATATTACGTTGCTTTCTTTCTTTCTCTCTGGCGAACAAAGAGTGTTGCCCTATAAACCACTGTTGCCGTCCAACCGTCGCCGTCCGTCCAACCGTCGTCGTCGCCCTCGTCTGTTGCATTTGCAGCCGTTCACCGTCCCTCTGCTCGTCTGTATTGCATTTCCGCCATTGTTACGGTATTTGAAGTTTTACTCTGGTTTTCTTTTTTACGTATATTTTCACCATTGTTGCCGTAATCTTTAAGACAAACTGAATATGTTTTTATTATTTGAATGCAATCAAGTTAAGTCATTTTCTGTCATCTTGTTGTATGGATATCTACATGTTAAGTCTCTCTGTTGCATGTTATATATTTTGTATTTTAATCTACATTTTAAGTCTCTCTGTCATTGTTACGGATATTTTGTATGTTTTAGATTGACAAACAAGAGTTTGGATTGAAACTAATGAATTGCCCTGGGAACTGTTTGTTGTTTTTATATATTTTGATTCAATGTGATAAATTCAGAACAAGAGTACAATTAGAAACAAGGTGAATAGAACCAATACACTACGATAGTGAGAGATGAATAGAATCAAAAAAGTGAAGATAGTGTGTAAAAGTTGTACAAATGGAGAATGAAAATTAGTGGTGAGTTTATATGATGATGAATGTTAGTGTTGTTAAGTGATGGCTAGGTGGTAGATAGTTTTGCAAGGTGAATAAAGAATGGAAGAGATTGATAAAAGTTGTACAAATGGAGAATGAATAGAATAAAAAAAGGAAGGGAAAAGTGAGAGAAAATGAATAGTTAATTAATTAAAAAATATTAATGTAACTTGATAGAGCATATTTTTTTTCAATATAGTTTGGAAATTCCTATTTTTTAAGAGAGTAGCCAACATGAATATGGTTTTATATGATATGGTTTTATATGTTATTATGGTTTTATATGTTGATGGTTTTATATGTTGATATGTTAGTATGGATTTCTCAATGATTATATGATATGTTATTATGGTTTTATATGTTTAGTTAGGATTTCTCAATATTTAGTAAGGGTGTCATTTTGGTTTAAGGATTATCTAGTATTTTTAATATGATTTGTTTTGGTGGATTATCTAGTATTTTTGTCTTGGTTAATTATTAATATGATTTTAATAAAATTTATATTTTGTCTGCTATAGGGGTTACCTGTGAAGAGCAAAGTTGTGATCGTTTCCAAGCATCCTATTGCGTAGCATTCTTAGAAGTTAGTGATTTCCTTACAGGTATTCTCTGTTTTGTTTAACTTTTATAGTTTAGTGTAGATTACTCAATTAGTATGGATAAAAAAAGGATGTCTGGTAATCGATTGTCAAAAGAGTACGAGAATGGGGTATCGAAGTTCGTTAAGTTTGCTGTTGAACACGCCAAAGACCCCAGTAGGATCACATGTCCTTGCTTAGGATGCTGTTATGGACGTCGAGTTGACGCCGTTCAGTTGGAATCTCATTTAATGAGACATGGAATTGGTCGAAGTTACACATGTTGGACATTACATGGTGAGATAAGTAACGAGAATGTTGAACCCCGGAATAATACGACATGTGCTTCAAAGGACAATGGCAGAGATACATATGATTGTGATCGAGTCGAAGAGATTGCAGAAGCACTTTAAGAAGTTCTTCAAGATTGTCCCAAGATGTTTGAGAGGTTGGTAAGCGATGCAGAGAAACAGTTGTATAAAGGTTGCACTACTTTCACAAGATTGTCCGCGGTATTAAAGTTGTACAATTTAAAGGCGGGTAATGGATGGTCGGATAAAAGTTTCACAGAGTTGTTAGCCCTACTTCAAGAGATGCTTCCGGAGGATAATGTTCTTCCCAATCGAACCTATGAAGCTAAAAAAATGTTATGCTCTATTGGCATGAGCTATGATAAGATACATGCTTGTCCAAATGATTGCATTTTGTTTCGAAATGAATATGCATCATTAAACGAGTGTCCTAAATGCGGTGTATCTCGGTATAAGAAAAAGTTGTCACCAACAAAAGTATTATGGTATTTTCCTATAATTCCGAGATTCAGACGCATGTTTCGTAGTGAAACAAATGCAAAACACCTGACTTGGCATGCAGATGATAGAATTGTAGATGGGAAGTATCGACATCCGGCTGATTCACCACAGTGGATGAAAATTGATAATGATTATCCTGATTTTGGAGAAGAAGCTAGAAACCTTCGCTTGGCATTATCAACTGATGGAATGAATCCGCATGGTCTGCAGAGCATCTCACATTCCACCTGGCCTGTAATTATTATGATTTATAACCTACCTCCATGGCTATGTATGAAGCGTAAGTACATGATGTTATCTATGTTAATTTCTGGCCCTAAACAACCAGGGAATGACATAGACGTATACCGGACACCTCTAATCGAAGACTTAAAGAGTTTGTGGGAGAACGGTGTGGAGGTTTATGATGGATATAGGAAAGAAAGTTTCAATTTGAGGGCGATGGTGTTTGGCACAATTAATGATTTCCCAGCATACAGAAATCTATCGGGGTATAGCATTAAAGGTCAATGTGCGTGTCCTATCTGTGAAGAAAACACAGATTGGACGCGGTTGGAATTTGGTCAGAAGAATGTCTTTCTTGGTCATCGTAGATTCTTAAATTCTAGTCATCACTACCGTGGGTGGAGAAAAGCATTCAATGGAGATTCAGAACAACGTAAAGCTCCACCTACATTGACCGGCGAACAAATTTTTGAAAAGGTGAAAGATGTGAGTACTAAGTTTGGCAAGCCTTTTGCTCATACGCTTGTCACGCGTGGGTGGAAGAAGAGGTCAATTTTGTTTGAGTTGCCGTATTGGAAGTCCTTGTATGTAAGACATTTTCTTGATGTTATGCATATTGAAAAAAATGTATTTGAAAGTGTTATTGGTACGTTACTCAATATACAAGGAAAGTCTAAGGATGGCCTTAAAGCAAGAAAGGACTTGGTAGCAATGGGAATAAGGAATGAATTAGGACCCTTGAAGAAAGGAAACCGCACATATCTACCACCTGCTGCTTATACTCTATCTAGAAAGGAGAAAAAGATACTGTGTAAGTTTCTGAGTGAAGTTAAAGTTCCAGAAGGATACTCTTCAGATATTAGAAGACTTGTTTCTATGAAAGACCTCAAGTTAAAAAGTTTAAAGACACATGACTGCCATGTTATAATGGAACACTTTCTATCAATAGGTATACATTCTATTTTTCCAGAAAAAGTGAGAGGCGTACTAACTAAATTGTGTTTTTTCTTTAGGTCAATCTGTAGTAAGGTGATAGATCCTGCGATCTTACCAACATTGCAAAGAGAAATAGTTATTACTTTGTGCGAGCTTGAAATGTATTTTCCTCCATCATTTTTTGACATAATGGTACATCTAGTTTTCATCTTGTGAAAGAGACACAACTGTGTGGACCTGCCTATATGAGATAGATGTACCATGTTGAACGTTATATGAAAATATTGAAAGGGTATGTGAAAAACCGAAGTCGACCAGAGGGATGTATTGTTGAACGATACATTGTTGAAGAAGCTATCGAGTTTTGTACTGAATATTTGTCCAACGTTCAATCCATTGGCCTCCCAAAATATCATGTTGTTGAAAAAATAGATGGTAAACAGTTAATTGGAAATAAAGTTGTGACAGTTTCAAGGGATGAACGAGAGCAAGTGCATTTGTATGTTCTGCACAATGACATTGAGGTTGAGCCGTATGTTGAAATGCACAAGGACGTTCTCCGAGGTTTAAATCTGAATAGAAATGAAAATTAGATAGTACGTGAGCACAATCGAAGTTTTATAACATGGTTCAAGGAGCATATTTTTTCAAAGTTTTATTCTGATCCCGCTTCAATAACAGAAAGGTTGAGATGTTTAGCATATGGTCCAAGTTTGCATGTGTTTTCTTATAGCGCATACGCAATTAATGGATACACATTTTATACCAAGGAACAAGATGATAAAAGTACAATGCAAAATAGTGGTGTCACCGTGCTTGCCGAAGCAATGCACATTTCCTCGTATTATGGGGTTATCGAGCGCATTTGGGTGTTTGATTATGAGAAGTTTCATATTCCTATCTTTGGATGCAAGTGGGTTGAAAATAATAGTGGCATACAAATGGATAAATCAGGTTTTTTGAAAGTGGATCTTAATAAGGTGGGGTACAAAGATGAGCCTTTTATTCTAGCCACGCAAGCTAAACAAGTGTTCTATGTCACTGATCCGACAAGTACGAAATGGTCTATAGTTCTTTTTTCCAACAAAGTAATCGATGATAACATTGGAGAAAAGGGGATGTTTATGTTGAGAATGAATCTTATATTATAGATGATCCAGATGAGAATATTGGAGCGGACGAATCATATATTAGAAATGATCATAACGAGGGAATTTGGATCAATCCATCTGTCCGTGTTGTTAAGAGACAAGTAAACCCCGTTACAACGAAAAAAAGAAAGAGATGTTAAAGGTACTTGTAACATGTTTTTCTTATTTACACATGTCTTATTTATACTATATTTTTGTTATTTCTTATTTATACCATGTTTTTCTTATTTACACATTTCTTATGTATATATTTGTAACATGTTTTTATTATTTACACATGTCTTATTTATACCATGTTTTTGTTATTTCTTATTTATACCATGTTTTTCTTATTTACACATTTCTTATGTCTCATTTGATACTTTGGTTTTTCTGAATTACAGGTATATATATTATGGCCAGCAACGAGGAAACAGCACATGATGGAAAACAAACAACAAAAGACGTGGAAGGCGATATTAAAAGAGGCATAACAATTATGAAAAAAATCATCCGTGCGAGAGATAAGGGATTAAAGTATGATGTCCATTGGAATGAAAGAGACCGGTTAGTTGAGCCTAACGGTGCGTTGCTAACAAGTTACATCGGAGCACTTGTACGTTCGCAAGTTCCGATTACTTGCGATAATTGGAGAATTGTTTCATTACAACCGGCTAAAGATAAGATTTGGACCGAGATTCAGGTATAATATTGGAATTGTTTAATTATTGTTGACATTTACGTCTTTAAATTAAATATACTAACATGTTATATGTATGTGTGTTTGTTTGCAGAGATCTTTCAATATTGAAGATCGTAGGAGAAAATATTGTATTCAATTGGCCGGAAAACGCTTGAGGGGATTTAGAGCGTTTTTAACAAACAAGTTTCTAAAAGATTCTGAAGGAAACTTTGTTGACTCAGAGCGTCCGATGAAGTACGCGGATTTGATTTCGGAGGAAGAATGGGAGACGTTTGTTGCAAAGCGAAGATCAAAAGAATTTGAAGTAAGTACAGAAAGGGCATCAATAGTATATACTTATTCCATGTACAGGAGTTCTGATAAACTTATTTTTTTCAGGTTGCTAGTGGCGTAAATCGTCAACGGGCATCAAATCCCGCATATCCATACAGAAAGGGTCGGTTGGGATATGCACGATTAGAACAAAAAATAGTAAGTATATATAAATGCTTTAATATAATATATTTACAAAAAATAGTAAGTATATATAATAGGATACAATGCTTTATTATCCGTCTTAATGCGTAGTTGGAAGAGGAGAAGAGTGATGCGACATCTCTTCCGGACCATGTTGTATGGAAGGCTGCCCGTGTGGGACGAGATGGAGTCGTTCAGGAAGAAGTTCAACAAGTCTTTGAACAATGTGTAAGTACAACGTTATCTTTGTCAATAACTGATCAAAAGTGTGTAATATATTTATATATGTTTTTATCTATATTTCAGGAGACTCTGTCCCAGACCATAACTCCCGCCGAGGACAATGATTGCAGGAGCTTACTGAGCCGGGTGCTGAATATTCCTGAGTATTCTGGGCGTGTGAGGGGTAAGGGATTTGGTGTCACTCCATCCAAACTGTATAAGCAGCCAAAGAAAAAAAATCCAACCAATAAAGAAGATGGAGACTTTGGAGGAATTGAAAGCGCAAATCCGTGAATTACAGAAGGATAAGGAGAGATACATGGCGGAAAGACGCGCTCCAGAGGGTAGAGCTACTAGTGACAAAGATAGTACCGGTTGTCCACAGAAGCTTCCAGAGGTAATTGTATATATTACATTGAAATTAATTTAGCACACTTTACTTAATTGACACATTAACTGATCATTATTTGTTTAGGGCATTTCACTTTGCCGGCTATATTTATCGTCACCTACTCATCGAATGGTTGGCAAGGGAAAGGTGCATAACTTTCTGGGAGACTTACTTCACCACAAACCGCTCCCTTCTGGATTTTTGAAAGTATCTATTGATATTGCATTAGAGGGGAGTGCGTTGTTGCCTATACCAGATGATATTTCAGGCGCAACAGTGGTGGGAGACGCAGTAGGATCGTATGTGGCATGGCCGGCAAATCTGATTTGCATAAATGATGAGGTAGGTTGAACCTTTTAATACTCAAATGTTTTATGATTCATACATGAAAGTTATTCTTACATCTACATTTTCTTATTTACATGATGATCTTAGACTCCTACAAAATCCAAATCAAAAGATGATAGAATTATTGTGCGGGATACCGATTCAGCTGCATCAAAGAAACAGGTACTACTACAGTTACATGACTATCTTGTTATACAATATTAATTACTGAACTTATATATGACTTTTAGGTTCATGATCAGCAGTCGCAACAAGTCAGCAAGAGTAAGATGCCTGAAACTTCCAAGATTCCCAGAAAAGCAATTGTTCCTCGATTTAGGATGTCCCTTGAAACATATGTCGGAACATCGGATGTGCCTGAGGGTGGCGTCCGTCAAATACATATGGAGGCAGGTATTTTCGGTTTTGAATATCCCGAAACAATTGCTAAGGAGGATTTTGATCAGGTTTTCAACCATTCTGAACTGGGCGTTGGTGTTATGCATTCATACATCAGGTACTCCGATCCATTTTTATTAAATAATTGAACATTTTAAAATTTGCTCGTTTAACTTAATATTCTAATGTTGATTATGTTTTTTTAGGTTCTTGTATGACAGGTTATTGGTCCCGAATGAATTGAATTCAGTATTCACATTCTTATCTGCTAACTGTGTCAACTCACGTATAATAGACCATTCACCAGATACAGTCAAAGAGTACACAGTGCAGAGATTTCTGCACGCGACTACGGAGAAGTTGTTCTTGTTGCCATATAACACTGGCCATGGGTTAGATTTTATTCTAAATTCATTTATTATAATTGTTCGATTTTTCCCTTTCTATATATATAACATTTCCGTCTAAACTGTTGTCTTATTTTATAGTGGACATTGGTTATTGATCGCAATTAATCCGACGAAAGAAATAGTGTATTATATAGATTCATTGGATGGCGATACAACAAAATATGAAAATCTGAGGAACTTTGTTGATACGTAAGTGATGACATATAATGTTGTCTTTAATTATATATCTTTATTTATTATGTGACATTGTTCTAAATATGCGTTTATATTATGTTAGAGTTATACAAATATTCAGAGCACAAAGAGATGCAACGGTGCCAAAAAGGAAGGCTAACAACATCAACTGGATCAGAGTAGAGGTATATTCTCGCATGTTTCTACTTGATAAAACTATTTCAACTATATATCCGGATAAATGTTTTTTTTTTCATTTACAGTGTCCTCGGCAGCGTAATGGTATTGACTGTGGATATTTTGTATTGCGCTTTATGAGGGAAATTATTCTTTCTAGTCAACTTGAGATTCCAGTCCTGGTATGGATCAATTCATTATATAAGTTATATGATTCATTTTGATAATTATCCGATACTTCATCTGAGTAATTAGTTTTAAACTTAAATCTTATTCGATCTGTTATATTATGTAGTATTATGATGAATTCAAGTGCGCTACTTACACGAAAGCAAAATTGGAAGAAATTAAAGAGGAATGGTGTCAATTTATTCTTGGGTTGAGAATTGTATAGAGTTATCGGATTGGAAGACTTGTAATTATATGTGAATTGAATGTATTTGTGTTGTTTTAATTCTGAGAATTGAATGTATTTGTGTCAATTTTTGTTGTAACATATTTAAACAGGTTTATGTGTATATTAAAATGTTTATGAACAAAGTCATGAGTTACATTCAAAGTTTTGAATTGTACATATAAGGCCAAAGTTTGAATGGTATATTTAAGGCCAAAGTTTGAATTTTATTTATAAGGCCAAAGTGCTGAAATAAAGGCCTTAATTATAAGCAGGTTTGTGTAATATAAGCAGGTTGTTGGTAAAATATACAAAAAAGGGTGAATATTTTATAAAAAAAAAAATTTAAAATCTAGGACATTAGACAGCGCTTTTACATAAAAGCGCTGCTAAAGGTCACAAATATTACGCTACAAAAGCGCTGCTATTGGTTTGGAAGGGGGGGTCTAAGGCAGCGCTTGTAAAAAGCGCTGCTAAAGGGTGGGTTATGGCAGCGCTTTTGCAAAAGCGCTGCTAAAGGGGGGGTCTAAGACAGCGCTTTTTTAAAGCGCTGCTAAAGGGGGGGATGGTTGGGGGAATTATACAGCGCTTACAAAAGCGCTGCTAAAGGGCTAAAAAAGCGCTGCTAAAGGTGCTGCTGAAGGGAGCTTTTAGCAGCGCTTTTTCATTGAAAAAAAGCGTTGCCTTTACCTTTAGCAGCGCCACTTTTTGCAGCGCTTTAAAGCGCTGCTAAAGGCCAAAAAAAGCGATGCTAAAGGTCTTTTTTGGCATAGTGAATTGCATCAGGTGCGCTTTAACTGTGAAAAGGACAAAAGGGTAATTTGGGTATTATTTACTGACAATTTTTGAAGATGAGTTGTCGCCAGGGTTCTTTGGAATAATTAAAACCTCCGTCTCCGAATTCTTTATTTTGAGGATAAACAGAAATTTACAGCGAATTTCGGCATCAGAGTTTTCGAGATACGGTAATTTATTCAGGAGCCGAGTTTCTGTTGTCAGTAGCTTTCAAGGCTGTTGCTTTATCATGTGGGTTTGATTATATTGAGACATCAACTTTGGTTCACTTAAATCGGTACAAGCATTTATTCCATGAGTTATTTCATAGGCGTGTGCTTTTCTGCTTCCTCTGCTTCCTGCTAGTAAAAAGCTTCAAAAGAAAAGAAACAGTAAAACGTCCGATTCAAATTCGGGTTTTTGATTTATGTTGGATCGAGGTTTATGGGCCGAGTTGGTTTATGGTTCGATAGTTTATCCGCGGTGCTAATTGAATTTTTAATAACGGAGTTTAGTTTTCTGTTTTCACCGATAATCGAATTTCTCCGCTTCTGTTCTATTTTACTCCGTTCATGACTAGCGTCGATTCTATCGTCAGGCACCAATTTAAACTGATTTAAGAATGGAAGATTATATCGTGTTTTAAGTGGATCAGCATAAGTTGGAACGATAAGGTTTAGGCGATGGATCTTTTCTCGGAATTTATTCATACGATTTTGTTTGGTAAAGATTAATTTGTTGGTTCAAGTTGATTGATTTATATATGATTTTTCCCGGAAGTACTTGACAAGGTTGTATTGAATTGGATATATTCGTTTGGGTTATTCGGTTGCGAAAGGTACGAATTGTGTACAAGACTCGGATAAATTGGATATAAATATAATTGAATTTATTCATTAATATTTTTATTACAATTCATGAAAAGGAAAATAATAATAATATACATATGAGTTTTTCATATGTATTTTATTTACAACAAGAGGAGGTAATTGTGAATACAATATTATTGAATTTCTTATTCATAAATATTTTGTTTACAAACTACAAATAAAAAAGGGGAAAATAATTTAAATTACATTTTATCCTAAACATTTCCTAAAGGTTCTCCATTTCTCCGATGGACTTCAAGGCCGATTTCTCTCATCGAACCTGCACACAGAAAAGCAGAACAAGTAGAAAAGTGTTAGAAAATATATTGACACCCTCAGAAAAGTCATCATCGGGTGTCGGGAGGGTACGACAGATGCCGCAACCGAACTCCCATTTCCAAACTCGACATCGACACCAGACCGATAATATCCGTTCTTATATTTTTTGGGACATCCGAGAAAGAGAGTAAAAAGAAGTGTGGGTCGAAATGATTTTGCCAAAAGAGCTTATTTCGAAAGCCGGTTTGAGAAGTGGATTTTTCCAAAAGATGGTTTGCCCGTTAGGACCTTAACGCCAACCTTTCCGAAAAACCCAATTCAGAAAATCCAATAGAGAAACCAATTCAGAAAAATCAAATCTAGATATCCAGATTCATCAAGTAAATTTTATGGATATCCAGCTAGATAGAACCAAACCTGAATCTGGATAGCAGCAAGCAAATCTGGATTAACTGCAAATCCAAATCAACAATATCAAACAAATCCAATCCAGAATCAATCCAAGTTAAAGAATGTTTCCATCAACAACTGTGAACGACAACAAGCACGCAACCAATTTCGAAGCGTCAAAATGAAGAACCAGTCAAACACAAAAGCTGATGAAAAAAACTCTGACCTCCGAAAGTCCTGCAAAAGCAACGTCAAAATCACAACAGAACCATTCAAATGAAAAGGGAATAAACACTTTCTCAGCCAAAGATAATGGGGGAAGCCGTCAAACCGAGAAGGACGCGAATCCAACGCAATCCAACCACAAGGTTGGAACCCAACCATAATAAGTTCGGAGATCGAGCCCAGAAAGTCATATAAAATCATCATAAAGGTTGGATCATAGAACCCTAACAAGAAAAAAATGGCGGACTCAGAGAACCTCAAAGGGGCTTCATCATCGTCGCCGGAGGTTCAGAAGAAGCAAAGGTTTCATCATCACCACCGTCGGGAAAGGAGAAGAGGGCGAACGCATCATCGGCCGTCGTCCGCAATCCGAACACGCATCAACACCACCATCGAGTTTCATCGCCGGCGAACCGAACCACCATTAATAAATTGAGATGTAGGTGTGAGAGGAAGAAGGTAAGAGGCCTTTAGTGGAAGCATGCAAAGCGGAAGAGTTCCCGGAGGGACGATATTGGTCGTGCGGTGATACGGAGATGAAGGGGAAATGGGTCGTAAAAAAAAAAACTTCAGTAAATGAACGTGGATGGCTTAACCTTTGATTTGTTTTGTTTTTACTGTAGTTAATATATTAAGGTCTGGTAATTTAACTCTGGTGTTTGAAATTTATGATAAAACCATTTTTCTTATATTTTAATATTAAAACACATTCTTTAACGTGAACTAAGCCATCTTTTATGCTTAAGGTCAAAGTCATTTTTTTTTGGGTCAAAACATATTGAAGATTGAATTGTTTTTTAATTGATATCAATTTCTTTAAGTAGTTTTTAGCATCTAAAATTAAAATGTCTTTTAGCATTTAAAATTAAAACATTTTTGCATTAAAATTAATATTTTTTTTCTTTTTTATGTTAAAATTAAGTTTTAAAAATTAAAAATTAAAACTAACATTCTTTTAAAGTAAAACTAACGAACCTTTTTTTTATATAAACTTCTTTTAAAAAAAACTTAAGATTAGAGTTTTTTATTTAAGATTTTCTCTTTTAAAATTTAAAATTAAATTTTTTTTTAAAATTAAGATTAGAACTTTCTAAAGATAAAAAGACAAAACTAAAGTTTTGTGTATTTAAAATTAAAACCTTTTAGATTTAAGATCAAAGTTTAATAAAAAAGCCAAAAAAAAATTAACAAAACAATAATAAAAATGTCAAATGGCGTTTCCGTCTTTCTTTTAAGATTAATTGTGTTTGTCATATTTCTGTTTAACTTTTTCACTAATATTCTCCGTTTCTCTCTTCCAAGTATACATAGATTCCGATTCATGTTTATTTCGAGTTATTTTGGTTTCATGGATGTAATCTACGCGAGGCCATGGTCGCGGTTTTTATTTTTTATTTTGCATTTTTTGGGGATTTATAATTTACGCGAGTGATCGTCGCGCCGCTTTCTTTACTTTCCGCATTTTACTTTCTGCCATATAATATTTTGCCATGTTTGCATGTTTTACCGTTATTAACCCTCCGAAGGATTAGGTCTAGTCGTTTGACCGCCGAGTCAATAACCCTAACCCTTTGACTATTTCAAACCCTATTTAGCCTAGGCATCCCGCCGTGGACAAAAACGCCATTTACCCTTGCATTAGGTCAAAGAGTCGCTATACTCTGCTTTAGGGTTTCCCGCCGTAGAATCTCTAATTTCAACCCTAATTTTAATTCAACATTTCAACGTAGAAATAGGAGTTTTAAGACTCCACGTAAGTGTTTCCTTAAGAAATGCTTACTCCCCTTGAAACCTTGACCATAGTCAAGAAGTTTCTAACCTCCCTTTTGAGGGGAACTACAATTACTCTGATTCCATTCCCTATCCAGGATACGTAGGCACAAGATGCGAATCTTGCCGAGTAAACTTAGGACTAACCCTTAGGTCTTTAGGTCACTCTATCCTTTAGCTCAATATATATACATTAAAGAAGTTTAGGGTGCTAGTACCTTCCCTAAGCTTAACTAACCCATTACCTAGGTCTCTCCCCGCATTGTCTTTACGATGCAAAATTAGGTTTTCCCTCTTTTGACCATTTCCTTCGGATAAATCAAAGAGCAGTTTTGAATCAAGAATTATAATTCAAACTAATTAAATAGTTTGATATCCTATTTCCACCGCAACAATAGGCTAGATATAAAAGAGTCTTCTATCAAACAACAAAGAGAAACGGATAAAGTCAACAACAATGTTGCCACACCGTGTCAACTTAGTCCCAAACATCTAGCTCATTTATCTAGAATACAAAGGAATGTCTGACAAAGTGAAATGAAAACGAGCTTGTTGGAAATTTTGTATTCTAATCTTTTTTCAGGTTTAGATCATGAAGACTCGTATATAAACCTCACAAAGTTCTACAAGATTGCTAGTATAATAGAAGTGCTAGAGGATGGGGAGGAAGCGGCATTCCTACGGTTAATTCACACTAACTAGTTGGTAAAGCAAAGGAGTGGTATTTAGACCAACGCACATTGATGATGAAAAATAGGAACTTATTGGAGAAAATATTCTTAAACATATTTTTTCATAAATAGGAAAATTCATGGTAGTAAAGACTACCATTACGGTGTTTTTCTAATATGTAACACAAACTCTCTGCAAGGTATATGAAAGGTACAAGTCCATGCTGACACGATGTCTAAACCACGATTTTGAAGAACTCGCACAAATACACATTTCCAAAAATGGTCTTCAAATACAACAAAATGTGTTACTAGATGTTACTTTTTAAGATTCTCTAATGTCCAAAAGCACTGAAGTTGCAACTACAATCATTCAATGTATGACGCTCACTGATCACCAAGAACAATATAACAAGAACCTTGCTCAAAGAAATAATGTTATCATAAAACTTAATACCAATGATGTTAATTTTTCTTAAAACAAGCTTTTAACCCAAACGATGGATGAACTAACTAAAAAACTGTCAAAATTGCTGCAACAACTGAAGTAAATGCGTAAAGTACCTCAATGGAGGTTGATTGCATTTTGTGATCTCTACATAGGAGATTATTTAACCGGATATTAACCCCTACTGATTGCATTTAGGTAATATTTATATAAGATTAATACAAGCACGCCACATATTATTCAAATGCACATTCTTGTGTATTTACTTAATCCATATTCATTTTGTTTATTCCTTCGACAAAATCAACAACCTCAAGGTAGGTAATATCATTTCCAGGTTGGACTTCATTAAAATTTACTTCCTTTTCTTTTCCCTCTACAAATGCCTTGTGTCTTTTACACAGATGTTCTGGCATCCGACACGCCTTAGACTAATGGCATTTATTTCCACATCTATAGTAGAAATCATCAAAATTCCTTCTTGAATATATTTACCTTTACATCAATGATTATTATTAGATCGGTAATATTTGGGAGATCTATAATTATTCACATAACCTCATCCACGACTTGGACCACAAAATTGGTTTCGACCATTATACCTGTAACATCCTAAAACCATAATTTTTTATTTATAAAATAACGCAGATAAATTACTCAAATAAGGTATTACACATTCTCGACATTTATATATCTCAACCAAACATATATTAACATAGCATAGTAAAACATCGTTTAATTTAATTGTCTCAAAAATTATATATTAACTTAATTAAAACAAAAGGTTCTAAACTCAGGACAAAAGAAATCGGAAACAAAAAGTCCATCCCAACGTTACATATCAAACCCTGATAGTAATGTTGTAGTGCAATGTGCTGACTCAAATGAAGGTCTTTTGTTTGAGAGAATTTATATATGCTTAGAGGCCTACAGATCTGGTTTTGCAAAAAAAATTAGGCCACTTATAGGTTTGGATGTTTGTTTTCTTAAAGGAGGCATTGGTGGGAAATTGATGGTTGTTGTAGGAAAGGATGTAAATAATCATATATTTCCTATAGCTTGTGTTGTTGTAGACGCTAAGACAAAAGACTCTTTGGAATGATTCATATACCTTCTCCTAAAAGACTTAGAAGAAAAAAATCACAGGGCTTGTATTTTCATTTTAGACCAGCAAATGACATCTCTTTAATCTATAGTCTTTTATTTTTTCCTACCAATTAATAAGTTATGCTAAATAGTAATATTGTCTTATCTTGGTTTTATTTTTTAGGGTCTAGTTCCATCAGTTTAAAGTGTTGGTGCACGTGTGAAGCAATGACTTTCGTGAAGCATCTTTATGGGAATTGGGAGAAGAAAAATTATGATCCAGAATTGAAAGAGGTTATATGAAGTGCAACAAAAGCTACAACTATTCGAGCATGAGATAGGGAAATGCTAAGGATGAAAATCTTGAATGAAGCTACTTTGAAGGAAATGATGGATATCCTTGCATAATATTGGGCCATGTCACATTTCAGTACATAATCTAAGTGTGACCTACATGTAAATAATATGTGTAAGGCTTTTAATAATAAGATTAGTAGTCAGAAGGAGCTCATGAATAAGTACACTAGTGATACTTTTCTTAGATTAGAGTTGGTTCTTGAGAAGAACAAAAAACATGCATAAAATTGGACTCTCACATAGCATGGTGATGATCATTTTGCCATCTATGGTGTGGCTAATGGAAATGAAACATATTATGTCAATATATACCAATAGACATGTGCATGTAGAAAATAGGTTTAAATTGGAATCCCATGTAGTTGTGCCATAACATGTATATGGAAAAACAAGAAGAAGAAAAAAGAACATGTCTTTAAATATTCCAGGTTTATGTCATCAATATGCCAACTAACTGATTTATTTTTAAAATTGCATTTTAATTCATGCATAACATGTGTATTACCCGAAGATTCTACCTTCAAAAGCATTTACTCACCTATAATTTACCCTACAAATGGGCTGCAATTATGGTCTTTGGATGACCAAGTAGCAATCAATCAACCAGTGATGAGAATGGCAATTGGTTTTCCCAAAAAGATGGAAAAAAATACAAATATGAGTCAAGAAATCCACATGTGATTCCTGAAAGCTTACAATAGTTACTTGTCATAAGTGTGGAGCTACGAAATACAATAAGAGAAATTGTAAGCGAAATAGAGTTGTTGAAAAGTCCATTCCAAAAGGTGAAAATAATAATAAGGAAATCATGCCTGAAATAGATGGTGGGGAAAAGCATAATAGAGAGACATGTGCGTCAAAGGGTGAAAATAAGAAGAAGATAAAGACATGTGTAACATAATTGGAAGCTCATCACAGGCACCACAACATACACAACCATTTCAAGACTAGTTTCAGTTAGAGTGTTAATTTTTTGGTTTTTGTAATGATGTTTATGTCAATTTATTGTCATGGACAAATACTTCTTTGTAATGATGTTTATGTCTTTTTGATGTCATGTTTAGGACAAGTATCTCATTTTGTTGTAATGAACAAATACCTTCTTTCAATTTTAATTTGTTGTCTTACTATTTTACTTTTCGTGGAATGTCATGTGTTTTACTGAATAAATGACTTGTGTAACTGGCATGGAAAGAATTCCTGGTAAACATGACTTATAGTTAAACATGGCATGTATACATTGTTTGCAGCCAAACATGCTTGGTAGACTTCACCTTTAAAGATGACATGTAATTATGCAGTAAAAATGAACAATCCTTATGTAGTAAACTTGACAAGCAATTATGATGTAAAAATTACATATACACATTGGCCTGTAAACACGACCTATAATTATGCAGCAAACTTGTATTTGGGAAATAGGCACAAATTTTGGAACAATTCATAACCAAGACCTGGCACGTAACAATGCTATCAATATTGTTGTGGTACTTATACCAGTTAACACCATGTTTCAACAATTCAGCAAATAAACTTATAAAATAGCACGGTTTTCGAATAATTCATAACCAAAACATATTTTTCATTCATAAATACTTAATGCAACATATGAGTATTTCAAATTCAGCTCAACTTTGTAGAAAAATACCAGCTAACAGAAGTTTTGCAAATAGCCATATTAACATCAACTAGTCCAGCTTAATTACACTTGTTACATCTAGATCTAGTAATAGCACAAAGTTGGTAAGACATGCAAACTTCAATTGCATGTTCAGAAACATGATCTTCATCTTCAATTCATTCTATTTAAGCTTACCTTTATTCACCTTAATCTTCTCTACACTTAATCTTTGATGTAATGAAGAAATAATTTCTTTTACTTTTGGGGTCATCTCTTCATAATACCAAACGAAATGATTACACCTTTTGTGTCCCTAAAGCTACAAAGAATATTAAAGAATAACATGTTCAAGAATTTCTTAATCACAAAGAATCGACAAACTTTGAATGGATGAGTTACAGAACATCAATACCTTACACACTCGACACTCGTAAAGACGATATTATGAGTCAGCATCGGTCCATGATGTCATCAATGGTGCATCAATGTCACACTTGCATTGACCTCGGCTGGAAGGATTTCCGCGTAATGGTTTGCTTGAGAAAACTAGGTCATGCTAGTTTATTATGAGGATAAGGTAGGTGACATCTTAGGTTTATGGTTTGTCGGTTGTAGACCGCGTGTTGAATTTTAAATTTGTCTAAAGTTGAAGATGATGGGGTGTGACAAACTGAAGGAGGAAGACAATAAATTATGGTTTTGAATTAGAATCTAGGTTTTATTAATAGAAATGAACAATTTATCATATTTAAATGATTAAAATGAATAATTTAAAATTTTTAAAATGATTTTTTAAAATTTCATAAATCAAGGACAACAAAATTAACGACGTGGTGCCAAATACTTTGGTCACGTCACTCTTTTGAGTTGCCACGTGGAAATGAAAGGGCTGAATTTTTTAAAAGAGAATTAAAAATTTTAAAAATATATAAACAAAGTGATCAAAACTGCATTAATCTTAATTTTTTAATTTGGAAAGGTCTATTGAACCCTCTTTTATGCCATTCTACCTAATATTCACCAACAAAAAGTATAAAAGTACATCCTAGATGCATATCTAACCTCAAATGTTTCAAAGATATATTCTAATAAAACAAAAGAATAGTTCCATCATCCTCGTATAATGAAACAGTCATAGACGGAGGACAACAAGCACCACCAATCCATGTGGATGAGAATGGCAAGAACTGAATTGAGGAAAGGGGGTGCCAACTAAACTCAAACGACGGTGCAAGTAGTGGCTAAGTATAGTTTTATTGGGCTTGAGTTGTAACCCGAGAACAGGCCCAATTATCCACTAAGGCCCAATTATCCACTAAGTTTGGTTTTATTTAAATAGTGGTAAGTATAACAACAAACTACAACACTGCTTTATTGATTCCAAGACTCTAGTTCTATCGTTCTTGTTTTCTGAGATGGCACTATTCTCAACTAATCTCAAGGTCCTTGTCATTCATCATGACACTATTCTTCTTGATCAAATTCAAGAAATGTGTGATAGATTTCATTATCTAGTAACCAAATGCACTTCACCTTCTTATGCTTTTTGATCTGACCTGGTCAGAAGGGGATCACTAGCTGGCCACACTCTGTTGGACTGCTGCCTGTTCACCTGTGATGAGGAGGAGGAGTGGGTGTACCTGCAAGACACTCCGATGCCAAAGTAAGTATATGGGCAGAGTGATCACAAGTACATAAAAGGGGTAAGAAGTGTATTACTTGACCCTCTTGTGAAAGAGGGTATTTATAGAGAGACCCAAGCGCTGGGCCAACGGTCACTTGTGTTGGGCTGGATTGTCAGGCCCAACCCAGGTGATTGCTAGGGCTTACGTGGCGTAGTGAAGACCAGGACGTGGTCTTCGCCCTATTCCAACTGCCCTGTGATCTCCGGAAAGTGGGTTTGACCTGCTCTTTCGGAGGTGGACAGTTGGTCGGTGACGTGTCCCTGCGGAGGGGAGCACGTGGAGAACGTGCGAATGGCACGTTGATCTCCCTGCGGAGGGGAGCTCGTGAGGTTCTCAGAATGTGTGTTGTTCTCCCTGCGGGTGGCTGTTTTGCCTGACGAGGGACAGTGGTTGGTGTTGCACCCCAAAATTTGCTCAACCTTTTCTTAACTTGGTTTATGTTTCATTTCATTTCATTTTGTTCTAGCATTCGCATTGCATAGCATGTTGCATGGAAAAGGGGATCATAAGAGTCTGTGCACCTCAAGAGGAGTCTTCTCAGAGGTTTGAATCTAAGCAAGAGTGGTTACTCAAGTTTGATTGGTCATCAGGACATCTTGATGTGGTCATTGTCTTGTGAAAGGACGGATGGATGTGTACGGGTCAGCTCCTAACTGGGAGGCCAACTAAAGGGCATCAGAGGATTGTGAATGCATGATTTTGGGTATGAGATGTAAAGAAAGCTTATTGAGGGCCTTGAGGTTCATTGTGGATCTTATTCAAGTTGTTGTGTGAAGTGGAACAAGCCACGGTTGAAGGTATTGCAGTTAGGGTTTTCATCTGGTAAATCCTCAGTCAACTGTGCAATTGAAGAAGATAGAAACTCAATTCAAAGTCTCTATGGTCATGATATGTTATGTTAAGACATATGAGACATTATTTCAAGTTCAATTCATCAAGGGTTAAGTGTGTGAGAAGTTACTAAATTAGGGTTCTCAGGGTAAAATCCCCTATTTAGTGCCTGACTTCAAGACCACCTTCCTCACGATACAAGTCTCATATCAATTTTTGGCAAACATGGAACTTGTAGAGCATGTTCTTATCTTGAAATTGAGTACTAGAAGTACTCGATTGGATTTATAGAACTCAAGTTATGATCCGAACAAGTTACAGGTCATTTAAGGGATGTGATTTTGGTCAACAAAAGTCAACCAACTTCCAAGCCAGTTTTGACCTAGAAGGGTGTTTCTGCTCAACTTTTAGTCAACATGGAAGTTGTAGGTATTGATCTTAGCTTTCCAAATTGTATTAGAAGTCTTTCATCTGATTTGTAGAACTCAAGTTATGAGGTTTACAAGTCAGGGGTATTTTGGGAAAGTAAGATTACAGGTCATAAAATTATAGGTCCATTTCACCAACTTGCACACTTCAAATGGAAATCTTTTCAACATGAAACTTGCTTGAAATAGGGCCATTTGCACTACCAAATCATCTCTTGTCATGATGGGGGCTTGGATTGAGAATTTGAGGTTTGAATTTTTCATAAAGGAGGCTTAAATTGAGAATTTGAGAATTAATGGATTTTAAACTTTTTCAAGGCAAGTTTGTACATTTTTTGATTGCAAATAACAATTGAAAGACATTTCCATCTTCACATTGGAAATTTGAAGTCTCAAAATGGGCCATTTTCATGGTTTCTTACTCTTGAAGTAACAAAATGAAAGTCAACCATAGGATCAAAACTAAACCTCCAATCTCATTCCTTTAATCAACACAACTGATTTGTAGTGGATTTGGATCAAAAAACCAGCTGGTGTAGTGGTAAAAACGTGCATGGCATTTTCAAAAAGTGTTGAAATGTGAAATTTTGAAATGGGCTATTTTGCTTGAATTAAAGCCCCATTTGATCACAAACCCATCATATAAGTATTCTAGATGAAAATTGAGGCAGAGCTAGGTCATTTTCGTGCATGAACAACCATTTCACATTTTCAAAAAGTGGTGAAAAACTCAAAAACCAATTCTCAGATTCAGCCACTTTCCGACCAAATCAAGCTTTTAAACACCTCAATTGAAGTTCATGGAGTGATTCTGGACGTTTTTCGTTAAGCTTCATCACCATTTCAAGGCCCAATGGAGGCTCTCCACTAGGTAAACTTTATTTCAACTTTACACTCTTAATACTCCATGGTTTTCCACCATTTTTGTTGCATTTGAACCTTTGAGTTACATAGATCATTTCTGGATTATTTTTGCTTGAGTTTATGATGTTTGATTTTGTGAGCTCAAATTTGTGTTGTTTCTTTTTGATGGATGTTGGTGTTGTTTTGCTTTAATTTTCATGGATTCTTACTCCTTGCAACATGTAGATGATGTTTGGACCATTTAATTTGAGTTTTGGTTAACTTTATATTTTGCACACTTTGCTTGTTGTTTGATTTATGGATTGGTTGTTGAGAATTAATGGAAATGGAGGCTAGATTCATGATCCTCGCGGCGAGAGGATGAATTTTCATCTAAGGTTCATGAGAAATGGTGAAGAAATGATTAAGCCACGGTGCGGGGGGGGGGGGGGGAGTGCTCGCGGTGGCCGGAGCAAGGAAGGTGGTGACCGGCGATTTTTCTGGCGGACTGGTTTGGTCGGAGTTCCATTGGAGAAGACGATGATGACGTGGCAGCCCCGTGTCCATCCGATTGGTTTGTTTTGATCTCGCGCGTCCAAACATGACTCATGTGTTCCTCATTTATTTTGTCCACACCATATTAATACTGTAACTCATTAGTTGACGTGGAATTTCATGAGCCACTTGATTGAATTACTTTTATTTTGATCATGAGGTTCACATTGCATTCCATCATACACTAAGTCAACTCAACCTTATTTAGTCCATTCTGATTTTATTTTCTTTTTTTCTCTTGGTGGGCCTTTCACGAACTGCTACTCACCCCCCCCCCCCAGGGAGGCCCATTTTCCTTTCACACTCATTACTGTTTACTGTTTGCACCCATCTTTTGTATTTAATTCTTATGTTATTTTATTTTTCTGTTTTGTGCAGTTTTCATTTTAATTCAAATAAAATAGTTCCAATAGTTTAAAAATTCCCCAAAAATAATTTTCATAAACTTTGAGATGTCTAGTTTTTTCTGAAAATTTTTATTTTATTTTTTGACTTTATTTTCAATTAAAAAACGAATTAAATATTGGGGCTGTTTTATTTGATTTAAATTGTGGTTTTGTTCTTTCTTGATTTTATTTCCATGTTTAAACTTCTCATTTTTGCATGATTTTTTTTAGCATTGTTTTAACATGTTGATTGATCTTTGTATATTTTTTCCATGATTTTTAAGTGCTGTTTCCATGTGTTTTGAATTTCTTTTTGTTCCCTCTCCATTTCTGCCTTAGTTTGGGACACTCTTAGTGTTTGCCTTCTGTTGAGGCACTTCCCTTTTGATTTTCAATCTCCCCTTTTGACCCCTGGTTCCTAATACCTTGGGGGTCCTTTGATATTTTATTTGGCATTTTTAGATGTATTTTCATATTTTTCATGTATTTTGCAAGTTACTTCATGTTTATGCATCTTTGCTGGTGTACTTGTTTTGGTTTGCTTCCAAAAGCTTGGTTGTGCATTATTGATGAACATAATTTTGATTGTTTCATGTTAGGGGCTTGTTATAGGTCTTGTGTGCCAATTCATAGGTCTTTACCTTATGCATAAGTTGTCCATTTGATCTCATACTTTCATGTTTGCATATTGTGTTTCCATAAGTGGTGTTTGCTTGCATTTTTTGATGTTGTTGTTTGCATTTGCTTATGATGTTTTGCTTGAGTTTTTGAGATATCTTATCCTCATCCTCATTCTGTCCTATGACCTTGGAATACTACTTAAGGTTGCTTGGTTCCTCCTGAGGAGGAACCTGAAGCTTGCCTAAAGTAATGAATCCATGAGGACTTTTTCTCATTGTTTTTGTTACTTGTTTTTTATGCATCTTCTTCTCCTTTTCTCTTGTGTTTATTCATACCATGGCTTGAGGTTGAGATGAGCTTATGGAGGTTCCAGCCCCACACATATTTCCTCCCTCGCTTGCATTGCATCTTTGTCTTCCATGTTGCATTTGTGTTTGCATTCTACATTTGCATTGTTTCTTCTTCTTTTGTCTTCCTTCCCTTAGAATTTCTAACCTCTCTTGTTCAAGAGAGGTTATGATAGACATTAGGGCTCTAATCATGCATGATAACATTAGGTAGTCCCCCTTCAAACTCAACTTTAGGTGCATCTTGCATGACAACTTTTAGGGTTTGGTCTAGTCCCCCTTAGTTGGTCTCTTTCTCTTCTCATCTTCAAACAGCTTCAATCCACTTAATAAAGCTTGACAATTGTTGCATGCTACGAGCCTTAAGCCATTTGGGAAATGATGATTGGGTGGTTGCCTCTCAATTATCTAGAATGTTAGTGTATGTCCTTCGGACGATATACGAAGCATTCGCTCCTAAATCATAGTCTCTAGTGTAGCATGAGTCGCAAACCAAATTCAAAACACTTCTTCCTTAAAAAACACAAAAAACAACTCAAACTCTTTTTCACACCTTGGGGTCTTAATCAGAAACTCTTTTCATAAACAAGAGTGTTGTTAACTTTCAGTCCTATCGCAAACGGTAACGCCTAAGTCTCCAAAGGTCGAGCTGCATACACCAACTACTAGAACTGTCTGTTAACCCTACTCGGGTAAAACTTTTGAGCAGCCTGTGTTCTCGTAAGCCCGAACTACGTTTGCTCTGATCTTTCATACCAGACGAAAGTACGTAGGCACAAGACGCGATGTATTGGCGAGCAACCTTCCCCCCTTCTTTAGCCGTAGTTAGGCGAACTACGTTGACTCTGACTTTCCCATTGCACGAGGGAGTACGTAGGCACAGAACGGCGATGCTCTGCCGAGTCAGTTCTTTTTCTTTCTCTTTTGTCCATAAGCCTTTAGTGTAGATAGTTTACACACCCTTTTTAGCTAGACAACACATGCGTGGATCCCATCGAGTACGACGGACGTGAGGGGTGCTCATACCTTCCTCTTGTGTAACCGACTCTCGAACCTAGGACTTGGTTGCGATGACCTCGTCTTTTCCCATTTTCGTCAGGTTTTTTCCGATTGTTTCCTTTCCCTCTCTTTGGGATAAATAGTGATAGGTGGCGACTCTGTTAGTCATTGTCGGCCTCTTTTTTCGCAGTAGCGATAGTTGGCAGTGCATCCCCGCGGAGGGAAGCGCGCAGAGAACGTCTTGAGGCACGTTGTTCTACTCGACGGGAGCATGCCCTGCCCGTCGAGGAGTCACGTGCTCGACCAACCTGCTTAAACCAGATTGGGTCTTTATCGCGCATCATTGGACTGGGCCGCGTGGTGAGGCCGGGACCCAGGCCAGAACACTTTTAATCTTCTTGCCGAAAGTAATGGTTATTTTGATATGGTGTTAATTGATCTTTGTATGCCAAACACAGATTCCTGTCACTGTATTCAATATGTAATCCTACAACACAAAATCCCTGTCATTGGTAACTACTTTAACGCTACCGTAAAACTCTTCATTCATATTATCTATAGACACTTCAATGTAACTAAGATCATTATTATTTATGTCTGTAGTGATTTCTTCTGATGCCACACAAAGTTCTGTCATAAATTCTATCACTCACGGCGCCTGTGATTATTGGCTTCAACCTTTGCATGAAAAACAATTCAAGACCATGTGGCAACATGTTGCCCGAAAAACTTTGATTGAAAATAAACAACATCACGATCTTGGATTCTTGAAGGTTGGAACTGATAAAGAACCTGAAGTTCTTGGAATCTTGGAGACTCAAAGTCATCAATAACCTGAAATTCTTGAAATCTTGAAAGCTCAAAGCCATAAAGAACACGAAGTTCTTGAAATGTTGGAGGCTCCTCGACATGCAAAAAAGAGTCGGTTATCATGGACAGAGCAACTGCATCAACAGTTTGTAAATGTTGTGAACCAACTTGGCTTAGATGGTACGGTTCTTTCATATTTCTTTCCTTTTCTTTGTTTGTATTCTTTAATAACTCAACTTATGTGCATCTTGTTGTTTATTTTTCAGAGGCAAAACCTAGAAATATTCTCAAAATTATGGGATATTTCTGATTTACCAACAGCACAGGTGGCTAGTCATTTGCAGGTTGGGTTTTGATGGTTGATTTGATGTTTATTTTGTCAAAAGTCTATGGAGTATAATTATTATTATTAACATTTTTTATGATTACATTAATGTTTTGCAGAAGTATAGGAATTATTTGAAGAGACCATCTTGTGGAAAAAAGTCAAAGAAAAGTCCAAGGATTGAGACTCCAGCTGAGTGTATTAATAAAACATCATTAGAATCTGAAGATGTTCACTCAATGTTACAACAAGACCAAAGTTCTCAATTGGATTCAACTCTTCATAGTGATAATATTTTTGAAACACAACAACAATCAAATGATGTTACTAATTATCAAGTTCCCGACAGTGGCTACAATTATGAAACACAACAGCATTCAACAGATGTCAGCGATGGTCGAGTCTCCGACATTATGAGCAACGATTTTCCTGATCCATCTGACTCGCTCTTTGATTTAGATGAGTTAATATCATTATTATTTTGAAAGCATATGAATGGGTATACAATTAGGTGCTGACTAATTCATATGAAGGCGTAGAAGAAGGTCATGGATGAAAGACATATTCATTTTATTCGTTAATGTAATTAACTATTCTAACAGTTTCTGTTTTTTATTCATGAGTCAATTTTGAACTCTTAAAAATGCAATGGTTATTTTAATGTTAATCTGATGAACCTTAATAATTTAGTTGTTTATATGATGTTGTGTTTAAGTGAGTTTAAATAGTTGATCAACTTGTTTATTAAATAATTAAGTTGAACTAAGATAATATCTTGATAGTAAAAGGAAATCAACATGCTTGTAATATTAAAAAATAAAATACATACTCTAACTTTGATAGCTTATGAGATTCTATTCATTTAACTTTTGTTATCAAAAAACATAAATTACTAAATTTGTTAAAATACTGTTGGGATCAAATTTGTGTAAAATATCATAGACTTTCTCGCCTCTTAAATTCATTCACCCATTGGTAGCAAGTAAAAATATATCAAAAGATCTCTATCTCATAATTGTTGGAGAGAAAAGTGGTAATTGTCTTAACTAACTAATAAGAGTCTACATGCTAATAATTAAATAATACTGTAGTTTAACATTTCTCTCAAACTCCTTCCAACTGGAGTGTATGATATGGAGATCCTGTTTAGAAATCAGGGGAGGGTAGGACAGGTACAGATACCTTTTCCAGCAGTATCATGTCCTGTTCCCATTCCAGTGGAGGAACCCACTACTGTAGCTATTGAGGTCTATGAGCGGGTTGTGAAAGAAAAAGAAGACTTGATAAAGATCAATGAAGAGTTAGAGAAGGAATTGGCTCAGATGCGGAGTGAGAAGAATAAAGCTGTGTATTCCTTCCAGCAGCAGACTGAGTTAGTAAACAGGCTAGGTGCTGAACTGACAGAAGAGAAAAAGAAGCGTGAACGCTTGGGAAAAGAATTCAGAAGCTCTCATGATATGTTAGAGTCCAAGAAGAAGTCGCTCGATGCCGCCCACCGGGAAATCTCTTCATGCAACAAAACGTGGAATGCTACGCTAACTGTTGCACCCTAAAATTTGACCAACTGGTTTTACCTGATTTGTGTTTTCATAGCTTTATCATTTGCATAGTAGGTCATATACATAGTTTATTCATTTGCATAGCATAGCATGGGCAAGCCATCCAACAAGGGATCAAGTGCTATTTTTCATCTCAAGAAGCATATCCAAGGGGTTTTTATTCAAGCCCAAGCCTATTCAAGTCACCAAGAAAGAAGGTGAAGCTCTGAGAAGTTAATAGATCAAGCAGTGGATTTATAGCCTATCTGGGGAGTATTTGAAGATCATCATAGAGGTTGTGAGCTATGAACTGGGGCATGGAATGTGTAGAGACATCATGGAAGACCTAGAGGGTCATTTTGAAGATGAGACAAGTCATTGGTGTGGTGACAAGAACTACAGTTGAAGACAGTCAACTAAGGTCTCACCTGGGTTAACCCTAGGTCAACCCTAGGTCAAATGCTTGATTGAAGGGCATCAAGGCCTATTTGAATGATGTGGGGTTCATCATTTGATATGTGGATATGGATGTGGTGTTTTGCCAAGGAGAAATCAAAAGAAATCAAGAAGAAGAGAAGTTTCTAAATTAGGGTTTCTGCGTAAAATTCCCTGATTTAGGTCAAACTTCCAAGCAAAGTAATTCAAAATGCAAGTCTCAAATGGATCCTTGGCCAACATGAAACTTGTAGAGTATCTCAAGAAATTTAATTTGAGTGGTGGAAGGCATCAAGGAGATGTATAGAACTCAAGTTATGGTTCTTGCAAGTTAGGGGTCCTCAGAGGCATCTGAAATTTATCTATGAAAGTTACTTGACTTCCAAGCAACTTTTACCCTATAAGGAATGTTCAAATGGATTTTTGGCCAACATGAAAGTTGTTCCTCATGATCTTAGCTTTCTATAAAGGTATGGTATGCCTCAATATGATTTGTGGAGCTCTACTTATGATCTTGACAAGCCAGGGGTATTTTGGGAAAGTAAGATTATAGGTCATTTCAAGCATATGCCTAAAACTCCTACTTGCAAGCTTCAAATGGGAAAATGTTCAACATCAAACTTTCTCAAAATGATGTTTTGAGTCTAGGAAAGAGGTCATGATAGCTTAGAAATGCATGGAACTCAAAATGCCCAAAAATGGCTTGAATATGGAAGGATTTCAAATGGATTCATGGAGGGAAAATGTAATTTTCAAGTTATGAGTCCAAAATGCATCATCCAAATACTCATTTCAATTGGAAAACATCTTTTAAAAACAATGACATTAACACTTTTTTATTAGAGGTCAGAATCATGGGCTTGCTTTGTAAACCTCTTACTTGAAATCCAAGTTACACAACCAAAATCCAACACAAGCTGATTCAAGCCAAGCTAACTATCCACACACATCCAATATCTCCTTAGAAGGTAAATTGAACACAAGACAATTTGAATTGAGAGCTAAAACCAGAACTGATATGTTGATATCATCAAATGAGAAATTTATGACATGAGAATTTCATAATCTCATTGGAGCCATCCAGAACATTCTAGAGGATTCTAACATCACCTATATATGAATTTGAGTTGATCTAAACAAGGATTGAACTTCATTTGGTGCAGAAAAGAGAGATTGAGATTCATCTTGCTCACTTGCAATTCAATTTCGAATTCACCCAATTCTTCATCATTTCTTCAATTTTTTGATCCAAATCAATTCAATAATCATCACTGAGTGTATTGCAATCAAAATCAGGGTAAATCATTGGCCAAATCGTGTTCTTGAGTTCTTACTTCTTCATCTGCAATTGGAATTCTGTTACACTGATTCAGGCCATTTGAGGAAGATCTATTGCATACAGAAGCAAGCAATCATCACACTGATCGATTCTAGAGCTTTGCAAGCATTGATTTGGAGGATTTTACCATCTGTTTACCTCATTTTATCAGGTTAGTAACTTTTTCACCATGGCTTGAATTAGATAGAATCATCAAGATTGGTTAGTTTAAAAGCAATGTATGTGGTTAGGAGAAACTTTCTGGAGAGTTTGAGAGGAATTGGTGATGATTCATATGTGCACATAGATTCTGTTGAGATCAAGAACTCAGTGAATATGGAGTTATAGACTTAGTTTTTTAGTTAGGATTGATTAGTGATGAACAAGGAAGAGATTAAACATGATAATTTGATGAATGATGACAATTAATGTTGGACCTAATTTTGGGATGAGAATCCTGTTTGGAGTTGTAGGCCATATCAATGGATTCTGAAACCATGGTTAAATTCAGGAGAAAAAATGGAGTAGGTCTGGGTTTTGTTTTGTTAATTTTGGTTCATTTTTGAGTGAGCACGATTTGCTGGTGTTGAGTGTTCTTGGAGGAGCTTCCATGGTTGCTTTGGCTCCAAAATAAATTTGAATGGGGAAGACAATGTTTCAACTGTTGGATCGAGAGAGACTCGTTGACTTGGAAGGGATCGTGTGGACAAGATTGCGCTCAGATTGTGAAGGTTTCTATGGAAGGTGAAACGCAATGTTTCATTTAGTGGAAACGTTGGGCTTGAGTGGTTTTTCATATGCACACCCCCATCTAAGAGGCCCAGTAGAAATGAACGTGTATTGATTGATATTTGCACCGCATCCTTTTTATTTTCTTTACTATTTTTAATTGTTTTTCTGATGAAATATTGGGCCTGGCGCTATACTTTTTGAACCCCCCAGTCTGCGCCCAAGCGCATAATGAACTATATCTGTTTGCTGGCTGCACCCCATCCCCTCATATTTCCATTTTATTTTCTCCATTATTTTTCATACTTTAGAAAATCATAATAAATTGAAAATTAATGTTTTTTTCATGGGAGTTTTTTCTCCTACTTCATATTTTTGTCTAGAAAAATATAAAATAAAAATATTTTCCTTTCATGCATTTTTGGTATTTTTTGTATATTTCCTACTTTTATTGCATTTTATTTCTTTTATGTTGATACATGAATTTGTAGAATTTGGTTTAGGTAGTTCCCTTAACATTTTTAAGCCATTATTTTTAGGATAGTTAGATATAAGTTTTAGTTCCCCCTGGATTTATTCCATGATTTTGTGATTATTTTTAGGATAGTTTTGATTAGATGACATTAGGTTGTGTAGAATTAGGTCAAACTTCAACATAGGTGCACCATAACAATTTCTTTTGGGTTTTTAGATTGAATTAGGACTTGGGGAATATAGGGTATCAAGGGTAGGTATAGTAGATCCCCTAGAAATAATATTAGAATTTTCCCTACTATATTAATATTTTTAGTATATTTTGCAATTGTATGCTTGTTTGGTGTGCCCTTTTGGGGTTTATTTTGTTTGTGTGGGCCCATTGGGCTTTGCTTGGGGTGTGGGCTTGGTTTGAAGAGCATGATGATGGAGCTATTGAAGACAAAGTTGAAGCTAAAGATCAAGGCTTGATGAAGATGCTTGGCTTGCTTGAAGCTGTTTGAAGACCTAGGACATAGGAGCTAGATAGAGCCTTAGAATAGAAAATTTCTTCACAAATATGGATGGTCTCTTTTGCCTCCATTCTTCCCTATGACATAAAGTCCCTCTATGGTCTTCACCTCTCTCCTTAGGAGGGATCATTGGCCATACCCTAGAGGTAGAACTTTGAGGGAAACAGTCTCCTATAATGTCAATTGTTCATAGGCTTCCTTGGGTCGTCAATGAACGGTTTGACATTCAATCTATTCTGATAACATCATTTCTCTGTTGGAGAGCTTGCTTTGAAGGATCCTTTAGAGATTGAGGATGAAGTTCATTGCCTTGAAGACTGTTAGAAGAAGGAGCTGGTGCTGTCAGAGCTGTGCAACTGTTTGAAGTAGGACTTACTGCTACTTAGCTATTTGATGCTGTCAACTGTTAGAGTTTCTTGTTGCTGTTTTTCTTGAAGATGGATGCTTGTTTGAAGCTTGTAGATGGATGAAGACCTTGCTTGAAGGTGTTGGTGACTTGTTGCTGTTTCTATCAGATTTTGCTGTTTAGAGTTGTTGGAGCTGTTTAGAGCTGTTGATGTACTGTTTGAGTTTCTTGACTGTATTGTTTGTTAATTTTCCCATAGGGTTGAAGCGAAGTTGTTTCACTTGGCCCATTGTTTTCTAGGATCGAGGTTGAGTGGGACTCCCTTGCCTCGCTTGTATTGTTGCATTCATGCATTTTACCGCTTTACTGTATATATGTTGTTTCTGTTTCTGCTTATCCCCTAGGATCTCTGTTTCTCTCTGCGCAAGAGAGAAATATGATAGACATTAGGCTTTCATCCATGCATGACAACATTAGGGTAGTTTTGATTCCCTTTTCAACCATAGGCTTTTTTCTCTTCTCATCTCAGAATAATTCAAAAACACAGTAATAAGGTTAATCAATGTCGTACGTTACGAGCCTTAAGCTATTTGAGGAAAGGTTGCTGGAGGGTCACTCTTCAATAATCTGATTGCTTAGTGTGTTACCCTTAGGGTGACATACGACGTAGTCACTCTCAAATCATAGTCTCTAGTACGTCAGAGATTGCAAACACACTAAAAACACTTCTTGCGTAAAAAGACTGAAAACCAATCAAAGTGTCATTTTTGTCCGCTTGGACCCGTAAGCAGAGGAAAACCCTTTCATAAGGAGATAAAAAAACATCAAGACAGACTTGTGTCGTACGTGGCCCGAACTACGTTTGCTCTGATCTTTCATGTTGTATGAAAGTACGTAGGCATAGGATGCGATATCCTAGCGAGCAACCTTCCCCTCCTTTCCCGTAGGTAGGCGAACTACGTTGACTCTGATTTCTCTTTCCAGACGGGAATACATAGACATAAAGTGTGATACTTTGCCGAGTCAGTTTATTTTCTTTTAACCCCAGACCTGTAGAGTAGATAGAATAATAATCTGTACTAGAAAACAAGCGTGGATCCCGTCGAGTACGACGGACGTGAGGGGTGCTAATACCTTCCCCTTGCGTAACCGACTCCCGAATCCAGGATTTGGTTGCGATGACCGTTCCTTTCCCGTCTTTGCAGTAGGTTTACTCTGAGCGTTTCCTTTCCCTCCTTTGGGATAAATAACGCACGGTGGCGACTCTTCTGTTCAGCCGGCGCCGATTTTCGCAGTAGCGACACTAACCAACAACAAAAAGAGGGAACAGGTTGTCTTAGACTTTGTCTCAAATTAAATGGCAATTCATTTTTATGTGTTTTGTTGGCTCGTCGAAATTGAGTTTGTGGTATTGTATATGACGCTTTGGTTGTTGCAAGATATTGTAACTAGGCATGTCGTAAAATGGAAAAGTCTTGGAAGAATATGTAATAACCATTTGGCTTTATAAGTGGTGTTGGCGAGGGCTATGTATTTTACCTTGGATGAAGAACGGGAAACTACTTGTTGTTTCTTGGATTTCCAAATGATTAGTAAATAATCCAAGTAGAAAAATAATCTTGTAGTTGACCATCTTGTAAATGTGCACAAGTCAGCATCTATATAATCAGTCAGATAAATCAATTATCAAGTCCAATGTGTTAGATAAATTAACTTATCTATCTGATGTATGTACTGAGTTGAATTTGAGAAAGTTAATTGAATTATATAGTACTATAAGGAGAACTCTAGACACAATAATTCTAAAGAGTTCTCAATTTTAGGAATTCCAAGAGTATTTTAGAAAATATTACAATCCTAAGAAATATCTAGACACTCCAAACATTACAAGAGTTTTTTAAAAATATTAATTAAAATTACCTAAATCCAAAATAACTAAGCCCAAAAAATCAAATAATATGTTTAGGCCCAAATCAAGTTTAATCTTTCAACATCCCCCCTTAAACTTGATATGTGACTCCAAGCATACTCCTTAACTTGGTGAATGTTTTTAACTTAAGTGGCTTGGTGAAAATGTCGACAGCTTGATCTTGAGACATCACATACTTCAACTTCACCTTGTACACACATCTTATTCTGATTTCTTTGATCGCAGAAGTGTAGTAAGTTTTCATGTATCATTGTTCGTGATTGACTTGATTTCATCGTCCATGGCGTCTCTCCAGTGTATGTTTTCAACCGCTTCTTGATTACTTAGAGTCTCGCAATCACCAAAAATACAAAGATGTTAACGTCGTTTTGGACACATGAGCAGCAAGTCTTCTTCTTCGAACTCCACGTCACGACTTATGAGGAAGAAAAACGTACCTATCTTCTTGAACACTCCAATCCCAACAATCTTCTTCTTCGAACTCCACGCCACGACTTATGACAATCTTTCCATTATTTGAATCATAGAGCTTGTACCCTTTAGAGTTTGAGTCGTAACCCACTAATACGTACTTCTCACTTTTTTCATTGAGCTTTGTTCTCCTTCCATTTGGAACGTGGGTATAGGCAATGCTTCCAAACACTTTGAGGTGAGAGATTCCTGGCTTCCTTCCACTCCATGCTTTTGTGGTGTCTTCTCATGCACATTTCTTGTTGGAGAACGGTTTGTCAGGTAAACTGCACATGCCACTTGTTGCACCCCAAAATTTGACCAACCGATTCTTGTATTTGGCTTATGTTTCGATTCATTTTGCATTCTCATTTGCATATCGCATACAATTCATTTCTTCATCCGGATTAATTTTGTCAGGATCACAACCCACTTCTCGCGTTTCAGGCGATTCAAACCAGTTCGGATAAGCGGAGTTTTATTTTTGGAAGTTGTGCTTTTCCCGGTGTTTTCAGCCTATACTGTTATTTTTGAAGACATCTCGGTGTCCGTATTTTTTTACCGGTTATTCTGTTGCGTTCTCGCATTTTATATTCACCGATTTAATTTTCTAGATTTGTTAGCATATTAATTTAGATTTTAAATGTTTTTAGATCTAATTTTCCATTTCGAGAATATTTTAGTTTTAGAATATTATTAGATAGTTTTTTTCAAATTTAGTTTCTATTTTTAGAATTTAATAGGTTTTAATAGTTTTTCTATTTTTTTTAGAGCTTATTAGAATATTGTTAGAATTTTAATAAATTAGAATATTAGGATTTTAAATAGTTTTTCCATTTTTTAATAAGTCTCTAGATGTTAATTTTTTCAAAATATGATAGGTTCTATATTAGGTTTATTAATTCTTTTAGAATATTAATCAAGTGGTTAGTTAATTAGTTTAATTTTGGTTTTAATCATTTTCAGCATTAACTCTTGTTTAGCATTAACCTTCAGATTTTAATATTAGTTAATCAGCATTCATCATTTTCGTTTTGGCTTTAATCATCAATTAATTCAGTCCAATAAGTCAGATTTTCGTGGGCCATGTGTCCAATGTTTAGTCTCAGTCCATGTCATGTGTCGCTATATAAACAACCCTCATCCTCTCTCTCCTGGTTGGTTGACACCTCACCCCACACCCACCTGCATACGTGCCACGCAACCTAGCCAGGTGGCGTCTCGCCAGCGTTCACATGCAAACCGTCGGAAGGCTTCGCCGGCGAAATCAAAGCCCTACAGCTTCGCCGTAACCATCGCTGGAAAAATCATCCATATTCATAGTGTTCTTCATTTTTTCCAGATTTTGTTCAAATCTCCATCCAAATCCTCAAGTGTTCATCCAATTTTCCATATTCCATCATGAATGTTCATCATATTCATACCATTTTTTCCAGAAATTCATCCAACCTCCATGGGCAGTCAAACCGTTTCCCAGATTTCCATCAACTCGTTCAAGATCGTCATCGAGTTCTTCACATGTTCGTCAATCCCCACCAGTTTTTCCAGATCGTCATCTTCTTCACGGAGATTTTCAAGATCTGCAAACTTCAACTTCATACAATCATCATTTGTTCTTCAAGAAATTTCCAGAAACTTCCTACGAACTTCTTCATCTCCAAACAACCTTCATCTGTTGTTCATCACGATCATCACCTTCAAGTTTTTCCAGAAAAAAATCAAGAACATTCTCCATACATTCATACGAACTTCATCCAAGTTCGTCACCTTCATCCAACTTATTCCAGATCCTTTCACATACTCATCACCGTTCAAAATTTCATCTCCACGAACTCACTGTATTTGCTTCAAGATTCGTAACAACCTCAGATGAAATTCTTCACGAACGTTTTCCAGAAAGCTACATCCAGATTCTTCATGTGTTCATCGCAGTTTTTCCAGATTCGTCGTTGTTCATCCAAGAACCTTCAACAATCATCAATACGTTCAACGAACTTCAAGATCCAAACGAAAACTTCAGATCTTCAATAGACTTTCTTGTGCCATCAACTTCCGTCTCCGAGTTTCCATGTTCAGATGATAATGATGTTGGAAGGAAATAAGATCGAGAGCTGAGAAGGAGAGAGACTTCGATCAAAGACAAGGGTGTGGGGAAGTTGGAAGGTCGAGACGAAGAAGGAACGCAGCTGGCGGTGAGTTAGGGTTT
Organism: Lathyrus sativus; assembly: GCA_963859935.3. Lineage (NCBI taxonomy): Eukaryota > Viridiplantae > Streptophyta > Magnoliopsida > Fabales > Fabaceae > Lathyrus > Lathyrus sativus. The sequence goes on from OZ012741.1 coordinate 21,165,219, forward strand.
CTGCCTAGGCGGAAGGAAGGAGAGGGCGAAGTATTCACGGATCCTTTGTTGGTTCGTGGGCCTGGGGTCCAACTTTCATTCTTCCAAGCGTACCCCTCATTTCCCTTATCGTCCCCTCCCTTTTTTGGCTGTGTGTTTGTTGTGTTTTGAGGTTTATGGGCTCAAAGCTCAGTTGCATTGTTGTTAAATTCAGCACCCCCTATTTGGTTACTATACCCCCTGATGTATTTTCTTCTTGTAGATACTTTAATGCTTTGTATTTTATTTTATATCGTATATTCATTAGTGTTTTCTCTTAGGAAATTTTTAACTTTTTCTTTTAGAATATATGTGCATATATTGTATATAGATTTATATTCTATTTTTAGGTACTATTTTCTTTTAGGAATTATAGTGTTATTTTACATTAGGATATTATGTACTTTTTTTACATAGAATCTTATAGTTTAGGTGTGGCATGTTTTTTTGTTTGGGATCCCATATTGTAATTTTCCATATTCAATTCTCCTTGTAATTTCTTTAGAACATAGTTTTCTATTAGAACTTTTGCTCTTTTGGAAGTTGAATTCGAAATATCACAATCAAGGATCAAAGAAGAAAGGCATGAAAGCGGAGCTTGCACGCAAAAAGTCAAGGGTCAACGAAACCACTTCGTTCGATAACATTGTCTTTATTTCATTTCTTTTATGCAACCATCAAGTGTTGTGAGCTGTAGTGTTTAGACGCATGGGAAATAGCGATTGAGACCTCCCTTTTCTCTCGGATCCTGACGATTGAATTCCCTTGATTTTGCACTCTGTTGATACCCTTAGGTTTAGAATTTTGCCTTGAGATTTTAACCATAGTATTTGGACACCTTTAGGGACCCCTGGATTTTTTTATTAGGATTTTTAGGATTGTTTTCCTATTTTTCATGTATTTTGCATTCTGATTGGTATTAGCATGTTTCAATTGGTGTTTTCTTGTAACTTTGCATGATAAGTGATCTTGTCGCAATAGTTGTGCATCCATTCTTTGTATGTTCCCCTAGAGAGTATGTTGGAGCCTTGATAGGCTCAATCTCAATTCATTCTTATGTTCATAAGCAGGTTAAGATAGATATCTTCAGGGCATTGCATGATTAGGATCTTAGAGGCTTACATGATTGTTTTCTCTCTTCTTATGTGTTTCCTGTGCCTTGCCTCACTTCCCTTGATTCATCCTTTTGGATCCCTCTTGGGAGAGCCTAGCCCTCCTTAGGAGAAGCTCTGTGCATTCCTCAAGAGGTTTGAGCCACAAGTGGATGTTCAATGTCATGTTGGGTTCCTTAGGTTCACACCATGCTCCCTCATTCTTTCTATTCCAATGATTTGGATCCTTCTTGGGAGAGCCTAGTACCCCTTAGGGAAAACTCTGCATTCCTCAAGAAGTTTGAGCCATGAGGACTCAAGTACTTTGTACACACCTCTTATATCAGTCCAAATATCTATGGATCCTCTTTGTGAGAGCCTAGCCCTCCTTAGGAGAAGCTTTGTGCATTCCTCAAAGAGTTTGAGCCTTAGATGGATTCTTTGTGTTGATACACATCAATTGTGATGGGTTCCTTAGGTTCACATCACTTGTCTCTTATCCTCAGTCCAAATTACTTTAGATCCTTCTTGGGAGAGCCTAGTCCTCCTTAGGAAAGACTATGTGCATTCCTCAAGAAGTATGAGCCTCAGTGGACTCCTGTGTTGATGCACATTGAGCTTAGTGGGTTGACACTCACTTTGTTCTTCCCTCCTCTTGATTAGCTCTCTTACATGATTGTATTGATTATTGTCTGACTGTTGTGATACATTAGATTAATTTACATGAGTAGACACTAATTTTCTTAGGAGCATGATTGCACTGTTTGATACATGCTTGTTGTGATGCATTAGGGTAGGTTTGCATGAGTAGATACTCCCTTGTTTAGGTGCATGATTGCATTAAAGGTTGAGGTGTCCCTCCCTTTGCTTGTTTGTTGCATTTCTGTTTGCATCCCACGTTTGGATTTAAGGTTGAGGTGTCCCTCCCTTGCTTGTATTGTTGCATTGCATATGTATTTGTTTACTTTATTGGCTTAATAGCTTTGCTCCTTTCAGCTTAATGACTTTTGATGTTGGTTGACACCTCCTTGCATGCTCCCTTAGGACTCTCACTTCCTTGACAGGATAATGATGATAGACATTAGAATTGAATCCATGCATGACAACGTTAGGGTAGATTCCCTCAAACCTCAATCATAGGATGAATCCATGCATGACAACAGTAGGATGCTTGATAGTTTCCCCTGTAGAGTCCTTTCTCTTCTCATCTCAAACAACAGAAAAACACGTAATAAAGGCTAATGAATATTGTACGCTACGAGCCTTAAGCCATTTGGGAAATGGTGATTGGGGGCCTCTCCTCAATTTCCTAGAGTGTTTAGTACACGTCCTTAGGACGATGTGCGACGCATTCGCTCCTAAGTCCTAGTCTCTAGTGCAGTATGAATTACAAATATTCATAAAAGACACTTTTTTTTATAAAAGACAAAAACAAACATTCAAAATTCTTTTTTCCCCATGGGCCCTTAATTCAAGGAAAACCTTTTCTGACGAAGAGAGTGATGTTGAGCCTCGGTTCTACCGCAAACAGGCGTTGTCCCTAACTGCTGGAACCGTAGTTTAACTTTACTCGAGTAAAAATAACCGAACAAATTTGTGTTCCGTTTTATCCCGAACTACGTTCGCTATGATTTCTCTGATGAGAATACGTAGGCACAAGATGCGATATTTTGGCGAGCAACCTTCCCCCGTAACCCGTAGTTAGCCGAACTACGTTGACTCTGATTTCTCTGACGAGAATACGTAGGCACGGAGCTACGAAGCTTTGCCGAGTCACTTTTCTTTTCTTTTTCAAACCAGCCTTGATAGGTAGATAGTTAAACAACCCTTCGAGATAAACAATCAAGCGTGGATCCCGTCGAGTACGACGGACGTGAGGGGTGCTAATACCTTCCCCTTGCATAACCGACTCCCGAACCCAGGACATGGTTGCGATGACCTGTCTTTACCCTTTTTGCTAGGTTTCTCCCGTTCGTTTCCTTTCCCTTCCTGTGGGATAAATAACGATAGGTGGCGACTCTTCTGTCATTGCCGACACCTATTTTCGCAGTAGCGACAGCTGGGGACTCTGCTGGGGACTAAGAAATTGGTTCCCTATGCGAGTCAATCCTAGCGCATGATTGCTTACTCTTGTTGGGTTTTTTGTACATACCTGTTGTACTGTAGCTTTTACATTCCCACATTTTATTTTTCAGCATTATATTATTACTGTTGTGCTGTTGTGGTAGGGGTGCTCTGATGAGTGAGAAGCCAGACCCAGGCTTGAGAGGAGACATAGCACTAGAGTGGAGATTAGTGGGGACCTGTTTGCTTAGCAGACACCCGTTCCCATAAAATTCACGCTCAGACGAGGTTCTCTTTGATAATTTCTTTTCTGGTCCTTAGGATTGTAATTGATTTTGGATCTGAGGATTGTCGACTTTGGGGACCGATCACTTGTGACTCAGCTAAGTGAGGCCTCTTAGGGGGGTGATGATGTTAAACCAGAAATGGTGAACGTATCATCATTTCTGGAAAGTCTGTGACGCTGATGAACGCATAGGATGCCGTACCTTGTCAGATTAGGTCCATACCTGTGAGTGGGAGGGTTTTTGCAGGAAACTTGACTTCCAGTCAACCCGGTATTTTGGTTTTCTCTTCAGAGCAAACTTACTCAGTCAGCAGCGCAACAGTATTTAGAGCTTTGTGGGGGTTGTGATCCCGTGTTTGCTGCATCTTGCATTACATTTGCATAAGCATCTTTGCATTATATTGCATGTCATTCCTCCAACTGGCCAGAGCTCTTATCCGGCCTTTGTTTTGATTCAGAAGGTGATTCTCCAGTGACCGTTCCGAGCAAGTGTTGATTGTGGGAAGACGACCAAGGGGTTGAAACAGATCAAGCAAAATCAAGCAGTGAAGTCAGTTGAAAGTTGTTAGTAGCTATGTCAGAGAGCGGCTTCCAGATTGTTGATACCTTGTCAGGTTTTACTATGACGACCAATCCTTTGTATGGTCCTCTTCTCGATGAAGACTTTCCGCAAGTGAACAACCTGACTGAAGCTCAGCCTATGCATCCTTCTGTTGAAGACCATGATCTGCATGAATAGTTTGTCATCTGAAGTGAACGTTCTTCTTCTCCTGATACCGCTGATTATCATGATGCTATTCCTGCTGGGTTGATTTCCCGAAGAGAGGTTCTGATAACAAAGACTGAGAACCCATTAGCTCTCGTGTATGCTAAAAGGTTTCATGCGTTAGATGAAAGATTCAAGTCCTTGGAAGTTAAAGATGATGTTGGTCTCAATGCTTCAGACATGTGCTTGGTTTTCGACCTAGTGTTACCTCCGAATTTCAGAACGCCGAAGTTTGAAAAGTACAAAGGAGATAGTTGCCCGAGGCAACACTTGGTGATGTTCCGCAGAAGGATGACTTCGTTTGTGCACAACGACAAATTGATGATTTACTACTTTCAGGATAGTTTAATTGGGGCATCTCTGAGTTGGTATATGTAGTTGGAGAGTAATCAGATCCGGTCATGGGTGGATTTAGCCAAGTCTTTTCTGAAGCAGTACGATTATAATCTTGATGTAGCTCCCAGTCGCATGCAATTGCAAGAATCATCTCAAGAGAACAATAAACCATTTAGAAGGTATGTTCAGAGATGGAGAGAATTCGCTTCCAGAGTGAAACCACCGCTTCTAGACCGAGAGTTAGCAGACATGTTCGTAAACTCCTTGTAGAGCCCGTACTTTGAAATAATGATCGGGATTGCGCCGAACTTCTCTGAATTGATGTTAGCAGGAGAACACATTGAGAATGGTATTAAAACGGGAAGAATTCAGAATGTTTCAAGCAGTCAGGCTAGTGAAGCCGAATCTACCTGTAGCTTTCAAACTGAAGAAGAAATTATGATCAATGCAGTCATGACAGATGTTGGGTATTCTCAAGATGAATCGGTGAAATCTGTTGGTTCTTCATCTTCTCAGCGGTCAGTATCTTCTGTGTCTCGTTATTCCAGACAGACAACTGTGCCTAGGGTACCACATCAGAAACTTTGTGTCGCTCCTCATGCTAATCAAAGAGCCCGTGGCCGAGGTTATCCGAACCAGCGTCAGAATCAGAACAGGCCTCGTAACAACTTGGAACAAAGGAGTGCTCTTTCTCATCCAGTGCCTGTGTCGTATAGCCAGCTTCTGCCACATTTGGTTCAGAACTCTCTGGTGGTGCCGAAAGCTCTTAAGTCTGTGCCAGAGCCTTATCCTCCTGGGTACAATCCCCATGCTCAGTGTAGATATCATGGCGGATCCCCGGGGCATGCAACCGAAGATTACAAATCTTTTCAAGCAAAAGTGCAACAGTTGATCGACAAAGGGTGCATTTCCTTTCCAGAAGGAGTTTTGGTTGTTCATGTCAACCTTACATTTGTCTGACCTTGCAGATTCAGAGGATCATGTCCAGAAGCCAGTGGTCCAGGTAGGCAGACGTCCACAGCATTGGCAGTCCTTGAACTTTTTATCATTCGCATTTGTAGTTTCTTTTCTGTTAGTTACTACTTGTTGTTAAACATTGTTGTTTTGGATGGTAATATTAATAAAGTGACTATGCATTTTTCTAAATTAATCATGTCGTTGTCGCTCATTTATTGCATTGTACTGACACTTGCACATTTTATTCACTCCACTTTATCACTATGATTAGCAAAGATTGGAGGGAGGATGATGAAACTAAATACTCATAACAGATGATCGTATGCTTTCGGATAAAACTCTGCATATGATGTACAAGCATTGTTTCAAATCCCCAAAACACTGGAGATATAAGGAGTTAGTCCATAGTTAACCACTTCGAGCCGAGAAGTAGGAGTTTCTTTCGGACTTTTAAACCCTCACATTTTAACCCGAGGCAGGGTAGTTGTTAGTTAGCTTGACCGAGCGTTCAAGTCTCATAGAGGAGTGTCCCCATTCGAGGATCAATCACACCTCAAGAGGTCATACCTCATCAGCCACAGTGGTTAAACCTCACCAATAAGGAGTGAGACGGTTACAACCTTTTCGGATAAATCAAGACAACCAGTGTCACACGACTTGTTTCTAAAAAAAGGGAAAATGAAAGCCCGCTAAGTAAAAAGAAAAGAAAAGCTGGAAAGCAAATACTTAGGCAAAAACCAGGGCATCCCGCTGGACTTCAAAAAATCAAAAGAACTCAAAAGAGTCAGTCCAGGCAAAAATTAGGGAATGAAAGAATAAAAAGGATCTCCAAAGAAAAATCCTCAAACAAGGACAAAGTCGTGTGATCATAGACACCAAAAGCAAAAAGGAGTAACTGTCACTCTGAGAACCTTGAGGGTTCCTTAACCATCGCTCCTACCATTCATTGAATCTCTTGAAGAGGTGAGCGCTTGTGTCGAGTTAACTGAACGTAGGATCAGAGATCATCACGGAGAAGGGGTGGGTACAAATCATAATTTGAGCCTAATATCCTTTGTTTCACGAACCGTGAACCCGACCATGATACAACCCTTAAAAGACCTAATTGAGGTAGAGTTTATTCTAAAAGCGTATTACGATAAGGTTGAGTAACCTGACTCCTACATGATTTGCTAATCATATCCTTGTTGTATTTTTCACTAATCAAATTAGCACTACATTTGGACTTTTGGTTCGTTCGTCACTCATTATCATGACATGTAAATGAGTGACAACACATTTTTCAAAAAAATCTGCATGAACACTGCATTAAAATTAGCATTCGTAAATAAACAATTTTAATTGCAGGTCAGTAGTTGACATGGAGGAAGTTCCAACAGGGAATGGTCAAACAGGACTGAATCGTTCAGTAGTCTGGATCAGAATGGCGTATATTGTGAAACCTTGTGAATCTGAGGCATTGGCTTCCAGTGAGTCTAGAATCAGTTGGTTTGAGGACAAGTCCCGAAATATCGGTTGATTATGGGACTGTTTATTCAAGAAACAGTTGATCAGAAGTGAATCTTCTCGAGACCCAATCAGGGGCAATCATCCAGAGTTTCTGTGATTTGAGGGCAGATCCCTCCAGTGATCAATTGGATCAGGTTAAGTCGCTTCAATGCTCATTCAGGGGCAAGCTACTTCGGAGATATATTGAAACCAACCATGCTGAGAGTTGGTTAATCAAGGATGAATCCTTCCGTTGAATAGATGCTGGGGCGAGCCATCTCGAGATCGTCTCATGGCAAGCCATTTTCTTCTCAGACTGAATTTTCCCAAGAGGCAGATTGGGGCAAGTTGAGTTATACTGGGGAAAGTTGTCCAAGCAGTTTGTTCACCCCAGCAAGAGTTGAGTGTCGGGGAATCGTGTCGTTACCCTATCAAACAACCTTAACCTTCTGAAATGCCCTGCCGTCGTCGGATCGTTATCCAACAGCCTAAACCTGTTACTTGTCGGAATCTTGTAGCCAAATCATTTCAAAAGCCCGGTTCTTGTTTGGAAAACCTCCAAAGCCCAATTTTCGTCTGGAAAACCTTTTAAATAGTTCTCGTCTGGTCCATCCTTCTTAAAATACCAGTTCCCATCTGGTACCTGTCATCTTTTAACCAGTTCCCGTCTGGTCAACCTTTCCGTAAACACCAGTTCTCTTCTGGTGCATGTCGGCTTTTAAACCAGTTCCCGTCTAGTCGCCCATTTCTGTAACCTACTATTTAACCAGTTCTCGTCTGGAAAACAGCCTAAAGTCCAGTTCTCGTCTGGCAAACCTTCAAACCAGTTCTTGTCTGGTCTACCTTTCCGAAAATACCAATTCTCGTCTAGTACCTGTCATCTTTTAACCAGTTCTCGTCTGTTCTACCTTTTTGTAAACACCAGTTCCCGTCTGGTGCGTGTCAGCTTCTAAACCAGTTCCCGTCTGGTCACCCGTTCTTTAACCTAATGTTTAACCAGTTCTCGTCTGGCCAACACAATCGTAAAGTCCAGTTCTCGTCTAGAAATCCAGGAATCAATCCCCGTCTGATATCCAAGGCAGGAATCAGTTCTTGTCTGATATCCAAACCAGAAATCAGTCCCCGTCTGATACCAAAACCACAGAAGCCAGTTCTCGTCTGATAACCTAACCTTCTGCTATCAGTTCTCGTCTGGTAGTCCACCCTTGAATGCTAGTTCTCGTCTAGTATTTCCCTCGGAAATCCATTTGTTGGTAACCAAAAATAAATCCATATTGACCATGATCCTGGTTCCATCCCCAAACCAGAAAAATCCTAAATATACATGGCACGATGATTCCCAGTGACTCACATGCTGTCACATTCCCCGACACGAGGCTCGATTGATCTCAGTTCTCCCGGTAGAGATTCTGTATTCCCCCAGGATGATTGGTAAATCAGGGATTTGTTCTCAGCAGAGACGTGTGGTTCGAGATTGTTTCTCCTCAGCAGTTTAGATTGCAAAAATTTGAGATGGCGCTTATCCTTATCAAAATATGGTCAAGATTATCCTCAGCGGGTCAAGATTGATATCCCCGGCAGAGTGTGGTCATCCCCAACAGATTGGTTGTGTATTCCTAGTAGGTTGAGATTGAAGCATTCCCTGACAAGCAGATTTGGGTTTATTTCCCCAGTAGTGGGACGAATGCGGTGTTGTATTCCCACAGAGTCTAAGTTTTTGGCCCCTCTCCCTTCAGAGTCTAGGTCATTGACTCGTTCCCTAATCAGAGGTTGATATTGGTGAGGTTTATTCTCATTTACCCCAAGCAGAGGTCGACACAGATTCCCTCACTGAGTAATCTCCAACTGATTAGATTTTGATTCCAGGCTTTGTACCCTAGAAGGACCCGGGTGCCCTAGGAGGCCGTTCATGGTTGTTTTCCTCGATGCAATGAGATTTAATTTCAGCGGATGATTGTTATTCCCCGCAAATGTCCTATCCCCAGTAGATTTGACCTGTTTCCTTCAGCTGAAACATTTGTTTCCCAGAAGAGTCGTACTCTGGTGTGCCATCTAGGGCGTTTTCCTCAGCAAAGTTTGAATTTGATCCCCGGTGGAGTTGGCTTTCTTCTCTCCAGCATTTATTTTGCTGGAGCGGTTCCCTTGCATCTTGCATCATGCATAGCATCCTCTTAAAATGCGTAGCATTTCCATTTTGTATGGAACATTACGCCAAATTCCAACATATGCACTCGAAACATAAGCCAGATGGTTACCATTTTGTTCCCGGATGTATTTCTAACAGATGGTTGATTTACGTTGCCCGTACGGTATTCAGACCTGACAAGTTTTGATTGATGTAGCTGCTCAAATGGTGTTCAGACCTTAGCAACTGGTGATGTGTCCTTATTCAGTCGAGCATTCAGGTTCCGGTTGAGCATTCAGGCTCTGGTTTTTAATCGAGCATTCAGGCTCCGGTTTTTAATCGAGCATTCAGACTCTGACTGAGCATTCAGAATCCAGTCAATTTCTTTGTGGTATCAAGACCACAGTAATACTTGTGATTAAACTCCATCTTCCGTCGAGTATCCAGACTCCGATGAAGATAGTTGTGGTATCCAGGCCACGACAATTGTTATTGTTGTGCTTTGTCTTCCGAGTATCCAGACTCCGGTAAAAGCAGTTGGGTATCCAGACCCTAATGAGTATATTCGCGATGTACTGCCTCGTCCACCGAGTATCCAGACTCCGGTCGCATTCGTTGAGTGTTCAGACTCCAACAAGTTGACATATGGTATTCAGACCATGGTAATGTCAGACATATTTTCCTTTTCCTGTTGAGTTCCCAAACTCTGGTCAATGTAGTCAAGTATCCAGACTCCGACAAATTCCTAGTTGCAGAAGTGTATTCCTTGGTTGCCAAGTATCTAGACTCCGGCAAAACTTTGGTGGTTCATGTTGTTCGTGCAGTATTCAGACTCTGACAATTTGAGATGGTGTTCTTAAACTCACCTGGTATCCAGTCCTTGATGAGTATATTCATTGGGTATTCAGACCCTGGCTGATGTCATTCCCCAGCGGAGATGCGTCATCCCCAGCAAGATTCAAACAGTAAAATTTGGCTGACGCCCGAGAATTCTTCTTTCGACTTGAGGAGTAAGTCAGACAGAGATGTCAGGAAGGTTCATCCCCAGCGAGTTTCAGACACGAACGTCAGAAATCTCCTTTTTGACTTGATGATTAAGTCTGGCTGACGCCCGAGAATTTCCTTGTATACCTGACGGTATGATTGACATGGATTGTCAAACGTCTAGTGACCTGACGAGTCCAAAGGTGACGTTAATGATTTCTTTTGCTGACGCAGGGTGCCTGACGGCATGATCGACTATCCTTCATCAGTTACCATGTAACCGGTAATCCCTTATTGACTTGATGTTTTGGTTCGACGAAGATTGTCAAGTATTCCTAATGACCTGTTGAGTCCAGAGGAATCCTTCTGCTGACGCAGAATGCCTGGCGCCAAAATCAGTTTCTTTCATCAAGTTACCGTCTAACCGATGATCCCTTGATGACTTAAGGACGAAGACCTACAAGAAAAATCAGATGATCATCCTGACGGAGATTTGAGATTAATCACTCACCTGCGAGTTGTCGTGCAACTATCATTTCAGTTTTCCGGATATTTTTCCCCAATCAGAGTACAGTCTTTTGCGGTTGGCAAATTTCCAAGCTTGGTGGTATTCAGTCGTCTTTTACCTTGATTGTTTGAGAGCCATTCGCTTCTCACCCAGTCAGGTCCAAGCTATTTGAATATGGGCAGCTGTTGCACCCCAAAATTTGACCAACCGATTCTTGTATTTGGCTTATGTTTCGATTCATTTTGCATTCCCATTTGCATATCGCATACAATACATTTCTTCATACGGATTAATTTTGTCGGGATCACAACCTTCTTCTCGCGTTTCAGGCGATTCAAACCAGTTCGGATAAGCGGATTTTTATATTTGGAAGTTGTGCTCTTCCCGGTGTTTTCAGCCTATGCTGTTATTTTTTAGGACATCTCGGTGTCCGTATTTTTTTACCAGTTATTCCGTTGCGTTCTCGCATTTTATATTCACCGATTTAATTTTCTAGATTTGTTAGCATATTCATTTAGATTTTAAATGTTTTTAGATCTAATTTTCCATTTCGAGAATATTTTAGTTTTAGAATATTATTAGATAGTTTTTTTCAAATTTAGTTTCTATTTTTAGAATTTAATAGGTTTTAATAGTTTTTCTATTTTTTTTAGAGCTTATTAGAATATTGTTAGAATTTTAATGAATTAGAATATTAGGCTTTTAAATAGTTTTTCCATTTTTTAATAAGTCTCTAGATATTAATTTGTTCAAAATATGATAGGTTCTATATTAGGTTTATTAATTCTTTTAGAATATTAATCAAGCGGTTAGTTAATTAGTTTAATTTTGGTTTTAATCATTTTCAGCATTAACTCTTCTTTAGCATTAACCTTCAGCCTTTAATATTAGTTAATCAGCATTCATCATTTTCGTTTTGGCTTTAATCATTAATTAATTCAGTCCAATAAGTCATATTTTCGTGGGCCATGTGTCCAATGTTTAGGCCCAGTCCATGCCATGTGTCGCTATATAAATAGCCCTCATTCTCTCTCTCCTGGTTGGTTGACACCTCACCCCACACCTACCTGCATACGTGCCACGCAACCTAGCCAGGTGGCGTCTCGCCAGCGTTCACATGCAAACCGTCGGAAGCCTTTGTCGGCGAAATCAATGCCCTCCAGCTTCACCGTAACCATCGCCGAAAAACTCATCCATATTCACAGTGTTCTTCATTTTTTCCAGATTTTGTTCAAATCTCCATCCAAACCCTCAAGTGTTTATCCAATTTTCCAGATTCCATCATAAATGTTCATCATATTCATACCATTTTTTCCAGAAATTCATCCAACCTCTATGGGCAATCAAACCATTTCCCAGATTTCCATCAACTCGTTCAAGATCGTCATCGAGTTCTTCACATGTTCGTCAATCCCCACCAGTTTTTCCAGATCGTCATCTTCTTCATGGAGATTTTCAAGATCTACAAACTTCAACTTCATACAATCATCATCTGTTCTTCAAGAAATTTCCAGAAACTTCCTACGAACTTCTTCATCTCCAAACAACCTTCATCTGTTGTTCATCACGATCATCACCTTCAAGTTTTTCCAGAAAAAATTCGAGAACATTCTCCATACATTCATACAAACTTCATCCAAGATCGTCACCTTCATTCAACTTGTTCCAGATCCTTTCACATACTCATTATCGTTCAGAATTTCATCTCCACGAACTCACCGTATTTGCTTCAAGATTCGTAACAACCTCAGATGAAATTCTTCACCAACGTTTTCCAGAAAGCTACATCCAGATTCTTCCGATTCTTCATGTGTTCATCGCAGTTTTGCCAGATTCGTCGTTGTTCATCCAAGAACCTTCAACAATCATCAATACGTTCAACGAACTTCAAGATCCAAACGAAAACTTCAGATCTTCAATAAACTTTCTTGTGCCATCAACTTCCGTCTCTGAGTTTCCATGTTCAGATGATGATGATGTTTGAAGGAAACAAGATCGAGAGCTGAGAAGGAGGGAGGCTTCGATCAAAGACAAGGGTGTGGGGAAGTTGGAAGGTCGAGACGAAGAAGGAACGCAGATGGCGGCGAGTTAGGGTTTCTGAGGTTTATGAGACGAAGAAGGAACGCAGCCTGGGGCCCAACTTTCATTCTTCCAAGCGTACCCCTCATTTCCCTTATCGTCCCCTCCCTTTTTTGGTTGTGTGTTTGTTGTGTTTTGAGGTTTATGAGCTCAAAGCCCAGTTGCATTGTTGCTAAATTCAGCACCCCCTATTTGGTTACTATACCCCCTGATGTATTTTCTTCTTGTAGATACTTTAATGCTTTGTATTTTATTTTATATCGTATATTCATTAGTGTTTTCTCTTAGGAAATTTTTACCTTTTTCTTTTAGAATATATGTGCATATATTGTATATAGATTTATATTCTATTTTTTAGGTACTATTTTCTTTTAGGAATTATAGTGTTATTTTACATTAGGATATTATGTACTTCTTTTACATAGAATCTTATAGTTTAGGTGTGGCATGTTTTTTTGTTTGGGATCCCATATTGTAATTTTCCATATTCAATTCTCCTTGTAATTTCTTTAGAACATAGTTTTTTATTAGAACTTTTGCTCTTTTGGAAGTTGGATTTGAAATATCACAATTAAGGATCAAAGAAGAAAGGCATGAAAGCGGAGCTTGCACGCAAAAAGTCAAGGGTCAACGGAACCACTCCGTTCGGTAACATTGTCTTTATTTCATTTCTTTTATGCAACCATCGAGTGTTGTGAGCTGTAGTGTTTAGACGCATGGGAAATAGCGATTGAGACCTCCCTTTTCTCTCGCATCCTGACGATTGAGTTCCCTTGATTTTGCACTCTGTTGATACCCTTAGGTTTAGACTTTTGCCTTGAGATTTTAACCATAGTATTTGGACACCTTTAGGGACCCCTGGATTTTTTTATTAGGATTTTTATGATTGTTTTCCTATTTTTCATGTATTTTGCATTCTAATTGGTATTAGCATGTTTCAATTGGTGTTTTCTTGTAACTTTGCATGATAAGTGATCTTGTCGCAATAGTTGTGCATCCATTCTTTGTATGTTCCCCTAGAGAGTAGTTTGGAGCCTTGATAGGCTCAATATCAATTCATTCTTATGTTCATAAGCAGGTTAAGATAGATATCTTCAGGGCATTGCATGATTAGGATCTTAGAGGCTTACATGATTGTTTTCTCTCTTCTTATGTGTTTTATGTGCCTTGCCTCACTTCCCTTGATTCATCCTTTTGGATCCTTCTTGGGAGAGCCTAGCCCTCTGTTGCGGTGAAAATTGGATATCAAGATATTGAATTAACTTGAATCTTAATTATTTTACAATCGGACTTTAATTTATCCAAAGGGAAGGTCTAAAGAAAGAAAAACCTTTTTCGCGATGTAACGACAACGCTAAGAGATTCGGGGATCGGGGGTTGGTTATACCTAGGGAAGGTGTTAGCACCCTAAGCATCTGTAGTACTCTACAGGAACCTTTTGTTTATTTACATGCTAAGTTTGTTAAATGTTTGCTAAGGTTGGAGTTGGGTAAGAAGGTATAGGTAAAGACCTAAAGATGGTTTCTAAGTTTGCTCGCAAAGACATCGCATCTTCTGCCTACGTATCCTAACTAGGATAGAATCAGAGCAATCGTAGTTCACCTCACGAGGGTTGAAGAACACTTGATTATGATCCTAGGGTTCTTACATAGATTTGACAAACTCTATCCTAGGGTTCTAGTTGAAGAACACTCCTAGTAAAAGATGGGTTTCTTAGACTTAAAGCAAAGTCTAATGGCTTCTAAACTAAGGTTAAAGATGACTTAACAAAGTCAAGGGAGGGGTAATGAGCTTTCCATGACACAAGGGTCAATGGAGAGACTTTTCCTTTGGAAGGAGAGAGAGAAGAGGCAACTTGGACGAGAACTAACGAGTTCCATCACTTGGGGGAGAAAGGTACTTAACAAAATAGTAAACATTCAAGCATGAAGAAAAATAAAGGCATGGTATGAAAGAAATTCGTCAAGACGCAAGGTAACGACCCTAACAAATAAACAACTTCCAAATGGGCAAAAACTATCAAAGCATGAACAAAATTGAAATATTTTCTTACCACATGAAACTAGACAACATGATGAACATTTTGCAAAAAGAAGGGATTAAAAACAATAAAGTATGAGAAAGTTATGAATTTTGGTGAAAATAATAAAAAGGAACAAGTAATAAAAAAGAAGGAAATGTGCTTGGTGTGTGTTGAACCCAAATCCTTGTGATTACCAGCCCAAAACCATACCATCTCAGCTATAGCACGCTGTCGCTACTGCGAAAATCGGCGTCGGCTGAACAGAAGAGTCGCCACCGTGCGTTATTTATCCCACGGGAGGGAAAGGAAACGGTCAGAGTAAACCTCGCACAACATGGGAAAGGTATGGTCGTCGCAACCAAAACCTGGATTCGGGAGTCGGTTACGCAAGGGGAAGGTATTAGCACCCCTCACGTCCGTCGTACTCGACGGGATCCACGCTTGTTTTCGGGTATGGATTGTTATTCTATCTAAACTATAGGTCAAGGGTTAAAAAGAAAATAAAATGAAAATAAAAATGACTCGGCAAAGTATCGCACTTTATGCCTACGTATTCCCGCCTGGAACGAGAAATCAGAGTCAACGTAGTTCGCCTACCTACGGGAAAGGAGGGGAAGGTTGCTCGCTAGGATATCGTATCCTATGCCTACGTACTTTCATACAGCATGAAAGATCAGAGCAAACGTAGTTCGGGCCACGTACGACACAAGCTTGTCTTGGTTGATTTTATTCCTTCTGAAAAAGGTTTTTCTGATTAGCAGTCCAAGCGGACAAAAATGACGTCTTGATGAGTTCACCTTCTTTTACGGAAGAAGTTCCTTTTATTGTGTTTGAAATCTTTATGGTGTTTTTCTGTTTGTTTTGAGGAAGAAGAGTCAGAACTCTAACCTACAGTTGCGAAGGGAAACAAACTAACCTAATGTTATCATGCATGGGTTAAGACCTAGTGTCTATCATGCTCCTCTCTTGCACAGAGAGAAACAGAGATCCTATGGGATAGGCGAAAACAGAAACAATAGCAGATATATACAGTAAAACAGTAAAATGCATGAATGCAGCAATACAAGCGAGGCAAGGGAGTCCCACTCAACCTCGAACCTAGAAAACAATAGGCAAAAGTGAACAGGTTTCACTTTCAACCCAACAGAGTAAACAGCAAACAATACAGTCATGAAAACCAATCAATACATCAGAAATGAAATACAGCAATAAAACAGACAGCTTCAGCAACTTTGAATCAACATCTGGCTTCAAATAATCTCCAATCAGCTACAGGCTTCAACAAGCATTAATCTCCATCTTCAGGACCTTCAAGCAAGGGCTTTTACCATCAGTCTTCTATCTGCAATGGCTTTTCTTCAAGTTCAAACCTCCAGGATGAGGGATCAATCACAAGAGTGAATTAGGTGTTGAGCAATCAGTTGACTACCAAGGGTGGTGAACAGACTGCTCCTAACACATATGATATTTTCTCTCAAGAGTTCTATCTCTTAGACACTATCACCAAGCCTTCCAAGGGAAGGGGGTGAGTGTCTTAGAGAGACTCTGTATCATAGAGAAGAATGGATGCAGACAAGGCAATCCATGTTTGAGAAACAAGCTTTCTAACCTAGAGCTCTGCCTAGCTCCTAAACCCTAATCTCCACAACAGCTGCTAGCAAGAAACAACCCATCAACTCTGGCAGTTGGACTGCATTCTGGATCTCCAATGGCTTCATCATCACAAGTCTTCAGCTCTCCCAAGTCCCCAGACAAATCCCAATACTCCCAAACAAGCAAGCAGAAATCCCCAGAGGGCACACCACACCAGTCAATCAGATATATAGTAGGTTAATAGCAGTAGAGGAATCCTAGTGATTTCTAAGGGGATCTAATAACTACCCATAGACCCTATAGTCCCATAGCTAACCTATTCAATCTCTAAGTCCTAAGGGAAGTGAATTAATTCTCCTAAGTCATCACTTAAAACCCTAGTTTGTTCATGTTGTTCTCACCTAAACTAAACACCTAAATTTAATTTCTAAAAATGGGAACTAAATTGTATTTACAAGTTGAATACCTAAACTAACCAACCTAAAAAAAATGGACAAAAAATATTAAAGCATTGATCAGAACAAAAATCAACAAATTTATGTATGAAATGAAACTATTTAAAATGCTATTTATTTGGAAAATATGGGAAAAATATCAAATAAAAATTAAAATGCAATTTTTATTTTTTATAATTTTCTTGACAATTTAAAGAAAATGTTAGAAAAAGAATGAATTAAAAATATGCAATTTCTAATTTGTTATGAATTTTCAAAAATGAATGAAAAGTAAAAGGAAATTAAAAAAGAAAATAGAAAGAAATAAAGGGAGGGGGTGAGAATAGCAAGAAGATCAGTTCAAATGATTGGGCTTCATACGCGCGGGGGGTGTCAATAGCCATCTGAGCCCATTTCCCTCCACTAAATGAAACGGTGCGTTTCAATTTTTAAAATCTCCCTCCGTTTTGAAGTTTAATCGCGTCCGTTGGATTGGGTCTTCAAGTCAAAGGTCAGAATGCAATCGTGTGGCTCCTGATCCTTCTTCAACCTCCAGCCAGCCCTAACCCCTGAAACCCTAGCCATGCAAGCTTCTTCCATGGTTCTGTTCTCCCTCATACCTCCATGGATTCACACGATATAAAAAGCAAATTTGGTCTACAACAATCCCTCTACACAGCCATAACCATAGATCTTCTTAAAACTCAAGCAATAAACCAATTCAATGAAGATAACAGTTGCGAACCGCCATGAACACCTGTGATCAACTCCTCCAAAACTCTCCAAATTTTGTCCTACACTTATCTACAATTCATGCTGATTACCATAAGCTAATAAGCCAAGCATTTCGTGCACTGAATCATGAGACATCAATCCAACCAGATTTGATGCACTATGAGCAACCTCCATGAAAGCTCTCCAAACTCACCAAATTAAGTCCTCTATCCTGTCTTAGCAATTCTACACTATCAAAACCTAGTAACCCTAACCTAAACATGCAATTCGAATGAAAACTTACCTTGTGCAAAATGAAGGAAACAGCTACCAAAACCTCTTGATCTATAGCTTGAAATGAGTGGAAGATGATCCAAGAACCCAATGATGACTTCTGTATGCAACAGGTATGACTCCAAAGATTTGAATCTCTCAATTCCAAAGTTTATGCTTCTTGAATGATGATGATGAATGGCTCGATTCCTTCTTCAATTTGCCAAATGAAGGTGTGGATTCTGATCCTTGTATGATGATGATGAAGAACAAAACAAGAATAGTGAAGATTGATGAGAAATTGAGAGAGTTTGGGAAGCTTATGCAAAATGAAGAAAGTGTGTATAACTTGGGGTTTTGAACAAATGAAGTCACCAACCATGGCATGAACCATCTTGTATGAATATATAGATGAGGTTAGAACCTCCTAGAAACTTGGAGAAGTTTCCCTTGCACAAATTCCCTTGGATTTTGATTATGTTTCTTACATTGCAAGCAACCATGGATAACTCACAAATTATGAACTAAACTCAAAATTCCACTTTAGCCAATGTCTTTAAAATGACCTTTCCATTCAAAATGACCTATAATTTTGCTTCATTTGGCCAAGATATGAAAAATCTCATTTTTAAGGCCATTTTTATTCATTAAATCCAACAATTTTGAAACCTTGTGCTATGAATCTTTCCAATCTCTCATGGTCACTTTTCTAGACTCAAAATGTCATTTGGAACAAGTTTGATGTTGTAAAGTTTTCCATTTGAAGCTTCCTTGTATGAGTTTTGGGCATAGGTTAAAATGACCTGTAATTCACAAATGACCAAAATACCCTTTGCTTTCCAAGACCATAAGTAGAGTTCCCCAAATCATATGAAGGCATACTATACCATTATAGAAAGCTAAGACAATAAGGAACAACTCTTATGTTGGCCAGAAATCCATTTGAAATCTCCTTGAGGGGTGAAAATTGCTTGGAAGTCAAGTCACTTTCACATACAAAATTTCAGATACCTCAGATGACCTGTAACTTGCAAGGACCATAACTTGAGTTCTATAAATCTCCTTGATGTCTTCCACCACTCAAATTAAAGGTCTTGAGATCCTCTACAAGTTTCATGTTGGCCAAGGATCCATTTGAAGCTTGCATTTTGACTTATCTTGCTTGGAAATTTGACCTAAACTAGGGGATTTTACATAGAAACCCTAATTTAGACCCTCCTCTTCTCCTTGATTTCTCTTGATTTCTTCTTAGCATAACAACATATCCTTATTCTCCATGTCAAATTATGAACCCCACATCCCTTCAATAGCCCTTAATGCCTCTCCAACAATCCTTTGACCTAGGGTTGACCCAGGGTTGACCCAGATGAAACCCTAGTTGACTGTCTTCAACTGCAATTCTTGTGATCACATCAACAACTTGTTTTCTTCTCCAAATGACTTTCTAAGTCCCCCAAGATGTCTAGATACTCCCCATTCTCTCAATTCACAACTCATAATTCCCTTGTTGACCCTCAGACACCCTCAGTTAGGAGATATACTCAATGCTTGATCCACTGAACCCCCTGCTTTCAAATTCTTTTCTGATGACTTGAATGAGATTGAATTAGGATAATAACCTCTGGATAGGCCTCTAGAGATGATAATAATGATTGGCCCCTGCTTGCTATGCTTATGCTATGCAGATGGTTAGGCTATGTACATGACTCTATATGCAAATGATAATGATATTGAAACATAGACCCAGTGAATAAGGTTGGGCAAATTTTAGGGTGCAACAGCTGCCCCTATTCAAGCGGCTTGGACCCGATTGGGTGAAGAGCCCGGAGCCTTCAGACATTCGCGGTACGAGACGGTTGAATACTAGGAACCCAGAAATTTGCCAACCGCAGAAATAAACTGCGCCACTGCTTGGGGAACGACATTCATCAGCTGAATTTAACTGTTACGGCAACCCACTGATCTCGTGCGACCGTGCTGGGGATAGAACATTGTCCACGTTAGGACGCCTGCTTCGTCAATTCGGAAAACTTCAACAACTTTGTCGGGGATGGCTCGTCTGCCTTCTCGTCAGAAATAAATCGTCCACGTTAGGAGTAAACTTTTCCACGTAAGGAATGAACTTCTTCTTCGTCAAACTCCTCCACGTAAGGAATACATCTTCTTTCGAATCTGTCCACGTCAGGACTAAACCCCTTCCACGTCAGGAACACACTCTTTCTTTCCACGTCAAGAATACAAGCCTCTTTCCACGTAAGGAATACTATCTTTCCACGTAAGGAATCACATCTCGATTTGAATCTGTCCACGTCAGGACTCCAGTCTTTCCACGCAAGGGATCCTCCTCCGATATGTCCGCGTAAGGACTCGATCTTTTCCACGTAAGGAACACGATCTCTTTTCCACATAAAGAATCATTTTCTCTTTCCGCGTGAGGAATCTCAATCTTTTCCACGTAAGGAACCACATCTTTCCACGTAAGGAACCCTTTTCTCAAACTGTCCGCGTCAGGACTAAACTTTTCCACGTAAGGAAACAACTTCTCTTTCCACGTGAGGAATCAACTTGATATGTCCACGTCAGGATTCCAATCTTTCCACGTAAGGAAACGATCTTATCTTTCCACGTCAGGAATAACATTTCCACGTTAGGAATAACACTTCCACGTTAGGAATAACATCTTTCTCTTCCACGTAAGGAATAAGACTTTGTCTAGATTTGTCCGCGTCAGGACTAAACTTTCCACGTTAGGAATACACTCGCTTCCCCGTAAGGAATATAGCTGTCCACGTCAGGACTCACATTTCGTCTTGATTTGTCCACGTCAGGACTCGCCTCTTGACTTAATGAGAAAATAAAACCTCGTCCACGTCAGGACTCGTGCACCTTCGACCCATTAGGGAAGTGAGACTTGTCCACGTCAGGACTCATACCTCAACCTACTGAAGTAATAGAACCTATCCACGTCAGGACTTGCGCGTCTTCGACTTGCTGGGGAAATAAGACTTTGTCCACGTCAGGACCCCCACTTCTCTTAGCAAAACCTGTCAGTAAACCCGTCCACGTTAGGACTCATCCTTCCCTTGGTCCGCAAACTTTTTACCACTGACGTTACAGCAGCTTTGAGGCTGACTCTACTGGGGATATTTGGGAAACCAAACTTCCGGACGCCTGTTCTGATAACCGGCGGTAACCTCTGAAGTTTTGGTTCATGAAACTTTTTAATGTTGACGTAACAACAACCTTGGAGGAAACAATCCGCTGGTCGGACTAGAGAAACTTCAATACGAAACTCTGGCGGGGACATAAGTAACTCTGCTTGGGGACAAAGAGAAACTTATCCTGCTGACTCTGTGGGGAGTAGTGCCAAGGCTGACACTTCGTTGAATGTCTCACGTCGAGACCTTGAATGTTTGGTAATTTATTTGAGCCAGAGCTCTCTCCACCTGCAAGAGAAATAACACTTGAACACAAACGGTTAACCAACCTGGTTTATGCTTCAAACATGAGTATGTTTGGCAATGATGCAATGCTTCCTTCGACATGGGAATGCTACACGTTTATTTGGTTAATGCAAGTATGACACTATATGCTGACGCGAATGCAAACTCGAACTGCTGGGCACAGGAGCTGCTTCAGCAAAATAAATGCTGAAAATAATGCCAACTCCGCTGGGGATAGCCAGGTGCTACAGAATCATGCCAACAAAATAAATGCTAGGCAGATGAAGTCGATTCAGCTGGGAAATTGGGAACTTAACCCAGCACCTTGTTGAAGGACCACCCTGCTGGGGAATAGCAGATGCGCTCGGTATAATTGGACTTCTGCTGGAAAGTGAACGGATATCACACGGTGTTCCGGCAAAGTAAATGCCATGATCCACACCAACTCTGCTGGGGAGAGTCTTAATCTTTGAGTTCCACGGGAAGGAAATAGAAATACTTGCTGAGAAGAGAACTCTGCTGGGGACAGGCTAATTCTCTTGGGGAAAATCCACTGACTCCACCGGGAGAGAGTAAATGCCCCTGCGGGGAAAGGTAAACTGTCTGAATACAGCCCACAAACATTAATCTTCTGCGGCTAAACCCACTCTGCTTGAGATATACTGTCTGAATACAGCCTTATAATCTTGGAATCGCCAAACTCTGCTGAGGATAAACGACTTTGCTGGAGAATGTCCTTCGGCTAAGCTGCGACTAGCTGGGGAATTCGATCCTTCTTCAGGAAGAACATGCATGACCTGCGTGAGGGTCGAGTCTTTCGTTAATGCAATCTTTTGATCGTCTTCCTCGCACGGCTATGAAACCTGCAACAACACAAACAAGACACGACAAGTCTATGCAACTAAACCGATTCAGGTCAGCGACGTTATTTTCAGTTAATTCAAAGCTTTAACAATTGTTGGCAAGGGCCAGTGATGTTATACTCATGCTAGCTTCGGTAAACTTAGGCGTTTTATCATGCACAAAACAGTAAAGAACCAGCATCAAGTACTGAATAACATATTTTATTGATCGGGCCCCTGAATGGGCGGAGTTTTATACATGGGATGTAACTCCTGAAATGAGGAGCATGAATATTTTGACAAATTAAATTTTTGTACACATGTCGGCGACGGGATACAGACGAACACCACGAACTGATCCTCCTATGACTCATCCGACTCTAATGCTTTCCCGGTATCCATACCTCCGAAACGGTTGTATCTGATAATCGACCCCCCAGGTATTCTCCCGCACTGATGCTCACTGCAATATCAAATTCGGACCGCAGTCATTTGCTTTTCAAATCCCTAACTTTTGCGTGAACCGCCCTTTACGGGTTTTCAGTTCACCGGGATACCCTTTTTTGCCGAAGCCGCCCAGTGTAGGTTTTCAACTTCGCGGGTGTACATTTTTCAATTTTATCCCTAACTTTTGCCCGAACCTTTCATTCTGTGTTTGGTTCGCCAGGATGCCCCATTTTTGCCTGGACCCTCTTTTTTCTGTCCAGCGGGTCTATTTTAAGCAAAGTATTTTTTAACTGCGTCCGAATTCACAGGTGACGTGAAGTCTTCTCCGTCCATGGTGGATAATAATAAAGCCCCTCCTGAGAAGACTTTCTTGACAACGTATGGCCCTTCGTAATTGGGGGTCCACTTGCCCCTGTGATCTGCTTGCGGCGGGAGAATCCTTTTCAGCACAAGGTCGCCCGTCTGAAAGCTTTGCGGATGTATCTTCTTGTCGTATGCTTTCTTCATTCGGCTCTGGTACAAACGACCGTATTCTAGAGAAGCTAACCTCTTCTCATCCATCAAACTCAGTTGATTCAACCTGTCTTTCACCCATTCTGCCTCGTCCAGCTGAACGTCTCGCAATACCCTCAGAGAAGGGATCTCAACTTCCAATGGTAATACCGCTTCCATTCCGTATACCAACGAGAACGGGGTTGCCCCGGTTGATGTGCGTACCGTTGTACGATAACCATGCAAAGCGAAAGGTAGCATCTCGTGCCAATCCTTATAGGTCACCACCATTTTCTGAACGATCTTCTTGATATTCTTATTAGCCGCCTCAACAGCGCCATTCATCTTGGGTCGGTAAGGGGAGGAGTTGTGATGTTCGATCCTGAAATTCTGACAGAGCTCCTTCATCATTTTGTTGTTCAGGTTCGAACCGTTGTCCGTGATTATCCGCTCGGGAATCCCATATCGGCAAATGATATCTCTCTTGATGAACCTGGCCACCACTTGCTTAGTTACATTTGCGTAAGACGCCGCTTCCACCCACTTGGTGAAGTAATCGATTGCTACCAAAATGAACCGATGCCCGTTAGAAGCTGTCGGCTCGATTTTTCCAATCATATCGATTCCCCACATCGAAAATGGCCAAGGCGATGACATTACATTCAGAGGACTTGGAGGCACATGGATCTTGTCAGCATAGATTTGGCACTTGTGGCACTTCCTCGCAAACTTGAAACAGTCAGTCTCCATAGTCAGCCAAAAATAACCTGCCCGCAGCAGCTTTCTCGTCATAGCATGCCCACCAGCATGCGTACCAAAGGTACCTTCGTGTATTTCCTCCATGAGCAGCTTTGCCTCTCTTTCGTCTACACAACGCAACAGCACCAAGTCGTGGTTTCTTCTGTATAAGACGCCATCCGGATTCAAATAGAAATTGCCTGCTAATCTCCTGAGAGTCTTCTGATCTTGACTGGATGCCCCAGCCGGATACTCTTTATTCTTCAGGAAATTAAGGATATCGAAATACCACGGTTTATCATCAGATGCTTCATCAATAGCAAATACATAGGCTGGTCTGTCAAGCCGAGAGATAATGATTCGGGGAGCCTCGTTCCAGAAGTTGACTTTGTACATGGAAGACAAGGTGGCAAGGGCGTCAGCCATTTGATTCTCTGCCCGCGGTACATGATGTAACTCAACCTTGTCGAAGAAAGGCAACAATCTTCTTGCATAATTCATGTAATGTACCAAGTTGGGCTGACGTGTCTCCCATTCCCCTTTGATTTGATTCACTACCAGAGCTGAGTCTCCGTATACGTCTAAATTCTTGATTCGCAAATCAATGGCTTCTTCAAGCCCCATTATACAAGCTTCGTATTCGGCCTCATTATTAGTAACGGCAAAGGTCAATCGGGCAGTAAACGGGATGTGCGACCCATGTGGCGTGGTGATGATTGCCCTTATTCCGCTACCGTAAGCATTCACAGCTCCGTCAAATATCATCTTCCATTTAGAACCCAACTCTGGTCCTTCGTCTGGCAACGGCTCTTCACAATCTTTCATCTTTAGGTACATGATATCCTCGTCAGGAAAATCAAACCTCATCGATTGGTACTCTTCAATAGGCTGCTCTGCCAGATATTCAGATAGCACACTCCCCTTTATAGCCTTCTGCGAAACGTATTGGATGTCATATTCGGTCAAGACCATCTGCCAACGGGCAATTCTTCTTGACAACGCCTGCTTTTCAAATACATATTTGATAGGATCCATCTTCGAGATGAGCATGGTTGTATGATTCAGCATGTATTTCCTTAAACGCTTGGCGGCCCAGGCTAGCGCGCAACAAGTTTTCTCAAGCATTGAATATCGAGATTCACAATCTGTAAATTTCTTACTCAAGTAGTAGATCACATGCTTTTTTCTCCCTGTCTCGTCATGTTGACCGAGAACACAACCCATGCTTCCCTCCAGAACCGTCAAATACATGATCAAGGGTCTACCCGCCACTGGGGGTATCAAAATAGGAGGCTCCTGCAGATACTGCTTGATTTTATCGAACGCCTTTTGACAATTTTCGTTCCACGTTACAGCTTGATCTTTCTTCAACAGCTTGAACAATGGTTCACACGTGGCCGTTAGGTGAGATATGAACCGGGCAATGTAGTTCAACCTCCCTAAAAACCCGCGCACCTCCTTCTCTGTTTTAGGCGTCGGCATTTCTTGAATCGCTTTTATTTTAGCAGGATCGACCTCTATTCCTCTTTCGCTTACGATAAACCCCAGCAATTTACCCGATCTCACCCCGAAGGTGCATTTGTTAGGGTTCAGCCTCAGCCTGAACTTCCTAAGCCTCTTAAATAATTTCATCAAATTCACCAGATGCTCTTCCTCCGTCTGGGATTTGGCAATCATATCGTCAACATAAACTTCGATCTCTTTATGCATCATATCATGGAAAAGAGTCGTCATCGCACGCTGATATGTTGCCCCAGCATTTTTCAAACCAAAGGGCATCACTTTATAGCAAAATGTTCCCCAAGGCGTTATGAAAGTAGTTTTCTCCATATCCTCTGGCGCCATTTTAATCTGATTATAGCCTGAAAAGCCATCCATGAAGGAGAATACGGAGTATTGAGCAGTATTATCAACTAACACGTCAATGTGAGGAAGTGGAAAATCGTCTTTTGGGCTTGCTTTATTCAAATCTCGATAATCCACGCACATCCGAACCTTGCCATCTTTCTTTTGCACTGGTACAATGTTGGCAACCCAAGATGGATACTTTGTCACAGCCAGGAAACCAGCGTCCCACTGTTTTTGAACTTCCTCTTTGATCTTCACTGCCATATCTGGTCGAGTTCTGCGAAGTTTTTGCTTGACTGGCGGGCAGTCTTCTTTCAGTGGCAGGCGATGCACAACCATATCTGTATCGAGCCCTGACATATCTTCATACGACCAAGCGAATACATCACTATACTCTCGGAGCATTTCAACCAGTCTTCGCTTGATATAACTCTGCAGCGCGGCTCCAATACGAATATTCTTCTCAACCCCTTCCGACCCCAAGTTGATAATTTCGATGACCTCGTCGTGAGGCAGAATGGCTCTTTCCTCTTGCTTCACCAACCAAGACAGTTCTTCAGGAACGTCACTATCTTCGACAACCTCTTCTTCGGCCTGAAATACCGGGTGTTCAAAGTCGGGACGAGTCATAGGTGGTTCAAGGATGTCATCTGAAAATGCTATCCTGCAAAAGGAATGGTTAAGTGCTTCAAAATGCGTATAAAGCGAATAACCACGTTGCCATTTTATTGAAAATTATAAAACAAGAAAGACAGAGATTACATTATTTGCACATGAAAAACGCCATTTATTCAATGATTAACACGCAATGTTCATAACAACACAGCCCTAAGCAAATCATGATGCCCCGGGAAAGACATCAGATTATTCAACAATTAATAAAGCAAAGCATTACTGTTTAAGAGTCACAGGAACAAGCTCCTGAATAGACCAGTTGCACAGTCCCTGTCCTGGCGTGCTTGGCTGAATCCAGGCATCCATATCACAATCGTTGTCTCCTTCGTCAGACTCCGAAGCAGCATTGACGGTTTCATGACATACTCCACTGGCAGAGATGGTTATTGGCCCTCTGAAACGGGGTGCCCCCACGGCGGGAGTTGATGACGACGGTTGGTATCCCAGCCCGAACCGGTCCATCTTCACAGGAATGTCCAGCACTTTGCCCCAGCCCTTTGCTTCTCCTGCTTCTACTAGAGCTTGAGCTTCTTTATACGATGAGACGGCTATCTCTGGCACTTTGCTCGGCCCGGGACCTTTGTCCTTGATACGCAAACCTTCAAACGCCTGGCAGGGTGTTTCGTGGATCTCTCCATCGACCTCCACGTATTTAAATGACGATAGATGGCTGACCAGGATGTCCTCTTCTCCGCATACAGTGACTACGCTATCTCCGACCATATATTTCAACTTCTGATGTAGGGTAGACGTGACTGCCCCCGCCCCATGAATCCAGGGTCTTCCAAGCAAGCAGTTGTACGCAGGCTGTATATCCATGATATAAAACTCAGTTGCAAACACCTCCGGCCCCACCTGTAGAGGCAATGTGATCAATCCAAAGACTGTTCTCCGCGTGCCGTCAAACGCTCTGACTACCAAGTCGCTGGGCGTGCACAAGATTCCTCTAACATCCAGTTTCATCATCGCCTTCTTGGGCAGCACATTCAAAGACGGTCCGGTGTCGACCAATACATGCGACATTATTGATCCTCTACATTCGACAGATATGTGCAACGCCATATTATGATCTCTCCCTTTCGGGGTCAAATCAAAGTCAGTAAAGCCCAGGCTGTGGCCTGCATTTACATGTGCCAACACTCCTTCCAGCTGATTCACGGAGACGTCTTAGGGTACAAAAGAAGTATCCAAGACCTTCAACAAAGCATTTTTGTGAGCTTCCGAACACAAGAGCAATGACAAGATGGATATTTTGGACGGCGTCTGTTGCAGATGCTCCACGATCTTATAATCACTTTTTCGAATCAAGCGCATGAACTCTTCTACATCTTTCGATGCCGATTCTTTTTCGCTGACTTGTAACGGGACATTCTCAACCACTTTCCCTTTTCCTTTTGCTAGTCTTTCGGCTTCCACTTCAGGTGATATAAAGATCCTACCACTCCTTGTCATACCTCCTGAACCAACGACATTATCCACAGTCTCGGCTGGCTGCTTATTAACGTCAATCTTTATCCCGTCACAATACACCTCCAACCCATATGACCATGGGACTGCTTTCGTGTTCTCGTACGGGATCGGCCCGGCCTTAGTTATGGTGATCGGTGGTCGCTGAGCTGGTGCTGCGATAGTGATTGTCTTTCGAGGAATCGTCACAGTGGCCACATCACTCTGATCATCTGCTACTGCCCCTGCCGGCTCTTCAGTTGCTGCTCGGTCAAGCTGCAATATGCCTTCATCAATTAAAGCCTGAATGCCTTTCTTCAACTCATCACACCCCCCAGCCAGGGTCCAACATTCTAAGCAATACTCGTCACATCCTGGATACACACCCCCTTGTAACAGTCGGCTCTTTATCTCGCTCAGCGGCGTCTTTAAATCTTCGACATTCATAATCAGATTCAACCCTTCCTCAGTCAGAATGGCGTTTGCCCCATGATTAGGCATGGGCTTCTGCACTATATTCGGACCTGCCGTTCCGAAATTGATAGTCTTATTGTCCAAAAGATCCTGCACAACATGCTTAAAAGCATGGCAACCCTCTATATCGTGGCCCGGCGCCCCAGAATGAAACTCACAGTGCCTGCTTGCATCGTAACCAAACGGGGGAGCTCCCGTTATCGGTGCCAGAGTTCTCTTCTCTACCAGGTTCAAACCCAACAATGTCTGCAACAAATCTGCATAGGTTGAGGGAGGCTTCTCAAACACTCTTCTCGGTTTGCCACCCTGGAATCTTCGTTGAGCCTGCTGTGCCCCCTGCTGAGGCTGCTGCTGCATTGGTTGTTGCTGAGACGGTTGTTGTTGCTGAAGTGGTTGTTGCTGGTATGGAATAGTAACACTCGCCACCTGCTGCGGCTGATGATATTGGTTCCGACCTCTGCCTTGGCCTCGGCCTCGGCCTCCAAATACTGCGCTTGTCTCGCCCTGACGGCGCCCACCAAAAGCCTTCCTATTACTGCCAGATGCAGTTGATTCCTCAACCTGGAACTTTCCTTGCTTAATGTTACGTTCAATCTTTTCTCCCATCAGAATCAGGTCTGAAAAACTAGCCAGAGACGTGTGAAACAGCATATCATGAAACAGACCTGTGAAGGTGCCAACGAACATGTCATTCATTTCCTTGTCTTCTACGGGAGGACGGACCCTGGCAGCCATATCGCGCCACCTTTGCGCGTACTCTTTAAAGCTCTCCCCCTTCTTCTGAGACAGCCCTGCCAATTGGACCCGATTGGGTGCCAAATCACTGTTATACTTGTAGTGAGCTACAAATGCCTCTGCCAATTGCTTCCATGTCTTGATATTGGTTGGCTCCAACCCCATATACCACTCTAGGGAGGGACCCGACAGACTATCTTGAAAGAAATGCATTAGCATTCTTTCATCAGTTGAGTATGCAGACATCTTTCTGTAATAGGCTCGCACATGCACTTTCGGACATGTGTCCCCTTTATACTTATCAAACGCAGGAGCTTTGAATTTGATTGGCACCCTCAAGCCAGGTACCAGACCCATTGTTGCCATGTCCAAGCCCACAACACTTTGGTTCAGGACCCCCCTCATCTGCTCTTCCAGCATTCTGATCTTCTGGGAGTCATCCATCGGCCCTTCGAGACCTCCGCCGGAGAAAGCGTCCTCCTGCTGATCTTCTTGCCACATACCGTTCCCAGCTCCATACCCGTCATATCCATTATTACGTCGAGCCCTGATCTGATTCATCCCCGGACCTCGGCCTCTGTTGTCGTACCCTTGAACACCTCCAGCAGGCCCAAAAGCCATAAACCCAACGCCGTTTCCATTTCCAAAACCTCCATAGCCCTGATTGGCCACACCATAACCATCCTGCCCAAAGCCTTGAGCATTGAAACCATATTTCCCAGTGTTGTCGAATCCTTGATCGTTGAACCCGAATCCAGCATTGCCAAAGCCGTTGCCTCCCGTATTATCACCCAAGTTGACGTCACCCAGCCCAACGTTATGGACAGCAGTCTCATTCCCAACTCCGACGTTACCATTCACAGCAGCGGTAGCGTTGTTGATATTAGCAGCAGGCATGTTGACTATAGGTGGAGCCACTGGCGTGGGAGTACCATCACCATGAGCAGTATTGACTCGTACAGACTGATGATCCTCGTTACCGTGACCGGCATTCCGGGCCAACAGAGGCTGGACCATGGCCTGCAAATTCTTCTGACCCTTTGCAATAGCTTCCATGGTCTGCATAAAGAGAGCGAGCTTCTCACGCACATCTTGCATCTCGTTCTGCATTTGATCCATGATTCTTCGACAGTTGGTGCGGGTAGAATAGCGGTGCGGGTGTTGATCTGTAATCCTGGAAAGTACCTGATACAGGGCAGGAAATAAGATAACATCCAATGATTACCTGTAATGCAGTATGAGTATGAATGCAATGCAATGTGTCTGTGCATTAGGGAAGTTCATTCCCCGATTCTAGTGTGAAGGTGCCGGTGCAGTGACAGTGCTAATAATATAAAGATCGGAGCTGAATCACAGAAAGCCTCATGTATTGGTGAGAAACCCAAAAACCCAGAATACAATGTTGCTGAGAGTACAACAAGAAGGCATGACCTCAACCAACAATCCTGGTGATGGTCAGCACTATGCAAATAAAGCATACAAGTTACTACATGAAATGATCAAATCCTCCCAAAAGTCTGGTATTCTTCTAGCAATTTCTTGGTCTCCGGATGACTTGGTCGGTCAAGCAGCCCTTCGACGAGTTGGTTTCTCTTCTTAAGAACGCGGCGCACGTCTTCAGCAGTTTCTTCCCATGCCCCCTCTCCGAAGCGATCTTCTAGTTTACGCTTCTGAGACACAGCTTCATCTCTGCCCTTGATGGCCTTGTTTACTGCGAAAATCGGCGCCGGCTGAATAGAAGAGTCGCCACCGTGTGTTATTTATCCCACGGGAGGGAAAGGAAACGCTCAGAGTAAACCTCGCACAACATGGGAAAGGTATGGTCGTCGCAACCAAAACCTGGATTCGGGAGTCGGTTACGCAAGGGGAAGGTATTAGCACCCCTCACGTCCGTCGTACTCGACGGGATCCACGCTTGTTTTCGGGTATGGATTGTTATTCTATCTAAACTATAGGTCAAGGGTTAAAAAGAAAATAAAATAAAAATAAAAATGACTCGGCAAAGTATCGCACTTTATGCCTACGTATTCCCGCCTGGAACGAGAAATCAGAGTCAACGTAGTTCGCCTACCTACGGGAAAGGAGGGGAAGGTTGCTCGCTAGGATATCGTATCCTATGCCTACGTACTTTCATACAGCATGAAAGATCAGAGCAAACGTAGTTCGGGCCACGTACGACACAAGCTTGTCTTGGTTGATTTTATTCCTTCTGAAAAAGGTTTTTCTGATTAGCAGTCCAAGCGGACAAAAATGACGTCTTGATGAGTTCACCTTCTTTTACGGAAGAAGTGCCTTTTATTGTGTTTGAAATCTTTATGGTGTTTTTCTGTTTGTTTTGAGGAAGAAGAGTCAGAACTCTAACCTACAGTTGCGAAGGGAAACAAACTAACCTAATGTTATCATGCATGGGTTAAGACCTAGTGTCTATCATGCTCCTCTCTTGCACAGAGAGAAACAGAGATCCTATGGGATAGGCGAAAACAGAAACAATAGCAGATATATACAGTAAAACAGTAAAATGCATGAATGCAGCAATACAAGCGAGGCAAGGGAGTCCCACTCAACCTCGAACCTAGAAAACAATAGGCAAAAGTGAACAGGTTTCACTTTCAACCCAACAGAGTAAACAGCAAACAATACAGTCATGAAAACCAATCAATACATCAGAAATGAAATACAGCAATAAAACAGACAGCTTCAGCAACTTTGAATCAACATCTGGCTTCAAATAATCTCCAATCAGCTACAGGCTTCAACAAGCATTAATCTCCATCTTCAGGACCTTCAAGCAAGGGCTTTTACCATCAGTCTTCTATCTGCAATGGCTTTTCTTCAAGTTCAAACCTCCAGGATGAGGGATCAATCACAAGAGTGAATTAGGTGTTGAGCAATCAGTTGACTACCAAGGGTGGTGAACAGACTGCTCCTAACACATATGATATTTTCTCTCAAGAGTTCTATCTCTTAGACACTATCACCAAGCCTTCCAAGGGAAGGGGGTGAGTGTCTTAGAGAGACTCTGTATCATAGAGAAGAATGGATGCAGACAAGGCAATCCATGTTTGAGAAACAAGCTTTCTAACCTAGAGCTCTGCCTAGCTCCTAAACCCTAATCTCCACAACAGCTGCTAGCAAGAAACAACCCATCAACTCTGGCAGTTGGACTGCATTCTGGATCTCCAATGGCTTCATCATCACAAGTCTTCAGCTCTCCCAAGTCCCCAGACAAATCCCAATACTCCCAAACAAGCAAGCAGAAATCCCCAGAGGGCACACCACACCAGTCAATCAGATATATAGTAGGTTAATAGCAGTAGAGGAATCCTAGTGATTTCTAAGGGGATCTAATAACTACCCATAGCCCCTATAGTCCCATAGCTAACCTATTCAATCTCTAAGTCCTAAGGGAAGTGAATTAATTCTCCTAAGTCATCACTTAAAACCCTAGTTTGTTCATGTTGTTCTCACCTAAACTAAACACCTAAAATTAATTTCTAAAAATGGGAACTAAATTGTATTTACAAGTAGAATACCTAAACTAACCAACCTAAAAAGAATGGACAAAAAATATTAAAGCATTGATCAGAACAAAAATCAACAAATTTATGTATGAAATGAAACTATTTAAAATGCTATTTATTTGGAAAATATGGGAAAAATATCAAATAAAAATTAAAATGCAATTTTTATTTTTTATAATTTTCTTGACAATTTA
Source organism: Lathyrus sativus (assembly GCA_963859935.3). Lineage (NCBI taxonomy): Eukaryota > Viridiplantae > Streptophyta > Magnoliopsida > Fabales > Fabaceae > Lathyrus > Lathyrus sativus. The sequence continues at coordinate 21,197,813 of OZ012741.1, forward strand.
AAGAAAATGTTAGAAAAAGAATGAATTAAAAATATGCAATTTCTAATTTGTTATGAATTTTCAAAAATGAATGAAAAGTAAAAGGAAATTAAAAAAGAAAATAGAAAGAAATAAAGGGAGGGGGTGAGAATAGCAAGAAGATCAGTTCAAATGATTGGGCTTCATACGCGCGGGGGGTGTCAATAGCCATCTGAGCCCATTTCCCTCCACTAAATGAAACGGTGCGTTTCAATTTTTAAAATCTCCCTCCGTTTTGAAGTTTAATCGCGTCCGTTGGATTGGGTCTTCAAGTCAAAGGTCAGAATGCAATCGTGTGGCTCCTGATCCTTCTTCAACCTCCAGCCAGCCCTAACCCCTGAAACCCTAGCCATGCAAGCTTCTTCCATGGTTCTGTTCTCCCTCATACCTCCATGGATTCACACGATATAAAAAGCAAATTTGGTCTACAACAATCCCTCTACACAGCCATAACCATAGATCTTCTTAAAACTCAAGCAATAAACCAATTCAATGAAGATAACAGTTGCGAACCGCCATGAACACCTGTGATCAACTCCTCCAAAACTCTCCAAATTTTGTCCTACACTTATCTACAATTCATGCTGATTACCATAAGCTAATAAGCCAAGCATTTCGTGCACTGAATCATGAGACATCAATCCAACCAGATTTGATGCACTATGAGCAACCTCCATGAAAGCTCTCCAAACTCACCAAATTAAGTCCTCTATCCTGTCTTAGCAATTCTACACTATCAAAACCTAGTAACCCTAACCTAAACATGCAATTCGAATGAAAACTTACCTTGTGCAAAATGAAGGAAACAACTACCAAAACCTCTTGATCTATAGCTTGAAATGAGTGGAAGATGATCCAAGAACCCAATGATGACTTCTGTATGCAACAGGTATGACTCCAAAGATTTGAATCTCTCAATTCCAAAGTTTATGCTTCTTGAATGATGATGATGAATGGCACGATTCCTTCTTCAATTTGCCAAATGAAGGTGTGGATTCTGATCCTTGTATGATGATGATGAAGAACAAAACAAGAATAGTGAAGATTGATGAGAAATTGAGAGAGTTTGGGAAGCTTATGCAAAATGAAGAAAGTGTGTATAACTTGGGGTTTTGAACAAATGAAGTCACCAACCATGGCATGAACCATCTTGTATGAATATATAGATGAGGTTAGAACCTCCTAGAAACTTGGAGAAGTTTCCCTTGCACAAATTCCCTTGGATTTTGATTATGTTTCTTACATTGCAAGCAACCATGGATAACTCACAAATTATGAACTAAACTCAAAATTCCACTTTAGCCAATGTCTTTAAAATGACCTTTCCATTCAAAATGACCTATAATTTTGCTTCATTTGACCAAGATATGAAAAATCTCATTTTTAAGGCCATTTTTATTCATTAAATCCAACAATTTTGAAACCTTGTGCTATGAATCTTTCCAATCTCTCATGGTCACTTTTCTAGACTCAAAATGTCATTTGGAACAAGTTTGATGTTGTAAAGTTTTCCATTTGAAGCTTCCTTGTATGAGTTTTGGGCATAGGTTAAAATGACCTGTAATTCACAAATGACCAAAATACCCTTTGCTTGCCAAGACCATAAGTAGAGTTCCCCAAATCATATGAAGGCATACTATACCATTATAGAATGCTAAGATAATAAGGAACAACTCTTATGTTGGCCAGAAATCCATTTGAAATCTCCTTGAGGGGTGAAAATTGCTTGGAAGTCAAGTCACTTTCACAGACAAAATTTCAGATACCTCAGATGACCTGTAACTTGCAAGGACCATAACTTGAGTTCTATAAATCTCCTTGATGTCTTCCACCACTCAAATTAAAGGTCTTGAGATCCTCTACAAGTTTCATGTTGGCCAAGGATCCATTTGAAGCTTGCATTTTGACTTATCTTGCTTGGAAATTTGACCTAAACTAGGGGATTTTACATAGAAACCCTAATTTAGACCCTCCTCTTCTCCTTGATTTCTCTTGATTTCTTCTTAGCATAACAACATATCCTTATTCTCCATGTCAAATGATGAACCCCACATCCCTTCAATAGCCCTTAATGCCTCTCCAACAATCCTTTGACCTAGGGTTGACCCAGGGTTGACCCAGATGAAACCCTAGTTGACTGTCTTCAACTGCAATTCTTGTGATCACATCAACAACTTGTTTTCTTCTCCAAATGACTTTCTAAGTCCCCCAAGATGTCTAGATACTCCCCATGCTCTCAATTCACAACTCATAATTCCCTTGTTGACCCTCAGACACCCTTAGTTAGGAGATATACTCAATGCTTGATCCACTGAACCCCCTGCTTTCAAATTCTTTTCTGATGACTTGAATGAGATTGAATTAGGATAATAACCTCTGGATAGGCCTCTAGAGATGATAATAATGATTGGCCCCTGCTTGCTATGCTTATGCTATGCAGATGGTTAGGCTATGTACATGACTCTATATGCAAATGATAATGATATTGAAACATAGACCCAGTGAATAAGGTTGGGCAAATTTTAGGGTGCAACACGCGCGTTTATGAAGAGGTTGGACAAGAAAAAATACAAATAATGAAAACATGATAAATGGAAAAAATAGCAAAAAGGGTTGATCCTCCTCAGGGATCGAACCCAGGTCAGGCATGTGAAAGGTGTGCATTGAGTGAAGGTTTCTACCACTGGGGTGGCTATACATCCAAGTATTTTGCCACCCCTAATTGCTTATGTACCCAAACAAACAAGCATGTTGGGAAAATGATCAAGGCCAAAACAAATGAAAAAATCAGAAATGCGTTTTCGCCATAACTTGCTCAAATCTCAACCTTTTTCAGTGAAATTAAACTCTAAACCACTTGGAATTTTATGAGGAAGATGGTGGTGTCAAACAAAATTTCAAATGATGCACAAATAATGAAACTCAAATGCCAATGCAAATGAAAGCTTTGATATGCATTTTGAACTTCAAGACATAAATCAGCTGCAATTAAAATCAAGTGAGGGCCTGAATAAGTTATAAATGCATTATCAAATGAGTTTCAATAGGGAAAGTTGTTCAAAAATCAACAGGGCAGAATCATGGTATGTGAGTTGTGAATGTGATGTTTGAAAATGCATTTTGGATACTTTGAAACTTTAAAAATGGAAGTAGATGAAATTAAAGGTAAGCAATGACTTGAACAAGTTTTAATCATGATATGGAAAAGGTTTTGACAGCAAGTTTGATGTAAACACAAAAAACAAAAACAAAAAGAGAAATTGGCATGATGAATGAAAATTGATGAAATTTACATTTTGAGGGTAGTATTGTGTCTCAATGACATTCAAACAAAAACAAGATAGTGGCGTCAATCTATTTAATTGGCATAAACTGCAAACATACATACAAGCTGCAAAGGGGAATGAAATGCACATTGAACCCACCAAGTTCTAGACATTAATGACATAACAGCATATCAAAGGCTTGACAACAGTCCACATTGTTAATCTAATCATACTTATAGACAGGTATCATCATGGCCAAAATCTAAAGTTCTCAAATGAGAGATGTCCAACATGACAAAATTGAGATCAGACAACTAACCCTCAGCCTCTCAGGTTTGACAGTATCCAAGGCAGATGGTTTATCTCAACACAGCAGTATTAGTGCTCACTTACAGCACTAACCTATTCAAATAAATGGCTAACAGCACCAAAGACCTCCACAGCATCCAACCACACTCAAACTGAATAGCCAATCAAAAACTTGCCCTTATGGTTGTAAACAGAAGTGGGTCATACAAACTTAAAACCTCAAAACAGCCCACAATTCTTAGCAGAATACAACATCTCAGCATAAACTCTACAGCAGTGACACAAACATTCAAGTATAGCAGCAATGAGATAAAGCAACAAATCATGAATTGATAAACTTCACAAATCAGAAAAATGGCAACATGGTCAAATGATCACATACTGAAGTTCTCATAACAGTAAATACAAAATCAAGTTCAACATGCTCTATGATTCAAACTTTCACCATGTTCACATGATAATCACAAATTCTTAACAGTGTTGCATATGTGACAAAATCAAGGGTTAAAGGTCACTTACCTGTTGTAGACCTCCAATAGCAAAACAACTGCCAAGAAATCCAGAGATCTTCAAATGGCACCCAACTTTGAAACTTTCTTCCTCTTGAAGCAAAATGCAACCTTTAGGACAGTTTGAGCAAACCAACTTCCAGCTGATTTTTGAGTTCTTGGACAATTAAAGCAAGATATATGTGAGGTGTTAGAGGTGTTGAAGTGATTGGAAAGGGCTCATGTAGTGATATGTCTCTCAAAGTGCATAAAAGTCAAAATATGAGGTGTGAGGGTTGACTTTTTGATTGGAGAACTTTCTGAGGAAAGTAACAATGGGAATAGCTTTAAATGGTCATTTTAAGGTTGTGTGAATGGTTTTTGAAGGGTTTTGGTGTTTAGAATGAGAAATGGCATGAAAAGTGCAAAATGGTGTTTTTTGGTGATTTTGCACTTTCAAGCAAGGAGGGAGAAAGAGAGAGAGCTGAGTATTATGGTTCTCTTGAATAGATCTAGTGTGTAAATGACATAGGGGGAGCCTCTATTTATAGGAAAATGAAGGATGAGGACAGATTTGTAATCTTGGCATTTTTGAGGGATTTTGAAAAGGTAACCCTTGGCTTGGGGTTTGGTACAGCTGCAAAATCAAATCCTTGGCTCACTGATGCATTGCTCAAGTGGGAATGAATGACATAAAGGTGGCTGAAGTGAGGCTAGAAGGCTAGGAGTATGGCATCTGCAAGACTTTCTCTTTCACCTTTTGGATTTTTGAATATTTTAAGGCAAGTTGCATTTGCAACTTGCAATGCTACTCAATTTTCATTTCCTCTGCATTTCCTCTATACTTTTACACTTCAAAGTCTCCATATATCAAATAAAACATGATACAAGGGCTGGGAATAACTAAAGTGGTCAAAGAATGAGTTTGTGAAAAATTGCCAATGTGGGACTCAAGTGTTAAAACACCATCTTGTTGAATTCATAACTCTCAGCTCATAAGGGTTATGGAGGAGTTCTACTACATTTTGGAAAGCCCTCATGTAGCTCTAAAACATTCATGTTCATAATATCCTCAGATTCTATGTGTAGCTAGGTTGAAAAACCCTCTCAAGTTGGCTGAAAAAAGTGTTTCATGCAGCCAGAATCTTCAAAATTTCACTAAGTGTTTTACCCTTTGAAAATGATCTTGGCTATAACTCCAATTCTATGAATTTTTTTTATTATGGGACTTTTGTAAGACTTGTCAAGACCTTTCCAACAAGCTTGGAACTAACTCATTTGGGTGTGTGGTTAGGGAGTTAGGGTCTAGCCCCTTTCAAAACCTTAATTCCCGACTTTTCCGATTACTCCTTCATCCTTGATCCAGTGATCATAAAAATTTATGGGCATGTGTAATATGACATAAGGAACATTTTAGATTCATATCATGTGGTCTAATTCCTTATAGTTGAAGAGTTGACTTTTCGGTCAACTGTACAATCGATCGATGACCATCGGACCGTCTATTCATGTTCCGGGACCTCCAAGACTTTGAAACTCCTTGAATGGAATTCACTAAGCCATATGAACTTGTTGGACCAAGATTCCACCATTATAACACCCTTTAAATCAAAAGTCAAATCACAGTTGACTTTTCCTAACCAAAAACCCTAATCGGGTATCCTGGAATGCAATGTTCTTGATTCTTTGGGTGACAACCTCAAATTGGATTTTCACTTGACCTCATATAGTATCCTTGAACTTTTTCCATGGTTGAATCAATACAAAACATTGATTGATCAAACCCTCGAAGCTTCGATTTTGACTGTGCGGAACCCTGATTCATCTGTATCTTAACAAGGACAGACTTGAACTGGGTTAGGGTTAGATAATCACATGAGTATGATCCTAAAATGATAATGAGGATCTAAGGAGTCAAAATTTGGGGTGCAACAGTTGTCCCTATTTAAACATCTTCACTAGATGGAATTGAGAGATGACAATCCTCGTAGAATCGCAGTGAAAGGTATTTAAGTATAGAAAACCAGAAATTTTGTCCCTTAGATTCGATGATATGCAAAAGGACAGGTCATGATATGCCATGAACTCTACATGATGCTTTATGATTCTTGGTGCTCAAGACACAATGCAGACACAAGAGCAAAAGAAGAAAGGCAAAACAACGAGTAAATACCCCCTGAGGACCCGACATTGGGGAAAACCGAGGCATAACAATCAATAGCTCCAACATGACTGATGATATCTGAGAGGAAACATTCACATGGGGAACGCAAAACCTAACGAGGAAGACAATGCCACTGGGGGAAGAGAACACACTCCACTGGGGGAAAAGAGCAAATTTCCACTGGGGAAGTGAAGGACTAGAGACACGAACCTCACTGGGGATGATCAGATGAGGAACTTCCTGTAGCGAAGAGTTCAAACGGGATCTTCAAGAATGGACTAGAAACAAGACCAGGCACACCATGGATACTAGTAACGACTAGATCTCCGAGACTTGACTGGGGGAAGCAAAGGTTTCACTGGGGATACTGATGTCACCCAGTTTTAACAAACAGTTCAAACAGTGCTAGTAACCACTAGACTTCCTGGAGGTTAAGGTGACGACCAACCCGAGGTGATAACAAATGGGATTTCCCAAACTAAATCGGTAAAATACAGGACTTCGACTAGGGAACTTGGTAACGACCAAATTTCACGCAATGCCAGTAACCACCGGACGTAAAAGGATTGGTAACGACCAAATCAGGGTATACCAACAACATTTGGTATGATAATGCTAGCAGTCACTAGACTTAGCTGGGAAGGTCGGTAACGGCCAAACCAATAGATACCAATAACGATTGGATTTAAGACAAAGCCAATTACCACTGGACTTAAGAGAAATATGGTGACGACCAAACCAACAATACCAATAACGATTGGGTTTCGAATACTACCAGTTACGACTGGACTTAAAGGAAATATGGTGACGACCAAACCAATAATACCAATAACGATTGGGTTTCGAACACTGCCAGTTACGACTGGACTTAAAGGAAATATGGTGACGACCAAACCAACAATACCAATAACGATTGGGTTTCAAACACTGCCAGTTACGACTGGACTTAAACGGGGATTGCTAGTAACGACTAGACTTCAAAGGGGATTGACAGATAGCACACCAAATCCAAAAGATGAAACGAATCACACTGAACCCAGGATGAAGGGTGCATGTGGATTTGGGAAATAAACCCAACTTTACTGGGGAACAAAGCTTAAGCAAGCTAGTCAGATATGACAAGGTAACTTCAAATAGGTGCCCAGAAATCCTCCGCTGGGGATGAGTCTTCATATCATCATAAGAAATCCTGAGAGATGGTCTTCAATCTTGATAACCGCACATGACCAAAGGAAATCCAACAACTCAACTCTGCTAACACTTTAATGGGAGATGCATTAGGATTGCGTATCAAAGCTTCTGCCACCCTGAGACCTCGGGGAAGCACGATTTTCCTCGAATCTTTTCCGTGAGTCGAAGCATTTTGTGTTTGTTAATCTTTCCAAGTTTTATTTAATAATTTGACCATAGTGCTTTCAAAATTATCATTGATCACCAAACGATATTTTGCATAACAAAGAAAATAAAGGAAATGGTAAATTGCAAAAGAAAGAATGGCCCAAAACTGATTTTATTCAAGAATGAAATCTTGCAAATGACAAAATTTCATAGAAGTTTTACAAGTGAAAAATGGCAACATGGACAAGGTTACATTGAATCCCATGACCAACTATCCCTAAAGACTAAAACTCCCCAGAATCCTCGCTTCTGACAAGAGCGGTTGATGAATTCTTTGTAGAATCTTCTGTCGAAGTGACAACTCATTTGATGCAGTGAAACGCCTTTGTCCCTAACTTTTGCCTGGATCGCCCTTTCAGGTTTTCAATCCACCGGGACGCTCATTTTTTCCTAACCCGCCCTTTCTGGTTTTCAACTTAGCAAGCTCTTAGTTTCTTTCTCTTTTCTCTCTTTTCTTTTTTTCCAACCCTAACTTTTGCATAAGCCGCTCTTTTGAGTTTTCGACTTATCGGGTTCTTTTAGGCGTAATATTTTCGTACTGCATCAGAATTCACTGGGTGAGTAAGTTGTTTTCCATCCATAGTTGTGAGAATCAACGAGCCTCCTTAGAAGACTGTTTTTACAACAAACGGGCCGTCATAGTTAGGCATCCATTTTCCCCGTGCATCTTTGTGAACTAGTAAAATCTTTTTGAGTACAAGTTCCCCTTCTCGAAACTCTCGGACGCGAACCTTCTTGTCAAACGCTCTCTTGATCCTTTTCTAGTATAACTGACCATGACACATTGCAGACATGCGTTTCTCATCAATAAGATTCAACTGATCAAACCTTTCCCTAACCCATTCTGCTTCTTCAAGCTTGGCTTCCATTATGACTCTCAAAGAAGGTATCTCGACCTCAATAGGAAGTACCGCATCCATTCCATATACCAAAGAAAAAGGGGTTGCCCTTGTTGAAGTGCGAACAGACGTTATGTACCCATGCAAGGCAAATGGCAGCATCTCATGCCAATCTTTGTAGGTTTTCACCATCTTTTGCAAAATCTTTTTTATGTTCTTATTCACAGCTTCTACAGCTCCATTCATGACGATGATTCTTACATAGAGTTGACAAACTCTATCCTAGGGTTCTAGTTGAAGAACACTCCTAGTAAAAGATGGGTTTCTTAGACTTAAAGCAAAGTCTAATGGCTTCTAAACTAATGTTAAAGATGACTTAACAAAGTCAAGGGAGGGGTAATGAGCTTTCCATGACACAAGGGTCAATGGAGAGACTTTTCCTTTGGAAGGAGAGAGAGAAGAGGCAACTTGGACGAGAACTAACGAGTTCCATCACTTGGGGGAGAAAGGTACTTAACAAAACAGTAAACATTCAAGCATGAAGAAAAATAAAGGTATGGTATGAAAGAAATTCATCAAGACGCAAGGTAACGACCCTAACAAATAAACAACTTCCAAGTGGGCAAAAAGTATCAAAGCATGAACAAAATTGAAATATTTTCTTACCACATGAAACTAGACAACATGATGAACATTTTGCAAAAAGAAGGGATTAAAAACAATAAAGTATGAGAAAGTTATGAATTTTGGAATTTTGGTGAAAATAATAAAAAGGAACAAGTAATAAAAAAGAAGGAAATGTGCTTGGTGTGTGTTGAACCCACATCCTTGTGATTACCAGCCCAAAACCATATCATCTCAGCTATAGCGCGCGTTTGTGAAGAGAGTGGACAAGAAAGAATACAAATAATGAAAACATGATAAATGGGAAAAATAGCAAAAAGGGTTGATCCTCCTCAGGGATCGAACCCAGGTCAGGCATGTGAAAGGTGCGTATTGAGTGAAGGTTTCTACCACTGGGGTGGCTATACATCCAAGTATTTTGCCACCCCTAATTTCATATGTACCCAAACAAACAAGCATGCTGGGCAAATGATCAAGGCCAAAACAAATGAAAAAATCAGAAATGCGTTTTCGCCATAACTTGCTCAAATCTCAACCTTTTTCAGTGAAATTAAACTCTAAACCACTTGGAATTTTATGAGGAAGATGGTGGTGTCAACCAAATTTTCAAATGATGCACAAATAATGAAACTAAAATGCCAATGCAAATGAAAGCTTTGATATGCATTTTGAACTTCAAGACATAAATTAGCTGCAATTAAAATCAAGTGAGGGCCTGAACAAGTTATAAATGCATTATCAAATGAGTTTCAATAGGGAAAGCTGTTCAAAAATCAACACGGTAGAATCATGGTATGTGAGTTGTGAATGTGATGTTTGAAAATGCATTTTGGATACTTTGAAACTTTAAAAATGGAAGTAGATGAAATTAAAGGTAAGCAATGACTTGAACAATTTTTAATCATGATATGGAAAAGGTTTTGACAGCAAGTTTGATGTAAACACAAAAAAAAAAAAAAAAAAAGAAATTGGCATGATGAATGAAAATTGATGAAATTTACATTTTGATCTTGGCTATAACTCCAATTCTATGCATTTTTTTATCGTGGACCACTGTGGGACTTTTGTAAGACTTGTCAAGACCTTTCCAACAAGCTTGGAACTAACTCATTTGGGTGTGTGGTTAGGGAGTTAGGGTCTAGCCCGTTTCAAAATCCTAATTCCCGACTTTTCCGATTACTCCTTCATCCTTGATCCAGTGATCATAAAAATTTATGGGCATGTGTAATATGACATAAGGAACATTTTAGATTCACATCATGTGGTCCAATTCCTTATAGTTGAAGAGTTGACTTTTTGGTCAACCGTACAATCGATCGATGACCATCGGACCGTCTATTCATGTTTCGGGACCTCCAAGACTTTGAAACTCCTTGAATGGACTTCACTAAGCCATATGAACTTGTTGGACCAAGATTCCACCATTAGAACACCCTTTAAATCAAAAGTCAAATCACAGTTGACTTTTCCTAACCGAAAACCCTAATCGGGTATCCTGGAATGCACTGTTCTTGATTCTTTGGGTGACAACCTCAAATTGGATTTTCACTTGACCTCATATAGTATCCTTGACCTTGTTCCACGATTGAGTCAATCCAAAAAATTGATTGATCAAACCCTCGAAACTTCGATTTTGACTGTGCGAAACCCTGATTCATCTGTATCTTAACAAGGACAGACTTGAACTGGGTTAGGGTTAGATAATCACATGAGTATGATCCTAAAATGATAATGAGGATCTAAGGGTTCAAAATTTAGGGTGCAACACCCTCCTTAGGAGAAGCTCTATGCATTCCTCAAGAGGTTTGAGCCATAAGTGGATGTTCAATGTCATGGTGGGTTCCTTATGTTCACACCATGCTCCCTCATTCTTTCTATTCCAATGATTTGGATCCTTCTTGGGAGAGCCTAGTCCCCCTTAGGGAAGACTCTGTGCATTCCTCAAGAAGTTTGAGCCATGAGGACTCAAGTACTTTGTACACACCTCTTATATCAGTCCAAGTATCTATGGATCCTCTTTGTGAGAGCCTAGCCCTCCTTAGGAGAAGCTATGTGCATTCCTCAAAGAGTTTGAGCCTTAGATGGATTATTTGTGTTGATACACATCAATTGTGATGGGTTACTTAGGTTCACATCACTTGTCTCTTATCCCCAGTCTAAATTACTTTGGATCCTTCTTGGGAGAGCCTAGTCCTCCTTAGGAAAGACTATGTGCATTCCTCAAGAAGTATGCGCCTCAGTGGACTCTTGTGTTGTGTCACATTGGGCTTAGTGGGTTGACACTCACTTTGTTCTTCCCTCCGCTTGATTAGCTCTCTTACATGATTGCATTGATTGTTGTCTGACTGCTGTGATGCATTAGATTAAGTTGCATGAGTAGACACTCATTTTCTTAGGAGCATGATTGCACTGTTTGATACCTGCTTGCTGTGATGCATTAGGGTAGGTTTGCATGAGTAGATACTCCCTTGTTTAGGTGCATGATTGCATTAAAGGTTGAGGTGTCCCTCCCTTACTTGTATTGTTGCATTGCATATGTATTTGTTTACTTTATTGGCTTGATAGCCTTACTCCTTTCAGCTTAATGAATTTTGTTGTTGGTTGACACCTCCTTGCATGCTCCCTTAGGACTCTCACTTCCTTGACAGGATAGTGATGATAGACATTAGGATTGAATCCATGCATGACAACATTAGGGTAGATTCCCTCAAACCTCAATCATAGGATGAATCCATGCATGACAACAGTAGGATGCTTGATAGTTTCCCCTGTAGAGTCTTTTCTCTTCTCATCTCAAACAACAGAAAAACACGTAATAAAGGCTAATAAATATTGTACGCTATGAGCCTTAAGCCATTTGGGAAATGGTGATTGGGGGGCCTCTCCTCAATTGCCTAGAGTTTTTAGTGCACGTCCTTAGGACGATGTGCGACGCATTCGCTCCTAAGTCCTAGTCTCTAGTGCAGTATGAATTACAGATATTCATAAAAGACACTTCTTTTCGATAAAAGACAAAAACAGATATTCAAACTTCTTTTTGCCCCGTGGGCCCTTAATTCAAGGAAATCCTTTTCTGACGAAAAGAGTGATGTTAAGCCTCGGTTCTACCGCAAACAGGCATTGTCCCTAACTGCTGGAACCGTAGTTTAACTTTACTCGGGTAAAAACAACCGAACAAACACGTGTTCTGTTTTATCTCGAACTACGTTTGCTCTGATTTCTCTGATGAGAATACGTAGGCACAAGATGCGATATCTTGGCGAGCAAACTTCCCCCGTAACCCGTAGTTAGTCGAACTACGTTGACTCTGATTTCTCTGACGAGAATACGTAGGCACGGAGCTACGAAGCTTTGCCGAGTCACTTTTCTTTTCTTTTTAAACCAGCCTTGATAGGTATATAGTTAAACAACCCTTCGAGATAAACAATCAAAAGCGTGGATCCCGTCGAGTACGACGGATGTGAGGGGTGCTAATACCTTCCCCTTGCGTAACCGACTCCCGAACCCAGGACATGGTTGCGACGACCTGTCTTTACCCTTTTCGCTAGGTTTCTCCTGTTCGTTTCCTTTCCCTTCCTGTGGGATAAATAATGATAGGTGGCGACTCCTCTGTCATTGCCGGAACCTATTTTCGCAGTAGCGACACCACTGCTTCGGCCCAAAACTCTTTCAACATCTTCTTACTCTTAAGCATATTTCACACCATATTAAGTATGGTTCGGTTCTTTCTCTCTGCTACTCCATTTTGTTGTGGCGATCTTGGCACTATTAGTGGGCGGCGGATTCCATGGTCTTCACAATATTTGTTGAACTCATTTGAAGTAAACTCTCCTCCTCATTAATAGAAAGACCACTTTCTTTCTCCACAAGGGCTTTGAACTTTTTAAAGTTTTCAAACACTTCCCACTTCTCCTTCAAGAAATAAATCAATATTTTTTTAGAATAATCATCAATCAAGAGGATAAAATATTTATTCTTACCAAAAGAGTTTGGATTGATTGGTCCACAGACATCAGTATGTATAAGCTCTAGCAATTTTGTCGCTCTTGATGTTGATTCCTTTGGAAAGCTTTTTTAGAATTGTTTTCCAATTAAATATCCTTCACATAGTTGGTCTGGGTGGTTTATACTAGGCAAGCCTCTCACCATCTCCTTTTTTGACAAACATTCTAAACTACTGAAGTTAAGGTGTCCAAATCGTAGATGCCATAGCCACGAAGAGTTGGTATAGCAAGCCTTGAGACACTTTGCCATATCATTTTGAATGTTCAAGAGGAACATTCTATTTTTTGACATAGGCATCTTATCAATCAAATTATGCCCACAATCTCTTAAGAAAAGACTATGTACTTCAAGTGGATGTCATAGCCTTTCTCTAATAATTGTCCCAACCTCAAAATATTATTTTTCATGTTAGGTACATAGTAGACATTAAATATGAATTGATGACTCTCATTCTTCAAGCGTATGAGAATTTTACCTTTGCCTTTGACCAGTATCATTGAGTCATCTCCAAATGAGACATTTCTAATTATCGCTTCAATAATCTCTACGAACATGCTTCAATCGCCCCACATGTGGTTGCTTGCGCCGGTGTCGAGGTACCACTTGTTTCTTTTCTCTCGAAATTGGTTTTGACACGTGAGCAACAAATTTTCTTCTTCTCCACCTTTTTATTCTACAAAGTTAGCTTTCTCCACAACCTTCTTTGAGAATCTACACTCAGGCGCGTAGTGGCCAATTTTGTTACAATTGAAGTACTTGATTTGTAACTTGTTGCACCTTGACCATGAATTTCCATTTGCACGACCTCTTGTTGCTTGTGGATTCTAACTCCTTTTTCCATTGTTGAATTTGTTAGAGTATTTGTTGTAGCTGTCTCTTCTTTCTCCATCATTTCCTCGTCCACATCCATGACCACGATCTTGTCCACAACCTCGTCCTCTTTGACTCTTGTAATTCGCATAGTTGCTTCCTTTGTGTTGAGTTGTAGTAGCTGATCCATAGTCTCCTTTTGTTTAGTTTTTCTATTTTTTTTCTTTGTATGCTTGTAAGGAACCCATAAGTTTCTCAATAGTCATGGTATTTAAATCCTTGTTTTCTTCAATGTTGGTAAAAATAAAGTCAAAACTTAGATTTAAAGTGCGAAGTATTTTCTCCGTGACTTTCACATCATCAACATCTTCACCCTTTCTTTTAAGTTGATTGACTATGGACAATACTCGAGAAAAATAATCAGAAATTGACTCAGACTCTTCTATAAATAAACGTTCAAACTCACCTCTAAGAGTTTGAAGACAAATTTTTTTCACTTTCTCCACTCCTTTGTTGCAAGTTTGAAGCTTGTCCCATGCTTTTTTGGTCGTCATTGCATTGGAGGTCTTCTCAAATGTATCTTCATCCACCTATTGATAAATGACGAAGAGAGGTTTCTTGTCTCTCTTTTTTGACTCCTTCAATGTTTCCTTAACACCTTGACATAGTGAGGTTTCATCTTTCTCTTTGAAGCATTTCTCATCGATATCCCACACATCTTGAGCTCCTAGTAGCGCCTTCATCTTGATACTTCAATTTTCATAGTTGTCCTTTGTGAGCATCGGCAATTGAAAAGGGAAACCTTAATTCGCCATCTTTTGAGGACTTTCAAGCTCTGATGCCACTTTGCTGGAAATAAAACCTTTTGTGTTTACGAAAAGTGTGTACGAATATTAGAGGCTTAAAGAGAAACTTGATAGATAGAATAATTATTTATGGAAGAGAGAATTTTGTATTTTGCTTGATTCAAAAGTGTAGAATTATATCTCTATTTAAAGTACTCTAAGGAGAACTCTAGACACACTAATTCGAGAGAGTTATCAACTCTAGGAATTCCAAGAGCATTCTAGAAAATATTATAATCCTAAGAAATATTTAGACACTCCAAACATTACAAGAGTTTTTTAAAAACATTAATTAAAATTACCGAAGCCCAAAATAACTAAACCCAAAAATCCAAATAATATGTTTAGACCCAAATCAAGTTTAATCTTTCAATAGTAAACTGATAGTATGATCCATTAGGTAGATGTTGGCATAGCTTTTAATAATCCAGTATCCTGCAATAAATCCAAATAATATTTTCTTTCGCATAATCTGATGCCTATAGAGGATCTAGTAATTTCAAAACTTAGGAAATACTTGAGATCTTTTATATCTTTAATGTTAAATTTCCTATTGAAGGAATTTTTAATTTGAATAAATTCAGATAAAGTATTTCTTGTAAGAATAAGATCTTCCACGTAGACCAAAATAGCATTAAAAGATATATTATTCTTTTTACTAAACAATGAATAATAAGCTCTGGATTGAGTAAAATCTAATTTAAGAATGGTGGTGATGTAGGTATTGTTCCATTGTTTACTCGCCATGTTGAGTCCACAGATAGATTACTTGAGATATGGATGAAGGTATGAAATTTTCTACGTAATTTTTTTATTTTTGGTTTGAACATATAAATAAACATAAGTGTTTGGGTATGGTGTTTGTTCTATTTGAGAAGTAGAGTTTATGTTAATTGATGATGTATGACTTTGGAAGCGATAATGTTGATCTTCAATACAACGACGCGAGGTGTGTAACAACCCAATTTTTCCATAATTGATTAATTGTACTAGTTAATTGGTTTATGTGATTTATCTGATTTAAATGGATTGTTGGATTTATTTAATTCATATGAGTTAATGGATTTAACTGATTTATTCTATTTGGTAGAATAATGTGGATTTAATAGATATTCTCTAGTTAATGATAAGAGGCGATATTTTGGTGAGAAAGGAATGGATAGATATTTTGAGAGAAGAATTATGGTGGAAAGAAAATAGAAGGATATAAAAGGAAAATAGAGAGAAAATAAAAGAGATAGAAAGAAAAGAAGGAAAAGGAGAGAAAGAAGGAAGAAGAAGAGAAAAGAGGAGGAAAAAGGGGAAAAGCTTGGAAATCGTCAAGAACGACTTCTAGCTTTCGATTAATCAAGGTAAGGGTGTGAAATATTGTCATCTTACCAATGTATGTGATTATGTATGGATCGTTTGGTTTGTTTGATTGTTTTTCCTCATTTTCTATTCTAGGGCAAAAGATGTTTAATCGGCAGAAACCAAGTTTTAACGGTTAAAAATGAGGATAAGTGGTATAATTTAGTCGGGGGATGTTAGAATAAGGTTACGGAAACTGGTTCGGCGAGAATCGGTTGGTTTTGGAGACAGTTATGGAAGTTGGCAATGAGGGTTTTAAAGTTCGCAGAAACTCGCTAGCTTGTTCGCTAGGCGAGCTAGTAGCTGGTTTGTCATGATTAAATGTGGTAATGATGTTGATTGGTGAATGCATATTGTTTGTATGCGATTGTATGAAGAATGCATGAGAACATATTATGGATATGTGTGCATTGTTTGTGATTGTGTGAAGAATGCATGAGAACATATTGTGGATATGTGTGCATTGCTTGATGATGTATTAAATATGAATATATTGTGTGTGCAATCATGGTATAATTCTTGAAGAGATGAGTTATTTGAATGCATGAGATAAAGATGGTGGTCTTAAGTGCATTTAATTGTTGATTGCATATGCATCATTTAGTCAAGAGGCAATGCTTGCTAGTTTCGTGGAGACTAGTGACTTGTCCCAAGCCTAGAAGAGTGGGTTTGAAAGCTTAGAGGACGGGCTTTTGGTGGTTATCGGTCTAGAAGAGTGGACCCAGTTTAATGTAAAAACCGAAAAAAGATAACAAGTGTTGGTACCATATGGAATGAGTTGCATTGATTTGCATTGAGTCTTATGGCATGAATATATGATTGTTGTGTGAAAGTATGCATATGTGTATGCTTATGTGGAAGATGAGAATTATGGATATGTTTGATGATTGTCCATATTTGTTTGTGTATCTATGCTTTATGAAGTATGTGATGAGTTATGATGAAGTATAGGGAGGATTGTGAAAATATGCGTATGTGTATGACTTGTGTAAATGAGAATTGTGAATATATGATTATTGTATGGAAGTACGCTTATGCGCATGAATTGATGAATTGAGATTGTAAATGTGTAACTGTAAGTTGGTGAATAATCCTAATTGCATATGGTTATGGGGATTGGTGAGAATTGATGATTATAATGAATTGTGGTAAGAAAATGTGGAATATATGTTTTCTGTAATTGTGCATTTATATATGATCATATGTATTGTTATTATGATAATATTTCTCACCCTTCTGCTAGAATGGTGTCCTACATGACATCGTGCAGGTATCGAGGAATAGTATTGCTCGTAGTTACGAGGTCGCTATTAGTGTAGCTGTTAGTGTTTAGTTAAGTTTGGTCAAGTCGTGCTCTGGCCATGTAACACTGGGATCGCTTGGTTTATGTTTTAGAGATATACTATGTTTCGTAATTATCGAAATAATATGATGTTGGCCTCAGTGCCTAAGTGATGTTGATTTATGTGGTGAACATAAATGCTTCTTTTATGAAAATTGTAATATAAATGAATCCGTTGTTTTCATGCAACGTGAGATTTTGAAAAGCATAGTAATTTATTGGAGTGTTATTGAGCATGACAGTTTATTTTGATGTTTTGAAAATCATGTGTGACACCCTTTAGTAAAAGCATGAAAAATTTACTCTGATTATTTATATGTTTTTTGTGGGGTTTAGAAGGGTGTTACATAAATGGTATCAGAGTAGGTCGGTCCGTCCGGCCAAGTTGTATAATGTTGGTTGTTCCCTTGTATGCGACATGTGTGTGAAAACATTGTCGATAAGTGTTTGTTGTCTAACCTTTGTTTGCAGAACTGGAATGATCCAAGTGGGGGAGAAAGTTATACTCTCCAAGGTTGCTGCAAGTGTGGAGTTGTAGCTCAGGGTGTGGTTAAACGCTCTTATAGTTTGGTAAAGATGGTTTATACCCCATCATTATTTCGGCTGTCTATTGACAAATTAAGGAACTGATCACCCTTAATCTCTTGTTGATAGTAGTTGGGATTGTGTTAGATGGGATAGACGTGTCTTGCAAGCTTAGATGGCGTGAGCAGTGAATTGTTTGGAATTAAGCTAAGTGCTTAAGAACTGTTTAGAGTGAAGCCGAGTGCCGAAGAATTGTTTTGATGAGTCGGCGCAGGTGTTGCACCCTAATTTTTGACCGTAGGATTCCACCTCTTTTTGCGCTTTTTATATTATTATTTGACTCTATTTTAATATAATATTTAATATTTATGTGACTAACCAATTTGTGCAGACGCAATAATATCGAGTGGAGATATGTTTTTTTTTTCTTTCTCACAATTTAAGTGCATCAGGGATATGGTCAGTTGAGCCTAATTCTGTTTGATTATGGGATTTAAGCATGGTCATTTAAGGGTTGACCTCGGCTCTATAGCAAAAGGAATTTTAAGTTGTATCCCTTTCCGAAGGACCCCTCAGGATGCGGGTCGTGCTTTAAAGGAGGTTTGAGTTCTTGCTATGAAGACTCCGAAGCAATATTGGTTACGATTCAATTCAAATTTAACTGTTAGGTTCGCAAAGTAAGGAGATGCGCCCTCATATTTATGGTCAGTGCAAGGATGTTTTCATCCCAGGATCTCTCAAAAGGTTCAGTGTGCACCTAAGAAGGACTTTGGTCGTTCGAGAACTAATAATGGGTTTTCATTAGCAAGTAATGTCATGGATTGAGTTTAAAGGGAAGGAACTTGTGTCTTCTTGGTAATGGTTTATGATTATTAAGATTAAAGTGATTCAAGCAATATTTTACTTTGAGCAGAGGCAACAAGGATCAAATTCAACCAGGTCCCCAAAAATTCATTCAAGAAGTACGAATTCAAATACAAATTCATTACAGTTAAGAGTCACAAATGCTACTTCAAATTACAATGCTTTTGTTGCAAATTTACAAATCATGGGGATTATAGGAAGATTTTAAGCCTAAGTCTTGTTACAAGAAATCCAAAGTACTCCTACTCCTAAGAGGCCCGAAGTTTCGTTTCTCGCAAAGTAGTACGACAATTTTAAATTCTGCTCCTGGATATGAAGGTCGACACACCACTGCTGCAGGCACAAAATGAAACATATCAGTTCATGGAAACAGAACTTAACAGTTCATAATCACCACTTCAAATTAATTTCCACAATCCCAAAGAAAATAAAGTTATGAGGCAAGGGAGTGACTTGCTATTATAAGAGGACTATGCCAAATTTCTAAATAAACAACTGCACTTGAGGTACAGATAAGGCTACCTATTACATTCATGCTTAGCATACCGCAACTTTCGTACAACCATCAGCATTACGAGAGTTGACAAGAGTGCAGCCTCTAAGGTAAAGGTGCAAGAGAATACATCATTTCGGCACGACAAGTATTTATGGTTTTCAGCACAAGCTAAGACATACCAATGGCAAATGCAATATAGTGACCAAACTTTGTCGTCGTTACACATCAAGTGTCGGCTACGGTGCTCCTACAACACCAGTTGCTACAACCAGCCAACTCTCTCTCGACAGCATAGACAACAGGCCAGGCAATAGAGAATCTGAAGGAAACTTGATTTGCTCAGGTTTAGCTTTAGCGGTAACTGACAGCATCGTTGACCTGAGGTTTCAAAAACTAATAAGAATACGGCAAAGTTTATCAAAGATTACGACATTGGACGATATCAGTAATATTAATGCCAACCTGGAGCTTATCAGTGATGCCGTCTCGTCTCTCTTTAACATTTTTCAAGCATAAAGGAAACTGAGGATCCTGTTGATGCACGGACTACCATTAAACCGCAAGCTGGTTGAATTTGTTCTGGTATTGATATCCAAGACGAAACCGAAGCTCCAACCGAGTTTGATTGCGGACTCATTTGTTTTTCTCCATTTCACATGCTTGCCTAAGACGCCGTTAAAAACACCACCCGGTTGAAGCAGAGCAACCTTACGTAAGGCGTGAACCATTATTCCTGCGTATGCGAAAAGAAAGAGAATCAAGCAGCAACATAGCAGGAAGTCACGTTAAGATTTTGGAAAGAATAAATTAAAAGTATAGTCAGAACAGAAACAGTATGTGTAAGAAGAATCAGAAAGCGGTATTCGTAAGGCTGAGCCATGGCCACGCTGCTCTCTTTTACGCTCCTTCCCCATTTGTGGTAGATCTGTTGCTGCATATACCTTATAACTTCAGTAAAGCTAACATTAAGATGTCAGCAAAGGTTGATGATAAGACTCTTGAATGAACTTAACGCATTGGATTCCCTGTCTTCGCATCTTCGAAATGGATAGTCCTCCTCCTTCGGTGTTCATCTCAACTAAGAAAGTCAGTCCCCATGTTGAAGTGGTTGATGTGCTCACCTGCATCAACATTGCACGTGGTCAAAAGAGGATATTAACAAGTTTTACGGTCTCAGCATAAATCAGTTTAAAACTACATGTCCACCAAGACGAGCAAGGAATTTAATTAAAGGGAGTCAAAATTGAGTATACTCATCTTTCCAAGAGCATGACCAGATAATCCGCTTGTGTCCTTCCTGTCTCGCAAGAAGACTATAACTAACTTCACTAGTTCCTACAAACCAATTGAGCAATTAATATTTTAGAATCACAAAAGAGAGATAATAATAGTAATACAGATGCTTGCATCCTGAGAAGAATGATAACTATCTACCTGTTCTTGTGATTGTAAAAATGGAGAACTGACGATCCCTCGAGACAGTCAAGAGAAAATTGTTATCATGTGAGAATTCCATCTGTGTTACTATTAAACTGTGAGATTGCAAGCGACCAACTACTTTCCATGAACCGACCTGCCAAAGCCATACCTCTGCCACAACAGTAGATTGCGCCTGCAATGCATAACTATTCAAATAATGTAGAAATTTCGGCAATAGAGCTAGTCATGATGGATTTGTAAGACAATGAATTTCATATAAGTGCTTAATCTTCTGTTTAAGTTTAACAGTGCATACTTTACATGAAGAAGCAACAAAATCACCCTCATGACCAATACAATGCTAAGACTTCTGAATCTGCGACCATGGTTTGAGTTCTAGAACACTTGAGTAACAAGCCAACAATACAGCAATACACGAGATCAGAATTTAATAAGCAAAGCAATGACATATCCTTGTTGTTTGAATTTTGAAACGAGAATCAAAGCTGGCCCAAATTCAATTGCTACTCACACCTACAAAACGTAAAAATCAGAGTTAACAAAATCAATTCAAAGAATATCCAAGTCCAAAACCGTGAACATTCAATGGATCTGATACAGAATCCGAGATTTGATTTTCGATTAATAGACACTTAAAGAGATGGGAGCAGAAGGAGGAAGGTTTTCAAATCAGTTGGTACCAAAATGGAAATCCAAATCAACATTCAATTGTGATTAAAACAATTTTAATCAGAGAATCAGACCAGCCCTATATAAGACCGAAACAGATGAATGATCAGGAGAGAGAGAAAAAAAATGGCAATCACCGAAAAACTACAAAAGAACCATACCACATTAATGTAAAGTTCAACATCCACAAACACGAAAATCCCTTTTCGAAAACTCAAAGAATAAAAGAGAGGAGTAAGAAAGGAGTAGGGGAGCTTACCTCTTTTCTTCAAAACCGCCGAAACCGTAACCACCCTCGTCAGCTTCGCAAGCCACCGTCGAACGTACTCGCCGGAACTACGAAGCCACCGCCATCATCACCGCCTTAAGCCTCGGTAAGAAACCTCGTTCTTGTTGAGTTTTCCTTTGCTATTGATGCTCCGATGTGCTATTGCAGGTTTTAGAGTTGGATCGAAAAGGAAAGGAGAGAAGAAGAAGCGAGCGATCGCATTTGAGAGAGGGAGAGGCGCGATGACGGAGGCGAGGAGAGGTTCCTCGATTTGGGAATGCTGGGGAAATTAGGGTTTCGTGTTGGGTTTTATTTTATTTTATTTTGTTTATCGCTGAATACACCACGTACACACACTCACCATATTAGTCCCTAATCTGTTAATAATCACCTATATCAACCTAACTAATCTTAATCTTTCTTAAATAAAAAATGGTAATAACTAATCAACCTTTTAAAATAATTTATAATTAAAAAGTATTAACCTCACCTTTTTTCTAATTAACCTATTTAATAATTTATAATCTTTTATCTTAATAACAAAATAATAAAACCTTTTTTTCTTTTTTTAAATATCTTGATAATTAAATGATTAACCTTTTTGTTTTAGCAACATTTTAATAAAAATAATATTCATTCACTTTTAATAATAAAATCTATTTAGTGATAACTAATAAAAATAACCTTTCACAATTAAATTCAATCTAAATAATCACTCTTTTTTATAATAAAGTAAATCATTGCGATACATAAAAAAAAACCTTAGGATTTAAAATTAATCTAACTTCTCCTGTAAAATCGTCTCGTCTAAAAATCGAATACAACTTTTCTCAAATCCATCTCGCAAAAAAAAATATCTTCTCCTAAATAATCCAACTAAAATCAATCCATCCCCTTAAAATCAACTCATGTTAGACCATTTCTTCTCGAATCAAATAACTTAAAGTAAACCAATATCGTAAAACTCGAGCACTTCACGACACACGCACTTACACTTAGCGCTTTCATGCGTATTTTTCTATTTATCTTTATCTGCTTTATCTTATTCACGATGCACACACCCACTTAGCGCTTTCATGCGTGTGTATGATTTATATTTCCGCAATTTACTTTACAGTCACTTTACTTCATCGCATCTATATTATCGCATCTCTCCCGTCCAAAGGAAAAACCTACACATAATTCAACGTTGTGTGTAGTTGCACATCATATGCATCATTCTCCCCACGATCCTTGATCCCATTCAAGTTGATCAGTTAAGTTTAGGACCTAAGCT
This sequence comes from Lathyrus sativus, assembly GCA_963859935.3. Taxonomy (NCBI): domain Eukaryota; kingdom Viridiplantae; phylum Streptophyta; class Magnoliopsida; order Fabales; family Fabaceae; genus Lathyrus; species Lathyrus sativus. The sequence continues at coordinate 21,220,809 of OZ012741.1, forward strand.
ATAGGAAGGACCTTGTCTTTATTTTTCTACAACATAGAAACAAAACAATCAACACAATACAACTTCTACAAACACATTTAGAGAATAGATGTTAATCATCTTAAGTGAGATATAATCTCCACCCCCACAACAATACAATCAAACATGTAGGGACTTTGCCTTAAGAACGACAAAGGCATGCTTGGCGACCATCCGAGTATGTAAGACCTTTTCTTAAGACGATGCAAAGACCATTTCCTACGACCCCCTTTTTACATTTGTGGTGGTTATCTCTCCCTTAAAATGAAGACTCATCTCTTCTCCTAGACCCAATCAATCAACTACCCTAAACCCGTAGGAACTTTGACCACAGTCGAAGAGCTCCTCTAACCCTTTAGGGTGAACTACAACATACTCTGATTCCACTCCCGTAAGGATATGTAGGCATAAGATGCGACATCTTATCGGGTATACTTAGAAATAAACCCCTAGGGTCTTTAATCCATTAAGCAGATAAACTTAGCAGTAAACAAACATAAAACAAGAGGTTCCTGTAGAGTACTACAGAAACTTAGGATGCTAGTACCTTCCCTAAGTTTAACCAACCCCCGAACCTAAACAATCTAGCTTGCATTTGCATTGCATTGTGGGAATTTCGATCTTTATCCCTTCCTTTGGACAAATCAAAGTTCGGTTGCAAAATGAATATACGATTCAAACTAATTAATAGTTTGGTATCCAAATTTCACCGCGACAGAAATGGCGACTTCACTGGGGACTCCTCTAGTGGGTTTCCCTATCTTATTTTATTTGTTTACTGTTTTTTATATCTGCCTACTTGATTAATTGTTTACATGCTTTCTCTTATGTTTCTTTTGGGATTGTTGTCCTTGAGTGGAGAGATAAAGTTCTGCACCCGAACTTGAGGGAAATTAGGATAGGATGGGATATATTCGAGGAGGCTTATAGGGAGTGGAATCCCTACTAAGTTGAATCGAGAATCCCGCTCAATTGAGGCCCTTTCGAAATAGTACTGTCGAACGATTAATCGTGAAGACACTCATTACTTTCGACTTTGGAACCTATGATATTGAGGACCATAGTTACCTTAACCCAACTTTGGCCTTTATTAGGACGTAGTGCGAGACTATGAGGAAGTACTTCCGAAATAGTGCTACGCGAAGCTACACTCAAAAGAAGTTCTCTTGAGAATATTATTAATCCTCGAGTAATTGGGAAAATTGATAATATCTGATAGATGGGTTGATGATTCTGAGTCCCATTAGAACCTTGTTCTGCAGGTACAAAACAACCTTTAGTCCTTAAACCTTTGGGAAGGGTACACCTTTACTTCATGCTCGTTGCAAACCTAGGGCGCCCTTTTGCTTGTTTATCTTTGTGTCCTTATGTGCTTACTTGTGTTTGTTGCACTCATATAGCATCATATTGCATTGGTTTCATGGAATCCCGAGTTTATTTATAAACATTATAGAAACCAATAGGGATTACAAAAGAAAAATATTTTGAAATATTCTTTTAAGAGTCCTAACTTGGATGACCTAAGGAAGTAGGAGCTCAAATTGAAGAAAACTCAAAAGACCAACATATTACAAATGAAGTTTGAAAGACTCTCATCAATATTGAAGGTCCGAGAATACAAAGGATTGATTCCTCACTTTCTCACAAGAACAAAAGAAGAGATGGAGGATTTATTTTCCTCTATCAATTTTTTAGACGTCGATCATCAATAAAACTTATATTCAAGAAGACCCAAGTGAAGGAACAAATCACCAAATGTGATGAAGGACTTCCTTAGGGCTTTACTTAGCTTTTATTTAGCTATTATGTCAGGGCTCTTATAAGAATATTCACTTGTAATCCAGTATCGAAAAATGAATTTTCATTGGTATGATATACGTTTATAAAAACTTAAGTTCCATGAAACCCTTCATTCTTGCATCCTTACATTAACATTCAGCATTTGCATATGCATGTGTCTCTCCTCTTCTGCGTCCTCATTCGCCTTCTGTCTTTATCTGTCAGTCGACGTCTCAAACTGAATCACCAGTATAACACTCGAGCCAATCAACGCCAAGAGATGGATCAATTGGAACAAGAGAATATGGTGCTCCGTGACGAGGTTACAACTCTGAAAGAGAGATTGGAAAGGTTGAATGGTATAGTTGAAGCTCTGTCTAACCAGTCTGTACTCAACAATCAAGAAGTTCAAGGGACCGTTATCTCCGAAATAGCATCAACACCGATCCCAGTGGTGTCTACTGTTGCTGAAATGACCTACAGCATGCCGCCAGGGTTCCCGTGGGGGATGCCTCCTTATTTCACTCCGGCCGGTTATCGTCCACCTGTTCCCGAGGTTCCTGTCGCAACCACTGTTCAAGCTATCCCTACCATTACTGCTGTAATGACTAGTGCACCTCCACGTGTGAATATTACTCCACATATCCTAGACAAACCAATTCCTCATAGGGTACCCAGCGAAACTGTGGGTTTGGAAGAAAGGATGGATGGGTTTCAAGGCCAATTTTCCGAAATACAAAAAGAATTGAGGACCCTTCGTGGGAAGGATCTGTTTGGAAAGAATGCTTTTGACCTGTGCTTAGTTCCAAACGTTAAGGTTCCGCCAAAGTTTAAGGTCCCTGATTTTGAGAAGTACAAAGGAAATACTTGTCCTCAAAGTCATCTTATCATGTATGCTAGAAAGATGTCTGCCCAAACTGATAATGATCAATTGCTCATTCATTATTTCCAAGACAGTTTAACAGGCGCCGCGCTCAGGTGGTATATGGGACTGGATAATGCAAAGATTCGGACTTTCAACGATCTAGGAGGAGCCTTCATCAAGCAATACAAGTATAATGTGGACATGGCTCCAGACCGTGACCAATTGAGGGCCATGGCTCAAAAGAACAAAGAGAATTTCAAGGAATATGCTCAACGTTGGCGCGAGTTAGCCGCTCAAGTCATACCACCATTGGAGGAAAAAGAGATGACTAAGATTTTTCTGAAGACTCTAGGTCCGTTCTTTTATAAGAAGATGGTAGCAAGTGCACCCAGCGACTTCACTGAAATGGTCAATATGGGGATGCGTTTAGAAGAAGGTGTTCGTGAAGGAAGACTAGTCAAGGAAGGAAGTGCTCCCAATGATGCTAAGAAGTATGGGAATGGTTTCACGAAGAAAAGAGAACATGAAGTAAATTTTGTGCAGCAAGGACGATCCAAGAAAGGGTATCCGCAGCCACAACATCAACAAAATCAACAAAATCGGACAGCCAACGATCAGTTTGATCCCATACCGATGACATACACTGACTTGTTCCCAGCTTTGATTAAAAAAGGTCACATCCAGACGAGAGCTCCGCCTAAGATACCCAAGAAACTTCCGTATTGGTACAAAGCTGACAAATTTTGCCTATACCATCAAGGTGCTCCAGGCCATGATATTGAAAGATGCTACGGTATGAAGGCAGATGTTCAAAGGTTGGTTAAGGATGGAATTTTATCCTTTAAAGGTTCCATTCCTTATGTGCAAGGTAATCCCCCACCTCAGCATGGTTCATCCTCCGCGAACATGATCCAAGGTTATTCGGGAAGCTCGTACCAATATAGTGCCTGAAAATGGATCCGAAGGCGACACATCAGACAATTCTGCAGGCTTTTCCATTCCATGCAAAGGCTGAATAAAATCCCGAGAAGGGCTCACCAGGGTGTTTTCTTTTTGCTTATGCGTATCTCATTTCTTCGATTAAAAGCATATTTGGCTTGTATGGCTTGTTTATCTTGAATAATTAATGCAATAAAATGTTTGTCTTGAAGAAATCCATTCGTTTCACTCGTAAAACATTGCTCACAATTTATAATGCCAACTATACCCAATTCTCTCACTATGGTGAATAATTGGGGGGAGGATGATGAAGTAAAACACATGATCTCTTGTTGTATGCTTCGAATGAAAACCCTACTGATGATGTAAGGCATTATTTTAAACCTCCTGAAAGCCAAAATAGTCAACCCTTTCTTTTAAACCTTGATTGAGGATTCGTTCTCTTTCTCCCAAACCGAAACATCATTTTCTTAACCTGGGGCAGGGTAATATCAAGAATGATGAACAACTTCCAAAAATTGGGTGGGCACAAATATACTAACCCTTTCTACCTCCATTTTATCAGTCACGAATTAAACCCATATATATAACCCTCAAAGTCCTGATTGAAGTAAGGTTTAGTTTGAAAGCATACTCGATGAGATATTGTTTCCTGACTCCTATGAGCTATGCTCAACCTGACGTTGGCATCATAAATTAATATCCTAACTAGTGATTTTGTCACAAGTTATCGCAACTTCAAGACAAACATATGTGTTGCATTAACAGTTTCAGAATTGACAGTTCTGACTGGCCAGATTTGCCTGATGTCTTAGAGAGATTACATGAAGAAACCACCGATTTAAATTTGAAGACTTTGCTAACCTGGGGCAAGTCATTTTCCAAGAGATTTTGATCCATACAAGTTTGACTTTACTTAGAACACAAGTTTGAAAACTCGGTTATATCATCAATCAGGGGCAGTTACGTCGAGCTTCTGCGAACCTCTACAAGAGTTCGAAGACAGCGGGGCATCTAGACGAGACGACCTTTTATCATTGGGGCATCATGAAATTTAAAACGAAGCAGATGTTTATTTCATCCTCATGAAGCCTCGACTCTGGCATATTCAACAACTTTAGGTTTTCTAAAGCAAGTATACATCCTCCAAGCCATGTTTGACCTGTGAAGATTTGGTTTGAGTGCCCTCCGCCGAGATGTTTATTCCATCTCCGTCTGTTTTGTCAGCATCAGCATACGCATAACATATAGATAGATCACATGGCATATGCATTCTTTGCATCCTTTCGTTGTTTGTTCTGTCGCTTTGGTCGTGTTTATCCCCGAATGGTTGGGCGTGTCTTCTCCTTCAAAGTAGAATTTTCAGCCCTAGGTAGAAAGAACACGATATTTCTACTCTCCCCATGAAATTCGATTCTCATGGAAGACGGTTGTTTTAGTGCGTTCCCATTGAGTTCATACCTCAATGGTCGGGTCTCGTTGACAGTTTCTCTTCAGTTATTCCCTGAATTGAACTTCAGTCTCGGCCATCACATTATGGATTTCTCCAACCTTTGAATATTGGATTCAATGTGCATTTATTTTGCACCTGGCTCCCCAGGAAGGATTTTTATGAAGACAACTATTGAAGACAAATATTTCTCCAGCAAATATTACAAGGATTCCTCGATAATATGCATCTGGATTGCAAGTAATCTCTTTATTCGAGCAACTCGTTTTGATCAGAATCTTGTTCAAAACGACGAAACGACAATTTCTACAAGACATATCATTTACCCTCAGAATGAATTCCCCAATGAGATCATCACATAAGCTTATCTCCATCAAGTAACATCTCCCACGAGAAGTCAAGGAAGATTTTACAAGAAGACATACAATGCAATTCAACCGGCTCACATCTCTTCCGAAGATCCCCGGTGAAGTTCTACAATCTCAATTACATTCACAAAGTTTCTACATCTACAATCTCCAAATTACATCTGCGGTCTACAACGACATTTACGACAATTACAACGACATCTACAACTACAACAAAGAAGATACTCTTCAAGAATTTACTCACCAATGAGTTCAGCACGTATTTTGCTAATCAGTCGGTCTGCATCTCTCCCAGAGATCACCGTCAAAGCTTGACAACCTCCAGTATTGTTGTCGGTCAGATACCTTCCCTTAGACTATCATGTGGTAGTAGGTAATCTTCCCTCTTTTTTGGTTATTACTTTCGCTTAGACTGTCATACATTTGATAGTAGGTAATACACCTCTTCTTTCGGTCAGATACCTTCCCTTAGACTATCATATGGTAGTAGGTAATCTTTCCTCCTTTTTGGTTATTACTTTCGCTTAGACTGTCATACATTTGATAGTAGGTAATACACCTCTTCTTTCGGTCAGATACCTTCCCTTAGACTATCATATGGTAGTAGGTAATCTTTCCTCCTTTTTGGTTATTACTTTCGCTTAGACTGTCATACATTTGATAGTAGGTAATACGCCTTTCGGTCAGATACCTTCCTTTAGACTATCATATGGTAGTAGGTAATCTTTCCTCCTTTTTGGTTATTACTTTCGCTTAGACTGTCATACATTTGATGGTAGGTAATACGCCTTTCGGTCAGATACCTTCCCTTAGACTATCATATGGTAGTAGGTAATCTTTCCTCCTTTTTGGTTATTACTTTCGCTTAGACTGTCATACAATTGATAGTAGGTAATATACCATCCTCTTTTCGGTCAGACACCTTTGCTCAGGCTGCCAAGATTGGTAGAAGGTCATCTTTCCTTTGTGTTTACTATCATATGTTTGATAGTAGGTATAATGCGTATTTCTTTTATCAGATACCTAAGTAGCACGCATTTCTCTGCTTCAACAGGACATCCTTGATTAGGCCGTCGCACGCTGGTAGCAGGTTACCCCTCACATTCAAGTTTCTATTTCACTGACGGGCTACTGTACTCCTGGTGGTATTATCATATCTTATCTTCATTTTGGAGAATATACAATGCTGATTGTTACCTTTCCTTGTGGGGTCTCGCTTTATTGAGCTTGTTCTTCCCGTGTGTTGCGTTTTTCCCCTGTGGCTCCGTTTCTCCACAGGACCTCGGTCTTGCATTTTTCATATCATTACATATCATTTGTATTCGGTGGTTTCTTACGGCCAAAAATTCGTGCAATGTTTGTATTTAAGTCCCTCCTATCTCGTCGAGACGGAGATTTCAATCTCCATATCTCTGAACAGGAGTAACTTAAATAGGGGCATCTGTTGCACCCTAATTTTTGACCGTAGGATTCCACCTCTTTTTGCGCTTTTTATATTATTATTTGACTCTATTTTAATATAATATTTAATATTTATGTGACTAACCAATTTGTGCAGACGCAATAATATCGAGTGGAGATATGTTTTTTTTTCTTTCTCACAATTTAAGTGCATCAGGGATATGGTCAGTTGAGCCTAATTCTGTTTGATTATGGGATTTAAGCATGGTCATTTAAGGGTTGACCTCGGCTCTATAGCAAAAGGAATTTTAAGTTGTATCCCTTTCCGAAGGACCCCTCAGGATGCGGGTCGTGCTTTAAAGGAGGTTTGAGTTCTTGCTATGAAGACTCCGAAGCAATATTGGTTACGATTCAATTCAAATTTAACTGTTAGGTTCGCAAAGTAAGGAGATGCGCCCTCATATTTATGGTCAGTGCAAGGATGTTTTCATCCCAGGATCTCTCAAAAGGTTCAGTGTGCACCTAAGAAGGACTTTGGTCGTTCGAGAACTAATAATGGGTTTTCATTAGCAAGTAATGTCATGGATTGAGTTTAAAGGGAAGGAACTTGTGTCTTCTTGGTAATGGTTTATGATTATTAAGATTAAAGTGATTCAAGCAATATTTTACTTTGAGCAGAGGCAACAAGGATCAAATTCAACCAGGTCCCCAAAAATTCATTCAAGAAGTACGAATTCAAATACAAATTCATTACAGTTAAGAGTCACAAATGCTACTTCAAATTACAATGCTTTTGTTGCAAATTTACAAATCATGGGGATTATAGGAAGATTTTAAGCCTAAGTCTTGTTACAAGAAATCCAAAGTACTCCTACTCCTAAGAGGCCCGAAGTTTCGTTTCTCGCAAAGTAGTACGACAATTTTAAATTCTGCTCCTGGATATGAAGGTCGACACACCACTGCTGCAGGCACAAAATGAAACATATCAGTTCATGGAAACAGAACTTAACAGTTCATAATCACCACTTCAAATTAATTTCCACAATCCCAAAGAAAATAAAGTTATGAGGCAAGGGAGTGACTTGCTATTATAAGAGGACTATGCCAAATTTCTAAATAAACAACTGCACTTGAGGTACAGATAAGGCTACCTATTACATTCATGCTTAGCATACCGCAACTTTCGTACAACCATCAGCATTACGAGAGTTGACAAGAGTGCAGCCTCTAAGGTAAAGGTGCAAGAGAATACATCATTTCGGCACGACAAGTATTTATGGTTTTCAGCACAAGCTAAGACATACCAATGGCAAATGCAATATAGTGACCAAACTTTGCCGTCGTTACACATCAAGTGTCGGCTACGGTGCTCCTACAACACCAGTTGCTACAACCAGCCAACTCTCTCTCGACAGCATAGACAACAGGCCAGGCAATAGAGAATCTGAAGGAAACTTGATTTGCTCAGGTTTAGCTTTAGCGGTAACTGACAGCATCGTTGACCTGAGGTTTCAAAAACTAATAAGAATACGGCAAAGTTTATCAAAGATTACGACATTGGACGATATCAGTAATATTAATGCCAACCTGGAGCTTATCAGTGATGTCGTCTCGTCTCTCTTTAACATTTTTCAAGCATAAAGGAAACTGAGGATCCTGTTGATGCACGGACTACCATTAAACCGCAAGCTGGTTGAATTTGTTCTGGTATTGATATCCAAGACGAAACCGAAGCTCCAACCGAGTTTGATTGCGGACTCATTTGTTTTTCTCCATTTCACATGCTTGCCTAAGACGCCGTTAAAAACACCACCCGGTTGAAGCAGAGCAACCTTACGTAAGGCGTGAACCATTATTCCTGCGTATGCGAAAAGAAAGAGAATCAAGCAGCAACATAGCAGGAAGTCACGTTAAGATTTTGGAAAGAATAAATTAAAAGTATAGTCAGAACAGAAACAGTATGTGTAAGAAGAATCAGAAAGCGGTATTCGTAAGGCTGAGCCATGGCCACGCTGCTCTCTTTTACGCTCCTTCCCCATTTGTGGTAGATTTATTGCTGCATATACCTTATAACTTCAGTAAAGCTAACATTAAGATGTCAACAAAGGTTGATGATAAGACTCTTGAATGAACTTAACGCATTGGATTCCCTGTCTTCGCATCTTCGAAATGGATAGTCCTCCTCCTTCGGTGTTCATCTCAACTAAGAAAGTCAGTCCCCATGTTGAAGTGGTTGATGTGCTCACCTGCATCAACATTGCACGTGGTCAAAAGAGGATATTAACAAGTTTTACGGTCTCAGCATAAATCAGTTTAAAACTACATGTCCACCAAGACGAGCAAGGAATTTAATTAAAGGGAGTCAAAATTGAGTATACTCATCTTTCCAAGAGCATGACCAGATAATCCGCTTGTGTCCTTCCTGTCTCGCAAGAAGACTATAACTAACTTCACTAGTTCCTACAAACCAATTGAGCAATTAATATTTTAGAATCACAAAAGAGAGATAATAATAGTAATACATATGCTTGCATCCTGAGAAGAATGATAACTATCTACCTGTTCTTGTGATTGTAAAAATGGAGAACTGACGATCCCTCGAGACAGTCAAGAGAAAATTGTTATCATGTGAGAATTCCATCTGTGTTACTATTAAACTGTGAGATTGCAAGCGACCAACTACTTTCCATGAACCGACCTGCCAAAGCCATACCTCTGCCACAACAGTAGATTGCGCCTGCAATGCATAACTATTCAAATAATGTAGAAATTTCGGCAATAGAGCTAGTCATGATGGATTTGTAAGACAATGAATTTCATATAAGTGCTTAATCTTCTGTTTAAGTTTAACAGTGCATACTTTACATGAAGAAGCAACAAAATCACCCTCATGACCAATACAATGCTAAGACTTCTGAATCTGCAACCATGGTTTGAGTTCTAGAACACTTGAGTAACAAGCCAACAATACAGCAATACACGAGATCAGAATTTAATAAGCAAAGCAATGACATATCCTTGTTGTTTGAATTTTGAAACGAGAATCAAAGCTGGCCCAAATTCAATTGCTACTCACACCTACAAAACGTAAAAATCAGAGTTAACAAAATCAATTCAAAGAATATCCAAGTCCAAAACCGTGAACATTCAATGGATCTGATACAGAATCCGAGATTTGATTTTCGATTAATAGACACTTAAAGAGATGGGAGCAGAAGGAGGAAGGTTTTCAAATCAGTTGGTACCAAAATGGAAATCCAAATCAACAATCCAAATCAACATTCAATTGTGATTAAAACAATTTTAATCAGAGAATCAGACCAGCCCTATATAAGACCGAAACAGATGAATGATCAGGAGAGAGAGAAAAAAATGGCAATCACCGAAAAACTACAAAAGAACCATACCACATTAATGTAAAGTTCAACATCCACAAACACGAAAATCCCTTTTCGAAAACTCAAAGAATAAAAGAGAGGAGTAAGAAAGGAGTAGGGGAGCTTACCTCTTTTCTTCAAAACCGCCGAAACCGTAACCACCCTCGTCAGCTTCGCAAGCCACCGTCGAACGTACTCGCCGGAACTACGAAGCCACCGCCATCATCACCGCCTTAAGCCTCGGTAAGAAACCTCGTTCTTGTTGAGTTTTCCTTTGCTATTGATGCTCCGATGTGCTATTGCAGGTTTTAGAGTTGGATCGAAAAGGAAAGGAGAGAAGAAGAAGCGAGCGATCGCATTTGAGAGAGGGAGAGGCGCGATGACGGAGGCGAGGAGAGGTTCCTCGATTTGGGAATGCTGGGGAAATTAGGGTTTCGTGTTGGGTTTTATTTTATTTTATTTTGTTTATCGCTGAATACACCACGTACACACACTCACCATATTAGTCCCTAATCTGTTAATAATCACCTATATCAACCTAACTAATCTTAATCTTTCTTAAATAAAAAATGGTAATAACTAATCAACCTTTTAAAATAATTTATAATTAAAAAGTATTAACCTCACCTTTTTTCTAATTAACCTATTTAATAATTTATAATCTTTTATCTTAATAACAAAATAATAAAACCTTTTTTTCTTTTTTTAAATATCTTGATAATTAAATGATTAACCTTTTTGTTTTAGCAACATTTTAATAAAAATAATATTCATTCACTTTTAATAATAAAATCTATTTAGTGATAACTAATAAAAATAACCTTTCACAATTAAATTCAATCTAAATAATCACTCTTTTTTATAATAAAGTAAATCATTGCGATACATAAAAAAAAACCTTAGGATTTAAAATTAATCTAACTTCTCCTGTAAAATCGTCTCGTCTAAAAATCGAATACAACTTTTCTCAAATCCATCTCGCAAAAAAAAATATCTTCTCCTAAATAATCCAACTAAAATCAATCCATCCCCTTAAAATCAACTCATGTTAGACCATTTCTTCTCGAATCAAATAACTTAAAGTAAACCAATATCGTAAAACTCGAGCACTTCACGACACACGCACTTACACTTAGCGCTTTCATGCGTATTTTTCTATTTATCTTTATCTGCTTTATCTTATTCACGATGCACACACCCACTTAGCGCTTTCATGCGTGTGTATGATTTATATTTCCGCAATTTACTTTACAGTCACTTTACTTCATCGCATCTATATTATCGCATCTCTCCCGTCCAAAGGAAAAACCTACACATAATTCAACGTTGTGTGTAGTTGCACATCATATGCATCATTCTCCCCACGATCCTTGATCCCATTCAAGTTGATCAGTTAAGTTTAGGACCTAAGCTATAGGAAGGACCTTGTCTTTATTTTTCTACAACATAGAAACAAAACAATCAACACAATACAACTTCTACAAACACATTTAGAGAATAGATGTTAATCATCTTAAGTGAGATATAATCTCCACCCCCACAACAATACAATCAAACATGTAGGGACTTTGCCTTAAGAACGACAAAGGCATGCTTGGCGACCATCCGAGTATGTAAGACCTTTTCTTAAGACGATGCAAAGACCATTTCCTACGACCCCCTTTTTACATTTGTGGTGGTTATCTCTCCCTTAAAATGAAGACTCATCTCTTCTCCTAGACCCAATCAATCAACTACCCTAAACCCGTAGGAACTTTGACCACAGTCGAAGAGCTCCTCTAACCCTTTAGGGTGAACTACAACATACTCTGATTCCACTCCCGTAAGGATATGTAGGCATAAGATGCGACATCTTATCGGGTATACTTAGAAATAAACCCCTAGGGTCTTTAATCCATTAAGCAGATAAACTTAGCAGTAAACAAACATAAAACAAGAGGTTCCTGTAGAGTACTACAGAAACTTAGGATGCTAGTACCTTCCCTAAGTTTAACCAACCCCCGAACCTAAACAATCTAGCTTGCATTTGCATTGCATTGTGGGAATTTCGATCTTTATCCCTTCCTTTGGACAAATCAAAGTTCGGTTGCAAAATGAATATACGATTCAAACTAATTAATGGTTTGCCGAATTAATTGTGGTTGTCTAGAAGTTATCCTGACAAGATAGTGATGTATAGCCAGGACGTGAAGTGGAGTTGTGATTGACTTAGTTACGGGAACTAGTCCGATATTGAGAGCTCCATATCATATGTCTATTTGGATAGTCAAGGAATTAAATTGATTGAGTAGTTTGAGACTTGTGTCTGGTATGTGTGTTGCGGCAACAGATTGTGAGGTCGAGTATATAAAGGTTGGATAGTGACTTCTGGTGATTATTAAAGGAAGTAAGATGTAGGATACTATATTGATATAATTAGACCTTTAAGCATTTCAAGAGTTGAAGATGTGTTGAATGGCCTTCTAAGTGTGAAAATGTTGTTTTCGTATTGTGGTCGTAACGGGAGAACCGTAACTCGGAAAGGTGCACGGTTCAAAGTGCGGGAAGTTATTACAATGCTCTATGTGATGGTGAAGTAGTGACATGGAATTAAGTCATTTATTGATGGAATATGTGTGGATGTTGTGGTAAGTGCGGAAAGTGCGATTCGTGTATCCGCCATAACTCACAAATTGAGTGTTCGTTTGGCATGAGATTTTCCATATTTCATTGAGTGAGTCAATGGTTGTGTAACCGATGGTATTAGGATAGATTCGAATAGTATAAAGGATCATATTGAGCATCGGGGACTTGAGTTATCAGTGTTGGAAAAGAAGTAGTGATATGCCACTGTGAAGAAAGTTCAAAGAATTTTTAGGAGAGCTGTCAACAGCTTGCGTGTTGATGTTGCCGAGTCCGACGGAACTATTTGTTGTGTTTTGTGGTGCTTTGTTGATATGATTGGGAGATATGTTAAGTACAACATCTGTGAGTTTTGGTTATGCTTTAAGGCAACTTAAAGTACATGAGGGAATTATCTGACAAGTGATTCAGAGTTGGTTATTGTTGTGTGTTTGTGCCAGAGTTTGGAAGCTTCAATTGTCTAGTTGAGATGTGAGATGGTTAATGATATTAAGAGCTTAAGGTATTTGTTTGATTTAAAAAAGTTGAATATGATGCATAGGAAATAATTGGGACTTCTGAAGGAGTATGGTTTTGGTCGAGTTACCATTCAGGATATGAGTTTGGTCTGTGAAGAAATATCGCATGGGGTTGAGTTTTGTATGTTAAGACTGACTATTGGTATTCTCAAGGAGATTCGAGGAGGCCCGAATTCTAATTTGAGTTAAGAGATTGATAGAGTTTAAGGGATTAAAGTCGAAGAGCTGAGAATGGTACTATGATATGTCGTGATGGAGTTTATGTTCCTAATAGCATGAGTTGGATAAGAGTCCTCTGGAATAAGGACATTGAGATAAATTGAGTATCCATCCAGGTGCTATGAAGATGTGACCGGATTTGAGGAAATTGTTTTGGTGGCCATAAATGGAGAGGGAAGTAGTTGAAGTTGTATATGCTGATTAGACTTGTTAAAGGTCGAAGTGTGAACATCAGAGATTGTTGGGCCTGATGCAACCGTTGTTTATTTTTTAGTGGAATGAGATAGTATTCCCATTGATTTTGTGTCGGGTTTTCTGAAGAAGTTGAAGGAATATGATTCGATTTGGATGATTATGAATGGATTGACAAGATTAACTCATTTCTTACCAATGAGGATTAATCATTCTATGTTAAAGCTAGCTAAGAGGTATAGTGAGGAAGTTGCGAAGTAGTATGGGATACCGTCAAATATTATGTTAGATGGGAATCTGAGTTTTTCATTGAGATTTTGGAAAGGTTTGTAGACGCCTTGGGTGTCATGTTGAAGTTGGACTCTGTCTAGCATCCGCGGACGGATGGGCAGACAAAGAGAACTATCCAGTATGTAGAAGATTTGTTGAGAACTTGTATGTTGGATCAAGATGGATCAGGGGATAGTTAATCGTTGCTGATTGAGTTTACCTACGATAATCGCTATCATTCTAGTATCGGAATAACATCATATGAGGCTTTGTATGGTAGGAGGTATAAGACTCCTTTATGTTGATGTGTGTCCAGTGAGAGTGTTGTACTCGGACCTGAGATTGTGTAAGAGACGATTGAAAAGATCAAGAGGAATCCAAGAAAGGACGTGTTTTGAGAGTTACGATAGTAACTAGTGTTGGTCAAGCTTTGAAGTCTCGGAAGTAACCACTGTGTTTTATGGATCTGTATTAGAGTGGCGCAGCGGAAGCGTAGGGAAAATAACATGTTAAACTGTTTTACCGCTGACACTTGGGGAAATTGCAGGATGTGTTCATGTGTCTAAGTTGAGGAAGTGCATTCATTCAGATGGATGGTGTACGAGTGAGAGAGGATTTGATTGTTGAAACATTTCTAGTTCATGTTGATGAACGAGAAGCAACTTCGAGGTATAGAGATTCTTTTGATGGAGGTAGTTTGGGAGATTAAGAGGCGAGAGTCGTATCCAGAGTTATTTGAATCAGGTAGCATTTTCGAGGACGAAAATTCCTAAAGTGGGGGGAGTTGTAACAGCCCAATTTTTCAATAATTGATTAATTGTACTAGTTAATTGGTTTATGTGATTTATCTGATTTAAATGGATTATTGGATTTATTTAATTCATATGAGTTAATGGATTTAACTGATTTATTCTATTTGGTAGAATAATGTGGATTTAATAGATATTCTCTAGTTAATGATAAGAGGATATATTTTGGTGAGAAAGGAATGGATAGATATTTTCAGAGAAGAATTATGGTGGAAAGAAAATAGAAGGATATAAAAGGAAAATAGAGAGAAAAGAAAAGAGATAGAAAGAAAAGAAGGAAAAGGAGAGAAAGAAGGAAGAAGAGGAGAAAAGAGGAGGAAAAAGGGGAAAAGCTTGGAAATCGTCAAGAACGACTTCTAGCTTCCGATTAATCAAGGTAAAGGTTTGAAATATTGTTATCTTACGAATGTATGTGATTATGTATGGATCGTTTGGTTTGTTTGGTTGTTTTTCCTCATTTTCTATTATAGGGCAAAAGATGTTTAATCGGCAGAAACCGAGTTTTAGCGGTTAAAAATAAGGATAAGTGGTATAATTTAGTCGGGGATGTTAGACTAAGGTTACGGAAACTGGTTCGGCGAGAATCGGTCGGTTTTGGAGAGAGTTTTGGAAGTTGGCAGTGAGGGTTTTGAAGTTCGCAGAAACTCGCTAGCTTGTTCGCTAGGCGAGCTGGTAGAGAACGTTCGCTGGGCGAGCTAGTAGAGAGCCAGTAGCGAACGGTCCCAGACTTGGACAAAAAAGATTTGTGGTTCTTCGCTAGTAGTGAGTGGGTAGCGAAGGTTCGCTAGGCCTTCGCTGAGCGAGCAAGGTAGTGAGCATGACAGGATGTGATTTTCTTGTGTGTTCCATCTGAGGTCGGTTTTCTGATTAGTATATGATTAAATCTCTTGCATGAGGCGATGATTTATGTTGTGCTATGTTATACTACGGTTAGCCTCATGGCGTGAATCCTAGATTATGAATTAATCGAGAAATGTAGTCTTTGGCAATATATATGCATTGTTTGATTTGAATTGAATTGTGGTCTTTCGACACGTATAATACATTGTTTAAGTTGATTAAAAATGTATGAAGGATGCATGAGAATATATTGTGGATATGTGTACATTGCTTGATTAAATATGGTAATGATGTTGATTGGTGAATGCATATTGTTTGTATGCGATTGTATGCAGAATGCATGAGAACATATTGTGGATATGTATGCATTGTTTGTGATTGTGTGAAGAATGCATGAGAATATATTGTGGATATGTGTGCATTGCTTGATGATGTATTGAATATGAATATGTTGTGTGTGCAATCATGGTATAATTCTTGAAGAGATGAGTTATTTGAATGCATGAGATAAAGATGACAGTCTTAAGTGCATTTAATTGTTGATTGCATATGTATCATTTAGTCAAGAGGCAATGCTTGCTAGTTTCGTGGAGACAAGTGACTTGTCCCAAGCCTAGAAGAGTGAGTTTGAAAGCTTAGAGGACGGGCTTTTGGTGGTTATCGGTCTAGAAGAGTGGACCCGGTTTAATGTAAAAACTGAAAAAAGATAACAAGTGTTGGTACCACATGGCATGAGTTGCATTGAGTCTTATGGCATGAATATATGATTGTTGTGTGAAAGTATGCATATGTGTATGCTTATGTGGAAAGATGAGAATTATGGATATGTTTGATGATTGTCCATATTTGTTTGTGTATCTATGCTTTATGAAGTATGTGATGAGTTATGATGAAGTATAGGGAGGATTGTGAAAATATGCGTATGTGTATGACTTGTGTAAATGAGAATTGTGAATATATGATTATTGTATGGAAGTATGCTTATGCGCATGAATTGATGAATTGAGGTTGTAAATGTGTAACTGTAAGTTGGTGAATAATCCTAATTGCGTATGGTTATGGGGATTGGTGAGAATTGATGATTATAATGAATTGTGGTGAGAAAAATGTGGAATATATGTGTTTTGTAATTGTGCATTTATATATGATCATATGTATTATTATTATGATAATATTTCTCACCCTTCTGCTTGAATGATGTCCTACATGACATCATGCAGGTATCGAGGAGTAGTATTGCTCGTAGTTACGAGGTCGCTATTGGTGTAGCTGTTAGTGTTTAGTTAAGTTGGGTCAAGTCGTGCTCTGGCCATGTAACACTAGGATCGCTTGGTTTATGTTTTAGAGATATACTATGTTTCGTGATTATCGAAATAATATGATGTTGGCCTCAGTGCGTAAGTGATGTTGATTTATGTGGTGAACGTAAATGCTTCTTTTATGAAAATTGTAATATAAATGAATCCACTGTTTTCATTCAACGTGAGATTTTGAAAAGCATAGTAATTTATTGGAGTGTTATTGAGCATGACAGGTTATTTTGATGTTTTGAAAATCATGTGTGACGCCCTTTAGTAAAAGCATGAAAAATTTACTCTGATTATTCATATGTTTTCCTGTAAGGTGATAAGTGTTAGATTTTCGTTAAATACATCAGTACTTACATGCTTATTCTAAATGTAATCATCATAAAAGAAACCCTTGATTTATCTTTAAAAGGTAAAGAAACACTTGTTTAGAATTTTCTTGTATGCATTTATGAAAAATAGGTGAAAAGAACTAGAAAACCACGAATCTGCACGAACAAAACATGTAAAGGAAAAACCCTATAGGATCAAGGCTTGCTAAGCACCAATCTACAAGTGTGTTAGGTACAATATAGGGCTAGGTGGAAATACCTGGTGTAAGTACTACATTGTGAAGTAATGGTTAGTGCTCTGGTAGAGAAGGTGGTGCACAGAACGAGCAGAGTCAGCCAAGGATACGTTGGAGAACATGCAAGCATTGCTTTCTAAAGATTAAAAGCTGACTGGTCAGGGTGTCAGAGCAAAGTAGGAGTCCTTGGCGTGAAGACGGTGCGCCTAGAACGAGGCTTAAAATTTTTCCTATAAATCACTACAACAAAAAAAACACATTCAAAAACGGTTAAAAAATATATATTATCATACAGAATTGTTCGCTGTTACGTAGTGTGTGGTTGCATATGCGTTACTTACAATCACGGTCGTATGACCGTTGTATAAAACTGAAAAAGCGTGCTACCTATAATCAGGGTTGTTTTAAATACCCGTTGTGAAAGGTTTGTCAATATTTTTTTTATTTTGGCCACATATTTTGCCTGACTACAATTATAACTTTCATCACAATATACAATATTAAATCTTTTAACACAATAAAATCAAAAACAACAAGATTAAAAAAAATAAAAAGAACAGTGGTTTGCATTTTCTGATTTTTCTTCAAAATTCACTATGACAGTCGTGTATTGCAAGCTTGGCATTGGTTCTAGAAGGTTCTCACACCTTGCACATGTCATTTAGAATGAGTTTGAATGGAGAAATTGGCCTGAATTGCCTTGTGCATTGATTTTGCATATGTAACTTACAAGTGAAGTAACCATATGTTATCTCTCAAAACTTGAACTAAACTCAAACTTCTGTTAAAACCAAAGTGTTTGAAATGTGATTTACGATCATAAAATGTACCCACTTGCTTGGTTTGAGGTGTCTAGCACAAAAAGTCAATTTTCCCTTCTTTCCATATTTGAATTTTCTTCCTTTTCAAGCCATTTCAAATGACTTTTTGATATGAGCCAAACCAAACTCTCATGACAACTTGGTTGCATTCAAAACATCATTTTAAGCAAGTTCCATGTTGAACAAATTTCCATTTGAAGCTTGCAAGTTGGAGATATGGATCTATAATTGAAAATGACCTATAATCTCACTTTCCTAAAATACCCCTGACTTGTAAACCTCATAACTTGAGTTCTACAAATTAGATGGGGTACTTCTAGTACAATTTAGAAAGCTAAGAGCATGAGGAACAACTTCCATGTTGGACAAAAGTTCAATTGAAACCTCCTTTTTGGTCAAAAATAGCTTTGAAGTCATATGTTTTTCACAGACAAATTTCAGTGGTATCTGAGGACTTGTAACTTGTCTGGGCCATAACTTGAGTTCTATAAATCCAATGGAGGACTTATAATTCTCAAATTAAAGGTATTGAGATTCTCTACAAGTTTCATGTTGGCCAAATATCCATTTGAAACTTTTATCTTGACTTTTGTGGTCTTGAAGTTAGGCACTAAACAGGGTAATTTGCACTGAAACCCTAATTTAGCAAATTCCCACATTCTTGATTCTTCTTGATTTGATCTTGGCACAACACCACAAATGTCTTATCACATCATTCCATGAACTCCATGATCTCAAATTATGCTTTGATACTCTTCAATTGCACAATTGACCTAGGGTTGATCCAGATGAAACCCTAATTGCTTGCACCTCAACTGTGGCTCTTGCATTTGACACAATGACTTGATTGAGCTCCAACATGGCCCTCTAGGCACTCCATGAGCTCTATACACATCTTCTATTCACAATCCATGCTTCACATCTCACTGATGGTCTTCAATTGATCCTCAAGTTAGGAGAAGATTCACACTCAAACATCTAAACCCTTAGGCACTCAAACCACCTTCTGATGACTTTGATAACTCTCAATCTTGAATGAGACCTCTTGCTAGGCTTCTCTTGAGAAAGAATCACACTTGATCCCCTGCTATATGAATGATATCATGATATGCAAATTATACAACTATGCAAATGATAATGCAATGAAACATAAACCAGGTAAGAAAAGGTTGGGCAAATTTTGGGGTGCAACAGCTGCCCCTATTCAAACGGCTTGGACCCGACTGGGTGAAGAGCGAACGGACTTCAAACAATCGAGGTAGAAGACGATTGAATACCAAGAAACCCGGAAATTTTCCAACCGCAGAAATACACTGCAAAAACTGCTTGGGGAACAACATCCGTTGTGCTGAACCCAGTTGTTACGGCAACAACTGATCAATCTTCTAATAACACTTTTGATTTCAACATTAACTCCCTGTGTAACGCCACAGGCATCGAATTAACTTAACAAGAAATAATTTCGTCCACAACGGGACTAAACTTCGTCAACACGAGGAAGGACTCCATCAACATGGGTACAATTCCGTCTATAATTGGAATAACAATCTCTGTCATTCACAGGTAACAACTCCATTGGGGATAATCCATCGATTACGGATAATAACTCCGTCCACACGGGTAGCAATCACTGTCAACATAGGTGCAAATCACTGTCAATCACAGGTAACAATCTTTTCTGACGCTTTTATTGGGGAAACAACTCTACCAACAATACAGGGAAATAACTTTGGCGACTTCCACTGAGGAAATAGTTTTATCAACAAATCATAAATAACTCTGCCAACAACATAGGAACTAAATCTGTCATCACTACGAGAAATAACTCTGTCACCACTACGGGAAAATAACTCCGTCATCACTACGAGAAACGACTCTTTCCGATACAGGAAAATAACTCTGCCAATAATACAGGAAAATAACTCTGCCAAATACAGGAAAATAACTTTGTCACCACTACGGGAAAATAACTCTGTCACCACTACGGGAAAATAACTCTGTCCAACAATACAGGAAAATAACTCTGTCCAACAACAGGAAAATAACTCTGTCACCACTACGGGAAAATAACTTCGTCATCACTACGGGAAACGACTATGTCCGATACAGGAAAATAACTTCGTCACCACTATGGGAAACGACTATGTCCGATACATGAAAATAACTTTGTCACCACTACGGGAAATAACTCTGGATACCGCTTCTCTGCCTATCTTTGCAGTAGCTAACTCCATCAATCAAATAGGTAATAAAATACTGGTCCAGTCTTCAAACTCTTGGCGCGGACATGGCAGCAAATCTGAGAAGGACTCTACTGGGGATTTTCTGAATCCAAACTGCCATACACCTACTTTGACATAGGTGGCAACTTCCAAAAAATTGATTCACGGAATCTTTTGATAATGTCATAGCAACAATTTTGAAGAAATACTCCGTTGGAGGGGTAAGAGAAACTAATCCAAGCAACTCTGTGAGGAATAATGACAAAACGAACATTATCATTACACGTCTCACACCGAGACCTTGCTTATCTGGTAATTAATCTGAGCAAGAGCTCCATCCACCTGCAGGGAAAACAACACTTGAAAACAGAAGGTTAACCAACCCGGCTTATGTTTCAAAATGCGTATGTTTGACAACGGCGTAATGCTCCATTCGACATGGAAATGCTACGCATTTGGGTAGATGCAAATATGATGATACATGCAAATGCTAATGCAGGCTCGAGTTGCTGAGAACAAAACCAACTCCGCTAGGAATGAACGGGTATCACAAAGTATTCCAGAAAAATAAATGCCAAAAACAACAACCAACCCTGCTGGGGAGAGATCAGACACCTGGAAAGAAAACAAAAACCCTGCTGGGGAAAGATGCGACCCTTCTGGGGGAAGAACTACACTGTCGGGACACAGTCTACAAACTCAAAGCTACAAACTCAGCTGAGGATAATCATCCTGACGAAAGAATGACGACCTGCGGGGAAGGGGATAACCATCCTCTGGGGAGTCGTCCTCTGCAGGGGACATAGATTTTGACCTGCTGGGAATATCCTATGGACAACTTTCATGAGGATACTCTTCAGGCGACATTCCTGGTGATACTCTCTCGGGAGGACAATTCCACATCTGGTAGGAATAAGCGTCGTCTCCACTCTCTGGGGATAATATACGACTTGCTAAGGAACGACACCAACTGAAGTCAGGCCCTACGTCAAGAGACTTTGCCTGGGGAATACGATTCCTGACTGTTTGCCTCAAAGGTAAGGACCCTGCAAAACATAAACGAGACAAAACAAATCTACACAACAAAATCTATCCGAGTTAATATTTGTGATGTTCATTCAGTCAATTCGAAGTTTTAGCAATTATTGGCAAGGGCCAGCGAGTTTATGCAAGTGCAAGTTCATCAAAAACATCGGCGATTCTCACAAACAAAACAGTAAAGAACAAGCATCAAGTACTGAATAACATGCTTTATTGAATGGGCCTGTAAATAGACAAAGCTTTGTACACTGGATGTAACTCCTGAAAAGAGGAAGTTACGCACAAGCAAAATACAATATATGCACAAGAAGCACAAAGAAAGATACAAAATAAATTTGATATACATGTCGGAAACGTGGTACAGACAAACACCATGAGCTGATTCTCCTATGACTCGCCTGACTCTGACGTTTTCCCAGTACTCGATCTTCAGAAGAGATTGTCTTGGATGAACGACCCTCAGGTATTCCCAAACCACCAAGCAATGCAGTATCAAACTCGGACCGCAGTCATTTGCTTTTTCAATCCCTAACTTTTGCGTGAATCGCCCTTTGCGGGTTTTCAATTCACCGGGATACCCTTTTTTGCCGAAGTCGCCCTTTTCAGGTTTTCAACTTCGCAGGTGTACATTTTTCAATTTTATCCCTAACTTTTGCCCGAACCTTTTATTCCTTTTTTATGGTTCGCCGGGATGCCCCATTTTTGCCTGGACTCTCTTTTTTCCGGCCAGCGGGTCACTTTAAGCAAAGTATTTTTTAACTGTGTCCGAGTTCACAGGAGACGTAAAGTCCTCACCATCCATGGTGGATAACAACAAGGCTCTTACAGAGAAAACCTTTCTGACGACATATGGACCCTCGTAGTTGGGAGTCCATTTGCCCCTGTGATCCGATTGTGGTGGGATAATCTTTTTCAACACAAGATCGCTCGTCTGAAAGCTTCGAGGGCGCACCTTCTTGTCAAAAGCTTTCTTCATCCGGCTCTGATATAACCGACCATATGCGAGAGAAGCCAGTCTCTTCTCATCCATTAAACTGAGTTAGTTTAGTCTATCTTTTACCCATTCTGCCTCATCAAGTTGGACATCGCGTAAAACCCTCAAAGAAGGAATCTCAACCTCCAATGGTAACACTGCCTCCATGCCATACACCAATGAGAAAGGGGTCACCCCGGTTGATGTGTGTACTGTTGTACGATAACCGTGCAAAGCAAAAGGCAACATCTCATGCCAGTCCTTATAGGTCACAACCATCTTTTGAACAATCTTCTTTATGTTCTTATTGGTCGCTTCGACAGCGCCATTCATCTTGGGCCGATAAGGAGAAGAGTTGTGATGCTCGATCTTGAAATTCTGACACAGCTCTTTCATCATCTTGTTATTCAAGTTTGAACCATTGTCGGTGATAATCCGCTCTGGGATTCCATATCTGCAGATAATATCTCTTTTGATAAATCTGGCTACCACTTGTTTGGTGACATTAGCATATGACGTTGCCTCCATCCATTTGGTGAAGTAATCAATAGCTACCAAAATGAACCGGTGTCCGTTTGATTCCGTGGGCTCAATCTTGCCAATCATATCAATTCCCCACAACGAGAAAGGCCACGGTGATGACATAACATTCAAAGGGCTCGGAGGCACATGAATTTTGTCCGCATAAATTTGACATTTATGACACCGCTTCGCGAACTTGAAACAATTTTTTTCCATCGTTAGCCAATAGTAACTTGCCAACAACAGTTTTTTCGTCATTGCATGTCCACCAGCATGCGTACCAAATGTACCTTCATGGATCTCTTCCATGAGCAACTTAGCCTCTTTCTCGTCCATACATCGCAACAACACCAAGTCGTGGTTTCTCTTGTACAGGACGACATCCGGATTCAAATAAAAATTGCCAACCAATCTCCTAAGAGTCTTCTGATCTCGACTGGACGCCCCAGCCGGATACTCTTGGTTCTTCAGGAAATTCTGGATATCGAAATACCACGGTTTGCCATCGGATGTTTCCTCAATGGCGAATATGAAGGCGGGCCTATCAAGGCGAGAGATAACAATCCTGGGAGCCTCATCCCAGAAGTTAATTTTATACATTGAAGACAACGTCGCAAGAGCATCGGCCATCTGATTTTCTGCTCGTGGCACGTGATGCAATTCTACTTTGTCAAAGAAAGGCAACAATCTCCTTGCATAATTCATATAGGGTATTAGATTGGGCTGTCGCGTCTCCCATTCTCCTTTAATCTGGTTGACCACTAGAGTAGAGTCCCCGTATACATCATGATATTTGATTCTCAAATCAATAGCCTCCTCAAGACCCATGATGCACGCCTCATATTCAGCCTCATTATTGGTAACTGGAAAGGTCAATCTGGCAGTAAAGGGAATGTGCGTCCCTTGAGGAGTAGTGATAATTGCCCATATTCCACTACCGTAGGAGTTAACAGCGCCATCAAATATCAACTGCCATTTAGAACCCAACTCTGGACCTTCATCCGGCAACGGCTCATCACAATCTTTCATTTTCAAGTACATGATATCCTCGTCAGGAAAATCAAACCTCATTGGTTGATAATCTTCAATTGGCTGCTCCGCTAGGTACTCTGACAGAACACTACCTTTGATAGCCTTTTGAGAAACATATTGAATATCGTATTCTGTCAGCACCATCTGCCATCGAGCAATCCTCCCGGAGAGTGCTTGCTTTTCAAATACGTATTTGATCGGATCCATATTTGAAATTAGCATGGTTGTATGGTTTAACATGTACTGTCTCAAACGTTTGGTAGCCCAGGCTAGCGCACAACACGTCTTTCCGAGCATTGAATAACGGGATTCACAATCTGTGAACTTTTTACTCATGTAGTAAATCGCATGCTCTTTACGTCCAGTCTCGTCATGTTGACCGAAAATACAACCCATACTTTCCTCAAGAACCGTCAAATACATAATCAATGGTCTCCCGACTACTGGGGGTATCAATATTGGAGGTTCCTGCAAATATTCTTTTATTTTTTTCAAACGCCCTTTGACAATCTTCATTCCAGGTCACAGCCTGATTCTTTTTCAACAATTTGAACAATGGCTCGCATGTAGCGGTTAGGTGAGATATGAACCGAGCAATGTAGTTCAACCTCCCTAAAAACCCACGCACCTCTTTTTCTGTTTTAGGCGCTGGCATTTCTTGTATTGCTTTTATCTTATCAGGATCAACCTCAATTCCTTTTTCGCTCACAATAAACCCCAATAGTTTACCGGATCTCACCCCGAAGGTGCACTTGTTAGGATTCAGCCTTAGCCTGAATTTTCTAAGCCTCTTGAACAATTTCAGAAGATTGACCAGATGCTCTTCCTCCGTCTGGGATTTGGCAATCATATCATCAACATAAACCTCGATCTCTTTATGCATCATGTCATGAAAGAGCATCGTCATAGCACGTTGATATGTTGCCCCAACGTTCTTCAAACCAAAGGGCATCACTTTATAGCAAAATGTTCCCCAGGGAGTAATGAAGGTTGTTTTCTCCATGTCTTCTAGCGCCATTTTTATCTGATTATAACCCGAGAAGCCATCCATGAAGGAGAACATGGAGAATTGAGCAGTGTTATCGACCAGCACATCGATATGAGGAAGCGGAAAGTCGTCCTTTGGGCCCGCCCTATTCAAATCACGATAGTCTACGCACATCCGCACCTTACCGTCTTTCTTTAGTACCGGTACTATATTGGCGACCCATGAGGGATAAGTTGTAACAGCAAGGAAACCAGCATCCCACTGTTTCTGAACTTCCTCCTTAATCTTCACAGACATATCTGGTCTGGTTCTTCTGAGTTTCTGCTTAACAGGCGGACATTCTTCTCGCAATGGCAGACGATGAACCACCATGTCAGTGTCCAATCCTGGCATATCCTCATACGACCAAGCAAAGATATCACTGTACTCTTGCAACATCTCAATCAGACCTTTCTTGATGTCGCTTTGCAGTGCAGCCCCTATCCGGATGTTCCTGACAACTCCCTCGGACCCCACGTTGATAATCTCAATCTCTTCTTGATGAGGCAGAATAATTCTTTCTTCCTGTTTCAACAGTCGAGTCAGCTCTTCTGGCAAGTCGCTATCCTCAACAATCTCTTCCTCAGCTTGAAATATCGGGTGCTCGAAGTCAAAGCGAGTCATAGGAAGTTCGTGTTCGGTGTCATCTGAAATATGAATCCTGCAAAGGAAATGGTTAAATGCTTCAAATGAGTGCAAACAAAGCTCATAACCACGTTGCCATTTATTGTTAAAATAAAAACAGGAACAACAAGGAACACAAAATTTGTATGAGAAAAACGCCTTTATTCAATGATTAAACAGTGCATACACATAAGCAGGTGGCCCTAAAACAAAATCATTGTGCCCCGGGTAGGACACAGGATTATACAATAATCAAGAAAACAAATCATTACTGTTTTGTAGTCACTGGGACAATTTCCCGGATGGACCAGTTGCAAAGACTTTGTCCTGGAACGCTAGGCTTGATCCACGCGTCCATATCGCAATCACTATCTCCGTCTTCAGAGTCGGAAACATCATTGATTGTTTCATAACAGACCCCCTTTGGAGTAATTACCACCGGTCCCTTGAACTTGGGCGCGCCTGATGCGGAAGGTGACGATGTAGGGCAATACCCTAGTCCAAACTTGTCCATCTTGACAGGAATTTCCAGCACTTAACCCCAACCCTTGGTCTCACCAGTCTGAACCAATGCTTGAGCGTCTTTGTACGAAGCCACAGCAACCTCTGGCCCTTTGCTGGGAACACTGGACTTGTCTTTGATTTGCAACCCTTCGAAGGCTTGGCAGGGCGTTTCGTGGATTTCTCCATCCACTTCAACGTATTTGAATGATGAGAGATGACTGACCAAGATGTCCTCTTCCCCACAAATAGTAACGATGCCACCACCGGCTTCAAACTTAAGCTTCTGATGCAACGTGGACGTCACAACCCCTGCAGAGTGTATCCATGGACACCCAAGTAAACAGCTATAAGCTGGATGAATATCCATGATATAAAATTCAGTGTCAAATATTTCCGACCCGTCCTGTAACGACAATGTTATCGATCCAAACACCGACCTTCTCGTTCCATCAAACGCCCTCACAACCAAGTCACTTGGCGTGCAAATAATTCCCCGGATATCCAACTTCATGATAGCCTTCTTAGGCAATACATTCAGAGATGATCCGGTATCCACAAGAACATGCGACATTACGGTGCCCCGGCATTCCACCGATATGTGCAAAGCCATATTATGCTCTCGGCCTCTGGGTGTTAGATCAAAATCAGTGAAACCCAAACTATGTCCAGCATTGACATGCGCCAGTACCCCCTCTAGCTGGTTGACAGAAACCTCCTGAGGTACAAATGGCGTGTCCAATATCTTCAACAAAGTGTTTCGATGAGCCTCAGAACAAAGCAGCAAAGATAGGATTGAAATTTTTGAGGGTGTCTGTTGCAAGTGCTCAACAATCTTATAATCGCTCTTGCGAATTAGCCTCATGAATTCTTCTACGTCCTTGAGCGACGTGTCTTTCTCTTTCGACTGGGATGGTCCACTTTCATTCACCTTGGCCTTGCCTTTAGCAATCCTCTCTGCTTCAACTTCAGGTGCGGTGAAGATTCTTCCACTACGGGTCATGCCTCCCGTTCCAACAACATTGTCAACTGCCCCTGCCGGCCGGCTATTCACCTCAATCTTTTCTCCATTACAGTATGCTTCTAACCCATATGTCCATGGAACATCTTTTGTACTCTCAAAAGGAACGGGTCCTGCTTTTTTTATTGTGATAGTCGGCCGCTTGGCGGGCGCCGATATCGTGATAGTCTTCCTTGGGATCGTAACAGTTGCAATCTCATCCTGCTTTTCAAACAATGCCTCAACAAGCTTCTCAACAGCAGTCCGATCAAATTGCAAAATCCCCTCATCCATCATGGCTTGGATACCTCTTTTCAAATCAACGCAACCCTCTGGTTGGGTCCAGCAATCCAGACAATATTCGTCACATCCGGGGAATACTCCCCCTTTCAATAATCTGCTTTTAACACAACTCAACGGTGTCTTCAATTCATTCACATCTATAACCAAGTTCAAATTCTCTTCCGTTATGATAGCGTTCACTCCATGATTCGGCATGGGTTGTTGTACAATATTGGGACCATCCTGACCAAAGTTAATGGCCTTACTATCAAGCAAATCTTGAACCTTATGTTTGAAAGCATGGCAACCTTCAATATCATGTCCGGGCGCCCCGGAATGAAAATCACAATGTTTACCAGCGTCAAAACCAAATGGAGGAGTGCCCGTCAACGGGGTCATCATTCTCTTTTCAACTAAATTCAAACCCAACAGCGTTTGAAGAAGTTCGGCATAAGTTGAAGGAGGTGTTTCAAATACTCTCTTTGGCCTACCCTCTTGAATTCTACGCTGAGCAGGGTGCATTCTCTGTTGTTGCGGCTGTTGTTGTTGTTGCTGTTGTTGTTTTTGCTGAGGTATCGGGATAGTAACACTAGCAACTTGCTGTGGCTGATACTGATTCCTACCTCTTCCACGACCTCGACCACCATATACCGCACTGGCGTCGCCTTGTCTCCTTCCACCTAAGGCTTTCCTTGCACCTCCAGCTGAGGTGGATTCACTCGCCTGAATCTTCCCAATCTTAATTCCGTTTTCAATCTGTTCTCCCATGAGAATCATGTCGGAGAAACTACCCATCGAGACATTAAGCAATTTGTCGTAATACATTCCAGAGAATGTTCCAATAAACATATCAATCAACTCTCTTTCAACCAAAGGGGGATGCACCCTAGCCGCAATATCACACCAGCGCTGCGCATACTCCTTGAAGCTCTCACCATTTTTCTGAGACAAACTCTGCAGTTGGACCCTGTTTGGCACCAAGTCACTATTATATTGGTAATGTTTAACAAAAGCATCAGCCAATTCTTTCCAGCTTCTAATTTGGGTGGGCTCCAGTCCCATGTACCATTCCAACGATGGTCCCGATAAACTGTCTTGAAAGAAATGCATAAGCATCTTCTCGTCGTCAGAGTATGCAGACATTCTTCTGTAATAAGAATGTACAAGAACTCTAGGGCATGTATCCCCTTTATACTTGTCAAATGTTGGAGCTTTGAATTTCAAAGGCACCTTCAGCCCAGGCACTAGTCCCATGGTAGTCATATCTAACCCAGCAAAGTTCTGATTGGCTATCCCTTTGATCTGCTCTTCCAGCATTTTAAACCTCTTATCATTATCATTAGGCCTTTCAAATCCTACGCCTTTTCCAGAGAAAGCGTCTTCCTGGCGATCCTCGCCCCAGTTCAGATTCTCATTGCCATATCCCTCGTAACCAGCGTTACGGGCATATCCCTGTTGATTGAAAATAGGATCCCGTCCTCTGTTACCGAATCCTTGGTTGATCCCACCTAGTCTATAACCGGTGTTGAAAGGCACCATCCCAGCACCATTGTTGTTCATGTTACCAAAACCACCATCACAGTATCCATACCCTTGATTGTTGTTACCATAGCCATCGTAGCCAAAGCCTTGATTGTTGAAACCAAAATTACCATCATGATTACCAGTGCCAAACCCTTGGTTATTGTTTCCGAATCCATTGTTGTCACCGAACCCTTGATTAGCATCTCCAGCATTGCCAGTATCGTTAACAACATTCCCATCACCATTTCCAGCGTTTCCAGTACCAGTGTTACCATTACCAGCACCAGCGCTAGTATTTCCATGGCCATTGCCATCATCGGCACCAACTCCACCACTTGTGGGAACGACCACTGTAGGTATCCCATCCTCCCTGCGAGGAGTTCCAACAGAGTGATAATCAGTATTTCCATTCGCACGCACCAGCAGCGGTTGCACCAGGGTCTTGAGATTCTCCTGGCCTTTGACCACAATTTCCATTGCTTGCATGAAAAGTGTCAACTTCTCACGAATTTCCTGCATCTCGACTTGAACTTGATCCATGATTCTCTTGCAGTTCTTCCTGGTAGAATAACGATGCGTTCTTTGGTTGTCAATCCTGAAACCTGAGAGATGCAGGAAATAAGATACAGATTCAAAAATACCGGTCATGCAATATGAGTATGCAGATGCAAATGTATAAGTATGCTACAGGTTATATCCCCCCCCCCCCGATTCTAGTTTCAGAGAGAAGGCCATCACGACAATGGAGTCCCAATCAAGCAAGCAAAGAATCAGAAAATCCTTATACATAAACAAATGCCAAGAGGCAAAGTAAAAGAATACAACTGAATACAGCTGAAAAGACCTCGGCCAACAAGCCTGGCGATGGTCAAAATACAAGTACAGATAACAAAAGCAAAGCAAAGATAAATCAGGCCAAATGGCGCGCTCTGACATCTTCCAATATCCTCAACGTCTCCGAATGACCTAGTCTGGAGATTAGCTCCTGTATCAATAATGCATGTCGCTCAGCAGTGGATCTCAGCTTTTTGGCGTCGTCCTTGCAGGTTCCTTCGCCAAAACACTCGTCGAGTCTGCATCTCTTGAAGTTGGCCTTCAATTAATAGCCTCTCAGCTCCTTGCCAAGGTCACTTACTCTAAGCTCAACAGCGCTCCTAAGTGATGTCTCTTCAGCAATCTTCACATCCTGGGCTTTAATCTGCGCCTCTAGCGTGGCAATCTGCAGCTTCAGCTCATCTTCACGCTCCTTCTGCTTGGTAAGCGTGGTATTCCACAATGTTTCCCACTTGTCGAGTCGGGAATAAGCTTTGTTTAAGAGTTCCTTCTTGGAAGAAAGCACCTTGCTAACACCGTTCAAGGCTACTCCCACTTTTTCCCTCTTGTTGGTTTCTTCAGTCAAATCTGAACCCAGCCTATTAATCAACTCAGTCTGTTCCTTCACAGTGAAGGTAGCTTCATTCTTCTTATGACGCAACTGGAAGATCTCTTTCTCTTACTCATCATTGGCTTTCTTCAATTCTTCATTTTCAGCCAACAATTTGTTATACTTATCAATCTCTACCGAAGTAGGTGCCTCAATCACTGGAAGATACAGAGGTTCCACAGCAGGATATGGCATCAAGGAAATCCTAGCCCTCTCATGGATCCAAGCCAAATAAGGATCATAAGCTTTAATGTTGCTCTTACCAAGCAAAGCTCTCCCTCTCCTATGGATGTTAGCCCATGCATGTCTCAACCTGATCAAAACAGCCTCGTCTAATAAGCTCGTGAGATACAGAGATTCCTGTATCTCAACCTCAATAGGAGCATCTCTCAAGGCATAACCGAACTGTCTCACCAGCAGAGAAGGGTTATAGTTGATACAGCCTTTCCGTCCAATCAGAGGGACATTCAGAAAGCCACTGCAACTATATATAATATCAGTGCCAAGCATGCTCCGATCAAACCAAATGATGTTCTCAGCAGACAGCCCCATCAACCGGGAAGACCAATCCAAAGTATCAACAGCATCAACAAAAGGTCTTGTCTTCAGAAGATGCCCCTGGAACCACCTGTACAAGAGAGGAAGACAACAAGAAACATTCTTGCCACGACGTTTCTCATTCTTATAGTGAATAGAATGATAAACATCGCCCAAGAGTGTAGGAACTGGATTCTTCGAGGCAAGAATCAAAAAGGCATCTGAGTCAACAAAATCTGGCACATTGGGAAACAAGACAATCCCATAGATGCAGACAGCTAGAATGGCACTGAAGGCAACCCAACATCCACTATTCGCGCACTGTGTAGCCTTCTCAACCAGGACAGACAGGTGAAAACCATAGGCTCCGTTCAGCTTGACCAACCCTCCAGGGAACTCAGAAGCGTCTAAACTGACAATCTCAGCAAGTGTAGCCATCTCAGGCTCGGCATCAACATGTATAAAGGGCATCTGGTCTAACACAGGAACTCCCAACATAGCAGAATACTCCTCCAAAGTGGGTGCCAGAATATAGTCGGGGAACAGGAAACATCTCAACTGAGGCTCATAAAACTGCATCAAAGTATACACCCCAGTCGTCTCGAAGGCTGAAGGTCTGTACAACAAACTAAGCAATCTCCCATAAGATACTCTGAACTCAGCCCTCACTCTCTCATCTGCTAGAGCAACTAATCCCAGCAAGGAACTGATATCTGGCGAATGCAACCGGTAAGCAACTGTCCTCTTCATGGACTCCATGTCTGGCCAGAAGATACACTAGAATCAGAGGGGAATGATCACACCTGCAACATAAATACACGTTAATGAAATGCAAACATGAAAATGCACATGCATATGCAAACAGGAGATCAAGTGCAATGCTGATGAACTGTGCTGCTCTGTACTGAAGCCAGAAAACCATCAAATCTTCGCTTCAAACCAAACCAACCACTCAATAGAACCCTGTAACCACATCTCACTGACAGAGATAAACCAGGTACTCTGAGGTCAAAGGTTTCCTGCAAACAGACCTTCCTACCCCTCACAGGTCTGTACTTAACTCGCAGACGAGGTACGACATCCTATGCGGGTTCAACGTCATAGACTTTCAAGAGCGATGATACGATACCCAGAAGGTGTGGCATCATCATCCCTTGAAGAGGCCTCACTTAGCTGAATCCAATTGATAGGTACCCAGAGTCGACAATCCTTGGGTCAGACAACTTGTCGAGCCCTAAGGGCCAGGCAAGAAGCATCAAAGAGAATCTCGTCCGAGCGCAGATTTCACGGCTAGCTGGTGCGAGCTAAGCAAGCAGGCTAACCACTACTCTCTACTTCTAAGTCTATATGCAAACTCAAGCCCAGGTCCGACTTATCTCTCAATCTAACCCTCTTCCTAGCACAACAACAATAATAGAGTACTGAAAGTAAAGGCAGAAAGGTAAATACATACAAAACCCCAGACGGGAAAACAAGCGCTAGGATTGACTCGCATAGGGAACTGCCAGTGTCCCCAACAAAGTCGTCAGTTGTCGCTACTGCGAAAATCGGCGCCGGCTATGACAGAAGAGTTGCCACTGTGTGTTATTTATCCCACAAGAGGGAAAGGAAACGCTTAGAGTAAACCTAACGCAAAGAGGGAAGGGAATGGTCGTCGCAACCAAATCCTGGATTCGGGAGTCGGTTACGCAAGGGAAAGGTATTAGCACCCTTCACGTCCGTCGTACTCGACGGGATCCACGCTTGTTTTCTATCTAAGGGTGTGTTACTCAATCTACTCTACAGGTCCGGGTTAAAAAGAAAATAAAATGACTCGGCAAAGTATCTCACTTTATGCCTACGTATTCCCGTCTGGAACGAGAAATCAGAGTCAACGTAGTTTGCCTACCTACGGGAAAGGAGGGGAAGGTTGCTCACCGAGATATCGCATCTCATGCCTACGTACTTTCATATGGTATGAAAGATCAAAGCAAACGTAGTTCGGGCTACGGAAGACACAAGTTTGTCTGACAGTTTTTTTTATCTCCTTCTGAAAAGGTTTTCCTGATTAAAGGTCCAAGAGGACAAAAATGACATTTGAAATTTGTTTTCAGTTTTTTACGAAAGAAATGTTTTTTAGTCTGTTTACAACTTGTATTGCACTAAAGACTTGTGATATGAGAGTGACTACGTTGCATGTCACCCTAAGGGTACCATACTAAACAGCCAGATTACTGAAGAGTGACCCTCCAACAACCTTTTCTCAAATAGCTTAAGGCTCGTAGCGTACAACATGCATTATCCTTGTTACTGTGTTTTTGAATTGTTTTGAGATGAGAAGAGAAAAACGCTCTAAAAAGCCTATGGTTGAAAGGGAAACTAACCTAATGTTATCATGCATGGGTCAAAACCTAATGTCTGTCATAATTTCTTCTTGCACAGAGGAAATTAAAGATCCTAGGGGATAAACAGCAAAAAACAGCAAGCAATTACAGTAAACAGTAAAATGCACGCAATGCAGCAATACCAGAGAGGCAAGGGAGAAAACAATAGGCAAGAGGAGACAAGCTCCACCTCAAACCTAGAGGTAATCAACACAAGCAAACAGACAATACAGAGAAAAAAAAGACACAGAGGAGGCAGCCCAAGCAGCAGTACCAAACTCCTACAGCAGACAGCAACAGCAGACTCTAAACAGCAACAGTTGATTTGACAGCAAAGTTGACAGCAAGGGATTCATCTTCAAGCAAGCTTCTATTTTCAAGCTTCACCAATCTTCAAGCTTCAACAAGCACACTCCAAGAGGAGGATTAATCACCAAGATCAAGTTATAATGTTAAGGAACTTAATGACAACCAAAGGAAATCACTAAGAACTCAACATTGCAAATGAAAGGTATCCTCAAAGTTCTACTCACTTGGGCATACCACTCATCCCTCCTAAGGAGAGATGGAGTTTCCCCAAGGAGGACTTTATGTCATTGGATGGAATAGAGGCAAACAATACACTCTATGTTTGAAGAAATAATCAAAACTAGGTCTAAGGCACTTCCTAAAACCCTAATTTCCTAAGCTCCTAAGAAACTTCCACAAGAAGAAAAGCCTTCAACTCCAAGCTCCAATCTTCAATCCCAAGCATCTTCAATGAAACCAGAAGCTCCACCAAAAAGAACTCAAGCTTAAACCCACTCCAAAGCAACCAACCAAGCCAAACAAACCAAAGCACTCAAGAGAGGAAACCACAAATACAAGACACTTGCAAAATACAACTAAAATAGAAAATGAATTTGCAAAATCCTAATAAAATTCCTAGGGGAACATACATGTTTTAAAAACCTAGTGTAAAAAGATTGAAGCCTAAATAAACTTCTAAGTTATCTAAACAATTCCTACATTGAGATAGGTCAAGGAAAACCACAAGTTTGGGAGGGTCCTAATCTCAATACCTAAAACAGAACCTAATGTTGTTCTAAAAATACACCAAAAATTCTAAGGGAACATACATGTCTACCCTAACACATACTAAAAAATCAAAGCCAAACTCAACACCAATTGGAAGAACAAAATTCTACAAAACAGATGGTCAATTATGCAAAAATAAAGAACCAAAATAAAATGAGAAAAATCAAATTAAATTGAAAAATGCATGAAATTGTATTTTGTTAATCCCAGAAAATCACAAATTCCATAAGGATCATCAGTTTTTAAAATAATTTTTGGATCAAAATTGGAATTAATATGATTTTTGGAATCAACAAACAATTAAAATAAAACAAAATGAAATAAAAATTGAATTAAAGTTGTGAAATAATGAGAGCCATTGGATCTGGAGACTGGTCAATCTATCCAAGCGCGCTGGTGATGCCATGTAATTAATGAAACGCCTGTATTTTGCTATCAGAATTTCCAAATCAACTTTAAGTCCCAGGCGTTGGATCTTGACTGTAGTCAAAGGTCAAGGCAAGATCTAAGGGTTCAGATATCATCTTCTCCAAATCTCAGGCAGGCCAGGTGGAGATCAGGGATGGTGGTTCATGGTGGCCGGAGAAGACTCCGGTCGTCTTCTCCGATGAGAGTCCAGGTTCAGGCAACCAAAAATAACAAACTATACACCAATTCCACTCAGTTTTTCGCGTACATTCCAAATCCATCATCAAAATGCTCTAATTCTCAACACATAGTCAAACACGATTCAAGTTTCAGAAATAGCATCATCAACAACTCTCACTAAACTCAAAATTAATGGTATAGATCTCTTCATCTCGTTGCGTACATCAACCTGATCTAAACAACTAGCATTAAAACCTTATGAATCAAGAGATTCAGGTCCAAACAGATCTTACATGTCATCTTCAATCATCATCAATTGAGTCCAAATCAAGCCTAAAACGATCTATGTCATGTGTAGATCCTAACCACAAGTCTAAATCTAATCATCTCATTCTAAATCATGCTGAATTTTGAGAAATGCAAACCTGGTATAGATCTTGAAACAGAGGTACTTAGAGTTCGTGGCTTGCTTCCAAATGCTCCAGATAGCTTCAATGATCCACAGGGAAGAGATTGCACACTTCAATTTGACTTGAATTGGCTCCAAACTCAGAATTCGATTTGCAGTTGCAGCTGTGAAATTTCAAATGCTTTCTCTGGTTCTGGCGCGAAATGAAGCTCAAACTTGATCTGAACTCACTCTAATGAATATATAGAAGAGTTTCATGGGCTTTTGCAATGTGTTTGAAGCCCAAAACACTGGTTTGCATTTTCTGATTTTTCTTCAAAATTCACTATGACAGTCGTGTATTGCAAGCTTGGAATTGGTTCTAGAAGGTTCTCACACCTTGCACATGTCATTTAGAATGAGTTTGAATGGAGAAATTGGCCTGAATTGCCTTGTGCATTGATTTTGCATATGTAACTTACAAGTGAAGTAACCATATGCTATCTCTCAAAACTTGAACTAAACTCAAAATTCTGTTAAAACCAAAGTGTTTGAAATGTGATTTACAATCAGAAAATGTACCCACTTGCTTGGTTTGAGGTGTCTAGCACAAAAAGTCAATTTTCCCTCCTTTCCATATTTGAATTTTCTTCCTTT
Organism: Lathyrus sativus; assembly: GCA_963859935.3. Lineage (NCBI taxonomy): Eukaryota > Viridiplantae > Streptophyta > Magnoliopsida > Fabales > Fabaceae > Lathyrus > Lathyrus sativus. Next base: position 21,256,953 of record OZ012741.1, read on the forward strand.
TCAAGCCATTTCAAATGACTTTTTGATATGAGCCAAACCAAACTCTCATTACCACTTGGTTGCATTCAAAACATCATTTTAAGCAAGTTCCATGTTGAACAAATTTCCATTTGAAGCTTGCAAGTTGGAGATATGGATCTATAATTGGAAATGACCTATAATCTCACTTTCCCAAAATACCCCTGACTTGTAAATCTCATAACTTGAGTTCTACAAATCATATGGGGGACTTCTAGTACAATTTAGAAAGCTAAGATCATGAGGAACAACTTCCATGTTGGCCAAAAGTTCAGGTGAAACCTCCTTCTTGGTCAAACATAACTTTGAAGTCATATGTTTTTCACAGACAAATTTCAGTGGTATCTGAGGACTTGTAACTTGTCTGGGCCATAACTTGAGTTCTATAAATCCAATAGAGGACTTCTAATACTCAAATTAAAGGTATTGAGATGCTCTACAAGTTTCATGTTGGCCAAAGATCCATTTGAAACTTGTAGCTTGACTTATGTGGCCTTGAAGTTAGGCATTAAACAGGGTAATTTGCACTGAAACCCTAATTTAGCAACTTCTCACATTCTTGATTCTTCTTGATTTGATCTTGGCACAACACCACAAATTTCTTATCACATCATTCCATGAACTCCATGATCTCAAAGTAGGCTTTGGTACTCTTCAATTGCACAATTGACCTAGGGTTGATCTAGATGAAACCCTAATTGCTTGCACCTCAACTGTGGCTCTTGCATTTGACATAATGAATTGATTGAGCTCCAACATGGCCCTCTAGGAACTCCATGAGCTCTATACACATCTTCTATTCACAATCCATGCTTCACATCTCACTGATGGTCTTCAATTGATCCTCAAGTTAGGAGAAGATTCACACTCAAACATCTAAACCCTTAGGCACTCAAACCACCTTCTGATGACTTTGATAACTCTCAATCTTGAATGAGACCTCTTGCTAGGCTTCTCTTGAGAAAGAATCACACTTGATCCCCTGCTATATGAATGATATCATGATATGCAAATTATACAACTATGCAAATGATAATGCAATGAAACATAAACCAGGTAAGAAAAGGTTGGGCAAATTTTGGGTGCAACACAAAGGATACGAAGATTTTCGGACTTGACCGAATGTTGTAGAATTTTTGAAGAGGACAGCAGGGCTCATTCTACTCATTATAAGAGTTTGAGTGAGAAGAAAGGAAAGCAACAAGTAAGGAGTGGACCTTATGTAACGCCTGTTGATAAGGGAAAATATAAGGGAAACTTTGATAGGAGATCCGGAGGAGGAGGTTCTGGTTCCATTAAGTGCTTCAAGTGTGGTGAAATGGGACATAAGTCTTTTGAGTGTGGAAAGGTCGTGATAAAGTGTTCTAACTGTGGAGGTATTGGACATGCCACTTCTGATTGTAGAAGGAATGTGGTGAAGTGTTTCAATTATGGAGAAGTTGTTCATATTAGTACCAAGTGTACTAAGCCAAAGCAAGCTCAGGCGGGCGAAAAAGTATTTGCATTAGCTGGTTCAGACACTACTAATGTGGATCGCCTGATTAAAGGTACATGCTTTATTAATAATACGCCTTTAGTTGCTATTATTGATAATGGAGCGACTCATTCGTTCATTTCTCTTGAGTGTGTTAAGCGTTTGGATTTGTGTATGGTTTCTTTGAGTGGTGACATGGTTATTGAGACTCCTGCTTCGGGGTCGGTAACTACTTCTTTGGTGTGCGTAAGTTGTTCATTTACCATGTATGGTAAAGACTTTATTATGGATTTAGTGTGTTTGCCGTTGGAAGGTTTGAACGTAATCTTGGGTATGAACTGGTTGCAATTTAACAGATTTCATTTAGATTGCTATCACAAGTTAGTGAGGTTTCCTTCTTTGGAAGATGGTGAATATGAGAGTTTTCTATCCACTAAAGAGTTGAAGAAACTTTTAGCGGATGAAGCTCAGTTATTGGACTTGTTTGTATCGTTGTCGGTGGAAAGCGGAGTTAATCTCGATATTTTTCCAGTGGTATGTGACTTTCCAGAAGTGTTTCTAGAGGAGATTACGGATGTACCGCTAAAAAGGGAAGTTTAGTTTTCTATTGATCTAGTTCCAGGTACTAGACCGATTTCGATGGCACCGTATCATATGTCGGTATCAGAATTGGTAGAATTGAAGAAGCAGTTGAATGACCTGTTGGAAAAGAGATTTGTAAGACCAAGTGTTTCTCCTTGGGGTGCGCCGGTATTGTTAGTAAAGAAGAAGGATGGGAGTATACGGTTATGCATTTATTATCGGCAGTTGAATAAGGTGACAATTAAGAACAAGTATCCGCTTCCAAGAATCAATGATTTGATGGACCAATTAGTTGGAACGGGTGTTTTTAGCAAGATTGATTTGAGATCGGGTTATCACCAAATTCGTGTAAAAGAGGAGGATATTCCAAAGACAGCTTTTAGGACACGGTATGGTCATTACGAATATTCTGTGATGCCATTCGGAGTTTCTAATGTGCCAGGTGTGTTTATGGAATACATGATTCGTATTTTTCATGAGCAGTTGGATCGTTTTGTGGTTGTGTTCATCGACGACATTTTGATTTACTCTAAGTCTCAAGAGGAGCATAAGGAGCATTTGAGGATTGTGCTACAAGTTTTGAAAGAGAAGCAATTGTATGCTAAGTTGTCAAAGTGTGAATTTTGGTTATCGGAAGTAAGTTTTCTTGGGCATGTTATTTTTGGTGGTGGTATTAGTGTTGATCCATCCAAGATTGATGCGGTAATGCAATGGGAGACTCTTAGAACGGTTACGGAAATTCGAAGCTTTTTGGGCTTGGTCGGTTATTATCGGAGGTTTATTGAAGGATTTTCGAAGTTGGCACTTCCGTTAACACAATTGACTTGTAAGGGAAAGGCTTTCATTTGGGATGCTAATTGTGAAAAGAGTTTCATTGAGTTAAAGAGGAGATTGACGACGGCGCCAATCTTGATTTTGCCGAATCCTACAGGACCTTTTGTAGTTTATTGTGATGCTTCTTTGACTGGTTTGGGTGGTGTTTTGATGCAAGATGGAAAGGTTATGGCTTATGCTTCGAGACAATTGAGAGTGCATGAAAAGAATTATCCTACGCATGATTTGGAATTAGCGGTCGTGGTGTTTGTTTTGAAAATTTGGAGGCATTATCTTTATGGTACAAGATTTGAGGTTTTTAGTGACCACAAGAGTTTGAAATATTCATTCGATCAGAAGGAATTAAACATGAGACAAAGGAGATGGTTAGAGCTTCTGAAGGACTATGATTTTGGTTTGAATTATCATCCGGGTAAGGCAAATGTGGTAGTCGATGCCTTGAGTCTGAAATCATTACATGTGTCTACATTGATGATGAGAGAATGGGAACTTTTGGAGAACTTTAGAGATTTGAGTTTGGTTTTTGAAATGACACCGAGAAGTGTAAGACTTGGTATGCTTCATATTACGAATGATTTTCTTGCAACCGTGTGTGAAAGGCAAAAATTGGATTTGAAGTTCGTTGATTTGATGACAAATGAGAATGAGGATTACAAGGTTGATGATTTTGGTGTTTTGAGATTTCGTGGTCGTATTTGTATTCCCGATGATGTGGAGTTGAAAAAGATAATATTGGAAGAAGGACACCGTAGTAACCTAAGTATTCATCTGGGAGCGAACAAGATGTATCAAGATTTAAAGAAGATCTTTTGGTGGTCCGAATTAAAGATGGATGTGGCTCAGTTTGTATATGCATGTTTGATATGTCAAAAGTCGAAGGTGGAACATCAGAAGCCTAGTGGATTGATGCAACCGTTGGATATTCCGGAATGGAAATGGGATAGCATACCGATGGATTTTGTTACGGGGTTGCCTAATACACAAAGAGGTCATAATGCTATTTGGGTGATTGTTGATAGGCTTACTAAATCTGCTCATTTCATTCCGATTGATATTAGTTATCCTTTGGAAAAGTTAGCCGAGATTTATGTTCGGGTGGTTGTGAAGTTACATGGGGTTCCTAAGAGTATTGTATCGGATAGAGATCCTAGATTTACTTCGAGATTTTGGGAAAGTTTGCAAAAGGCTTTGGGTTCTAAGCTAAGATTGAGTTCGGCTTATCATCCGCAAACAGATGGTCAAACCGAGAGGATAATTCAATCGTTAGAGGATTTGTTGCGTGCTTGTGTGTTGGAGCAAGGTGGTGCTTAGGATAGTTATTTAGCGTTGATTGAGTTCACCTACAATAACAGTTTTCACTCAAGTATATGTATGGCACCATTTGAGGCTTTATATGGTCGGAAATGTTGAATACCTTTGTGTTGGCATGAGACTGGTGAGAGGTCGGTAGTTGGGCCGAAGTTGGTATAACAAACAACAGAGAAGGTGAAGTTTATTCGGGAAAGATGAAAGCTTCTCAGAGTAGACAGAAGAGCTATCATGACAAGAGAAGGAAGGATCTAGAGTTTCAAGAAGGCGACCATGTGTTTTTGAGAGTTACACCGGTTACGGGTGTGGGTCGTGCTTTGAAGTCGAGGAAGTTGACTTCTCGTTTCATTGGTCCGTATCAGATTACTGCATGAGTTGGTGTTGTGGCTTATCGTGTGGCGTTGCCTCCGAACATTTCGAATTTGCATGATGTATTCCATGTTTTTCAACTTCGGAAGTATGTTCTGGATCCGTCACATGTTATTCCTATGGATGAGGTGGAAGTAAGAGATAACCTTACGGTTGAGGCTTTACCGATTAGGATCTTGGATCGTAAAGTTAAGAAACTAAGAGGCAAAGATATTACACTTGTAAAAGTAGCGTGGGGAGGCGCCGCGGAAGGCAATATGACTTGGGAATTGAAAAGTAGGATGCGAGAGTCGTATCCGAAGTTGTTTGGATCAGGTAATATTTTCGAGGACGAAAATTTCTAAAGTAGGGGAGAGTTGTAACGCCCCGATTCTGATTTCCCATTTTGTTGAGTCCTTTTTGATTTATTTGGATAATTGTTATTTTAATGTGGAATTTATGTGTTAATATGTTATATGTGCATATTGTGCTATTTTACCGATTCGGAGAGTTTTCGGGGAAAATGGATTAGAGGGTAATTTAGACGTTAGTATTAATGTTAAGTTGGATATTTTGTAAGATTATGGATTAGTAGATATTTTGAGAGAAGAAATATAGTGGAAAGAAAATAGAATGATATAATAGAGAGAAAGAGAAAGAATAGAAACATAAGGGAAAGAAAAGAAGAAAGGAGAAGAAGAAGAGAAAAGAGGAGAAAAACCTAGAATCCATCAAGATCAACTTCTAAGCTTTCGATTAATTGGGTAAGGATGTGAAACTTTATTATTCTCTCAATGTATGTGATTATGTATGGATTGTTTGGGTTATTTGGATGTTTTGTTCATTTTCCATTCTAGGGCATAATATGGTTTAATCGGTAGAAACCGAGTTTTAATCGTGGAAAATGAGAATATGTGCTTTAGTTTAGTCGAGAAATGTTAGACTAAGGCTACTGGAATAGGTTGGAATTTAATCCGGTGAAATCGGGAGTTCTAGAGATGTTGGACAGTTGGGATTTTCTTGTGTTCGCAGACATTCGCTAGCACCTTCGCTAGGTGAGTAAGTAGCGATCCTTCGCTAGGCGAGCTAGTAGCGAGCCAGTAGCGAAGGGTCCCAGACTTGGGCAGAATGGTATTGAGGTGCTTCGCTGGTAGCGAACGTGGTAGCGAACATTCGCTAGACCTTCGCTGAGCGAGTAGAGTAGCGAAAGGAGTCAATGGCTTCTGTTTTCCTTCGCGAGCTTGTTCGCTGGGCGAGCGGGTAGCGAGCACTCATTAGGAGTTCGCTAGGCGAGTAAGCTGGCAAGCGTGTCAGCATGTTGTTTTCTTGTGTTTTCACTCCAATGTCGATTCTTTGATTCGAGTATGATTGACCCTCTCTTTGAATGCATGGTTGTATGTTGTGAATATGATATGTTGTGGGTAGCCGTATGGCGTGAATCCTAAATTGTGAGTCATGGAGTGTGAAATATGGCCGTTTGGCAATTTTGTGCATTGTTTTGAATTGAATGATAGTGCATGATTATGTGATAAGAGTTCGTAGCCGTGTGAGTGGTAAAGAGATGCTCATTGTTGTTTGGCGTGATTGATATAAATGTACATGAATTGTATGTGCTTGTATGAGGTGAAAATGCATAATTTAAATATTTGCGAATATGTATGCATTTCAAGAGTGTTATGAGTCATTTTGCATGTGAAGCATCATGATTGCATTCTTGTGTTGATTGATACCGAGTAGGATCTGCAGAAACCTCGTGTACCCTTGTGGAGTGTGAGCGATGGTTTATATTTGATCCCGAGTAGGATCTGCAGAAACCTCGTGTTCCCATGTGGGGTGTGAGCGATGGTTTATAATTAATTATGCGTAGAATCTGCAGAACGATTGTGTGCCCTTTTAGGGTGTGAGCAATCAGATTGTGTGCCCGTGTGGGGTGTGAGCAATCCATAAACATTGTGTTTCCATGTGGGGTGTGAGCAATGGGTGAACATCGTAGGCCCGACGGGGAGTTACTTCGGTAACGAGCGATGGTTCCATTTGGTTCTTCAATTAAACTTGCTGAATGAGTCGGTACCGCATTTGCATCTGCATAGAGTCGTGAGTCGGTCTCTATGAGTTGCATTTATCATCTTTATATGATGCATCGATGAAATAAACATGAATGTAGATGTTTATGTGGATTGGTGTGAATTGTATAAGCATGATTGATGAATATGCTTAGTTATGTAAATATGCATTTTGATGTATATGTTGAGTGTGACGAGTTATGGTGAGAAATGTGAATTATGTGTGTTCTATATTTTGTGTATACATATATTTATATACATTGACTCTATGATAATATTTCTCACCCTTTTGCTGTTTTATGATGTTCTATGAGGCATTGCAAAGTAGGTTTGCTGGAGGTCCTTTTGTGGTGTGTGTCTTCATTATTTTGGTCAGATGGCTCTGATATGTAACATCCGGGTAGCTAGGAATTGTTTTGATTCTTTTGTGATACATCTGTGTATGTATCTGCTGATGAATGTTTCATGTAAACTTGACTGATGATTTGAATTAAACTGAATGATGTATACATATGTCTATATGACAAGAGTGATTCAATGTTTAGATGTTTCCGCTTTTATTCTAAATATTGGAATGTGGGTTTAAGGATTAAGTTCCTCTGTTGTGAGTTGCCCATTGTTGCATATCTTTATGAGCAGGTGTTGTATGAGTTTAATTCCTTGGATAATGTGACGTGCCTCTTTTATACCATGTTCTAATTATACTCTAATGAAATTTTTAATACGTGCCTAAATGATTTATTTGTTCATTTGGGGGTATAGAAAGGGGGTGTTACATACAGAGTATACAATACTAAGACACAGATTTTGGAGGAATCAATTCATGTTATATTTGATGATAAGCTTGGCAATCAAAAGGCAAAGCAGCTTGAAAATTCTGCAGATAGAGAAGTGTTTCTCATAGACTTTGAAGACTCAGAGGCATATAAAGTTCAAGCTAAAGAATTAGAAGCAACGCCAGATGCAACTCCCTTAGCTGCTCAGATGAATAATTTGAATATTTCTGAAGAACCAAATGTTAAAGGATCATCCAGGATCAAGTCTTCTCATCCAGAAGAAATGATCATTGGAAAGAAGGATGACCCTATCAGAACAAGATCTTTTATCAGATAATCTGGAACGTCTTTATTTGGTCTGGTGTCTATCATTGAACCAACTTATATGGATGAAGCTCTGCAAGACAATGATTGGATACTTGCAATGCAAGAGGAGCTAAATCAATTCACAAGGAATGAAGTTTGGGATCTGGTTCCAAGACCAAAAGGATTCAATATAATTGGAACTAAATGGGTCTTCAGAAACAAACTTAATGAGCAAGGAGAAGTTGTAAGAAACAAGGCTAGGCTAGTAGCTCAAGGATATAGTCAGTAAGAAGGAATTGATTACATAGAGACTTATGCTCCTGTAGCCAGGTTAGAGTCTATACGTCTACTCATTTCTTTTGCTGCACAAAATAACATCAATCTATATCAGATGGATGTTAAGAGTGTCTTTTTAAATTGTATTATAGAAGAGGAAGTTTATGTTCATCAACCTCCTGGTTTTGAAAATGAGAAACTTCCAGAACATGTTTTTAAATTTAAGAAATCACTCTATGGCTTAAAACAAGCTCCCAGAGCTTGGTATGAGAGATTGAGTAATTTTCTTCTAGAAAAGAATTTTATCAGAGGCAAAGTGGACACAACTCTCTTCAATAAATCATTTAAGAAAGACTTGTTAATTTGTCAAATTTACGTACATGATATTATATTTGGTTCAAGAAATATTACGCTTGGAAAGGAGTTTGCTCAATTTATGCAGGCTGAATTTGAGATGAGCATGATGGGAGAACTTAGATTCTTTCTGGGAATTCAAGTTAACCAAACTCAAGAATGCACATACATACATCAGACAAAGTATGTGAAGGAGCTTCTAAAGAAGTTTAACATGACAGAAAGCAAACTGGAAAAGACTCAAATGCATCCTACAAGCACTCTGGGCAAGGAAGAGGTAAGTAAAAAGGTAGACCAGAAGCTCTACAGAGGTATGATTGGCTCTCTTCTGTACTTAACTGCTTCTAGACCTGATATTCTCTTCAGTGTATGCTTGTGTGATAGATTCCAATCAGATCATAGAGAATCTCACTTAACAGTTGTTAAGAGGATTCTAAGGTATCTGAAAGGTACTACTAATGTGGGTTTGTGTTATAGAAAATCTGATGAATTTAAACTAGTTGGATTCTGTGATGCTGATTACGCTGGAGACAGAGTTGAAAGAAAAAGTATTTCTGGAAGCTGTCAGTTTCTGGGAAGAAATCTAATCTCCTGGTACAGCAAGAAGCAACCTACAATAGTGCTGTCAACTACAGAAGCATAATACATTGCTGCTGCTGGGTGTAGCACACAGATGCTCTGGATGAAAAGTCAACTAGAAAATTATCAGATCTATGAGAGTAATATTTCTATATTCTGTGATAATACTTCTGTTATATGCTTGTCTAAAAACCCTATTTTACACTCTAAAGTTAAGCATATAGAAATTAAACATCACTTTATTAGAGACTATATTCAAAAGAGAATTTTAAGCTTAAACTTTGTTGATACAGACCATCAATGGGCTGATATTTTCAAAAAAACCTCTTGCTGAAGATAGGTTTAAGTTTATTCTGAAAAATATTAGTATGGATTTCTGTCCAAAATAAAATGTTTATCAGAAGCAAATTTTCTCAGATGCAAAATGTTTAAAACTCTGAAGTATTACATCTGATATTTTCTTTGATTATTTTTTCTGTGTGTATCTGAACTAACAAGCCTTAGAGGATCTGAACGTTGGCTAACGTTTCATTTCTCAAAGAGTTTCAGAAGCACATGCAAGAAAATACGTGTAACTCTGAATCTGAAAAGGTGGAGTGCACAATACTGAAATGATGTTTGAGGTACTATTTTGAATATTGAATTTCTCGTTTTCCCCCCAATCTGTCAGAATCATTAATTGCTTGAAATGATTATATTCTTTTTAATTAATGCAATTAAATTCTAAGTGGTAAACGTGTTGAACGTGTGATCTTTGTGTTCCCTAATTTCTTCTATAAATTCCACAACGCTTCACTTCTCACATTTTTCACTCTCACGAACACTCTATATGCATTTCTGCCTTTTGCATTCTTTCATCTTCTCCTCAAAACCCAAAACCTTTCGTAACCCTAACACTTTCTCAAGAATAAAATGGCTACTTCTTCATCAACCTCTGCTTAGTTTTAATCAACAATGGTTGTTGTTTCATCTTCTAACATGGGTGTTGTCCCTTTCAAAGAACCAGTTAGAACTCTTCTAACACCAATTGATAAACTAGAAGTATTGTGTGAATCAATGGTGGACTTTGAATCCATGGCTGAAAATGGGTTTGATTTGCGTCCTATCATTGATGCTCAAGGCTGGGTAAATTATTTTGATAGACTGATTGGACCAGTTTATCCTTGTTTAGTGAAACAATTTTGTATTCATGCAACTCTTTATCCAAAATTCATAGTCTCTTCAGTTCTGGGAAAAGAGATTATTATAACTGAAGATCTAATCAAGAAGCTCATAGGTTATGAAGAAACTGATGGAGTTTCTCATTTTCCAGCTGGGCGTGTTGATATGGATGAGGTATATGCTGAAGTGCTTACATTTGGTAAGGCTTCAAGCAAATTCAAGGATCTGAAAGCTAACTACAAGATTTGGGCCAAGATTTTTCTAGGCTGTATACACCATAGGAAGTCTACAAACTCTCTTGATTACGTCAATAATGAACAGATGTACTTCATGTTCTGTCTGAGTCAGAGCACAAAAGTGGATCTATCACACATTCTCTTTATGCATCTATGGAATCACATTAGTGCTTCAAGAGAATCTGTCAAGACTAAGGGTCAGAAGATCAGAACTTGGATTCCTTATAGAAGGCTGATCTCAGATATTTTGACTGAGAATGGACTTGTGGCTCATCTACATGAAGCTGGAATGAAAGAAGAACTAAAATCCATTATTGGGAAACCTCTGAATGGAAAGAGTCTGCAAAGGATGAAAGTGGTTGATGAACTCACATCTGCCCTTGCTAAACTCAATGTTAAAGAAGTCAGTGAAAGGAGACTTCCAGTAGATGATTTCTCCATATTTTCTGTTGATGAACATATAAATTCTATTTTGGAATACATTGCATTATGCAAAGAAGATGGAACTCATGTTCCTGCTGACATTCTGCTACGTGCAAAAGAACCGGTACTAGATTTCTATGAACAGAATCTGAGGAAGAAAAGACAGGCTTCAGAAGAAGAATCTGCCAGCAAGAAGAAGCGGAAAACCTCTGAAGAACCAAAGAAAAAGAAAAGAAAACCTTCTGGAGAAGCTTCATCTGCTACAATCTAGCGCGTCAAGAAGACAGGTATTAACTCATCTTTACCTAGTATTTCTGAATTACTAACAGAACATCCAACAATTAGCTCTGTCCCCATTCCTCCTACCTCTCAAACTCAAACTGCATTTGTACCTTTATATTCTGTACCACCTCCATCATCTGTACAAACTTCATTTGAACCTCAAATTGAAATTGTTTCTGTACCACCTCAACCTCAAACATCTGAGCAACCACAAATCTCTGAACCAATTCAAACTGAATATGTTCCCACACCAATTACTTCTGAACCAATAACTTCTGAACCACCAAAATCAACACCAATAGAACCCATACCACAAGAATCTATACCAGAAGAACCAACTCCCCAAGAACAAAATCAACCATAACAATCTGAACTAACAGAACCAACACCACCAGAAACACAAGAACCTCAACCAGAAGAACTTTTATCTTCTGAACCTCAACCTGAACAAACTCAACCATCTGAATCACAAATTTCTGATTCTGATGTACTTGACATTCAACCCCTTAAAACACTCTTTGACATTTCATCAACATCCTGTCACTCAACAGAATCATCTGATTCTACTGAATCTGACTTACCCCCCAGAAGTGACCTCTATCCTTTCTCAACCCATTCCAAAACCAACTCTCAGACCATCATCTGCTTTTGTATCTTTTAAACCATTTCCCTCTGATGACCTTCCCTCTAGACTTAAAATCAAACATTTTTATCCTAAACCTAAGGCTATCACTTCTTCATCATCTAACCATTCATCATTTCCATCTTATCCTCGTCCTATGTTCATTATCCCCACCTTTACCATACCTCCTCCCTCTGCAAAACCTAAACCATCACCTCTGGAAGCCTACCTAAAACCCAAACCTAGGCTGAATGTTAATGTTCTATTTGCTAATTTTGAAAAGGAAATAAAGATGAGTCTAAAATCTGTTAAAAAGGAATGCCTCTCAAGCATTAATCCAGATGCTCCTGAAGAAAGTTGGAATAAGTTTATTGCAATATTCAATTTTGTAGCTTCTAATCTTCGAACTATTTGCTCTGATGATGCAAAAGTAAGATCTGCTGAAGTTATCAGACACACTTTTCTGAGTGTTAGAAGATCTCCAACCCTTCTTCTAGAGAATACACCTCCTTCTGAAGTATCTGTTGCATCTGTGAATGGTGAAGAATCAAGACCAGAAGAAGCTCTGACAGAAGAATTTGTTGAAGAAACTTTGGTTGCTCATCAGTCTGCTCTGATGGTTCTAGAGCAAGCATCTAATTATGTGATCCAAGAAAATGCATCTGCATCTGCTATGGTCATTGATAGTGCTCCAGCTCCTGCATCTGCATCTGCTCCTGCTTCTTCTGAGATCAAGAAAGAGAATCCAGACTTAGAGGAAAAGTTTGCTAAGCTTGAGGCCAACAACTCTGGGATAAGAACATGGATGGTCAAACATGAACAAACCACAGATGAAATCAAAACATGGATGGCTAAGCAAGAGGCGTCTACTTCTGAGATCACAAACCTTCTGAAGATGATTGTTTCTCGTCAACCTTAGTTATTTTTTTGTTATCTTCTATGTTTGCGCACTTGTTTGCTTTCTTATTTTTTTCTGATGTTTTGGTTCTCTGAATGTATTCTGAATATTTTGTTTCTATCAATGAATCTGGATGTTTTCCTTATCTGTTTATATTGTTTTCTTCTGTTATCCTTTATTTGTATTTAAAAGTTTTCTTTTTGATTATGACAAAAGGGGGAGAAAATGAAATTCTGATTGTTCAAATAAACAGTTACTAAAATGGAATTCAGACATAATAAATTATAACTAACATTGAATTTTAGTCTTTCAGAATTATAACGTATCATCTGACAAAATTCATTGAAGTTATCCTGAGAATCCCCAAATCAGATCTAATCCAAACCAGGCTCTGATTCTGAAACGTTAAACCATGCTCTGATTCTGGAAAGTATATCCACATCAGGCTCTGAATCTGAAAAGATACTTATGCAAAAATGGAAGTATTTACTTCTATTATAGTATTCATTTTAGGGGGAGATTCATTATCTCAAGGGGAGTGATATATTTCTCTATTCTTTGAACAAAATTTCATATGTTTTTGTCATCATTAAAAAGGGGGAGATTGTTAGAACACAAATTGGTGTTTAATATATCTCTATCTTTTGATGATAACACTAATGAAATTTTGTATTAAGTAAATATATACTCTAATTTTGTTCAAGTGTTTTTGTTTCAGATATTAAATTAAATATTCTTATGGAAGCAAAAATGCATATGAACGCTACTCTACGCTAGGCTCTGAAGCATCAGAAGACTCTGAGTGCTTCCAGAAGAGACTCTGAAGCAGAAGCTGCAGAAGACTCTGAAGAGTAGCTGAAGAATTTGTGTGAAGAGTTTCAAGCATTGTTTCAGAAGACTCTGGAAGTACTTTACGCTGCAAGTACAGAGGATCTGATATTCAACTCTGCTCTGATTGAGATACTCATGCTGAAGCACATTGGCTGCAAAACTCTGATAGAGCAAGACTCTGATACCATCAACTCTGATGTTAATAAATTTGATACAGAAGCTTGTTGAAAAATATGCTATTCAAAAAGATCCGTTGACATATTCTTGTCCTTATCTGAGCGACTCTTTCCTTATTCATGTATGGCACAGGAAATCAGACAAAAGGGATTTGTTTGAACATTACTTTTCTGGGAAAGCTAAAGTCAACAGAATACAAAAGGCTACATCTACTATGCTACACACGGTCTTCAAGCATCTGACTTTCTACACTATAAAAGGACGTCTTCAACAACTCTTCAATGTTGACGAATCCTTTGATAAATCAATTAGAAAACTACTTACAAGCTCTCACCCAATATTCTTCATAAGCTGGATAATTTTTACTCGTTCTTAATCTAAGTGTAAAAATCACGGTTGTGATATAGCTTTTTAGAAGCATTCAAACACTTGTTAGTTTACATCTTTGTAAAAGTTTCCTTAAGAAGACCAAGTTATGGTCAGAATTTCTTGAGAAGACTAAGACAGTTGGTCTTAGTGGTTGACACTGTAATCAGTTTGAATATAGTGGATTAAGTCCTTGTTGAGAAAGGAAAATCACCTTGATAAGGTGGAGTGGATTAGTTGAGTTCAACGAACCAGGATAAAAATACTGTATTATTTTTTATTGCCATAATTATTTTAAAACACTTATTCAACCCCCCTTCTAAGTGTTTTTCCCACCTTCAGTCTTGAGCTCTCATAAAGGTTTGTTGGTCCAGCTGCATAGTGTTGCACCCCAAAATTTGCCCTCACAATACAAGACTTTGTGTTCCAAGAAGGTTCACAAGGTTCACAAAATTCACAATTGGTCAGAAGAGTTGACAATTCCCTCAGACAATGCACCTCCTAAGCAGTGCATCCAAAACTAGGGTTTTGACTTTAATCAGGCTAAATGGACTTCCAAGACTTCAAGTGAGCTTCATAACATCTTATATGTGTATAAGAACCCCCATGTCAAGTTTCAAGACTTTTCTCAAAAGTTTGCTCAGTCAGATGATCAGATAAGTCAAAAGCAGTCAATGCAGTTAAAAGGTCAAACTGAGGTCAACTGTGGTCAAACCAAAGTCAAACTTCATGATTTTTTTTTTGCCAACATCAAAGAGAGGTTGGGTGAGAAATATTATCATAATAACTGTAATACCCCAAATTTTGCCCTAAGATTTGTCGTCGCATTTCATTGCATTTAATCAATTACTAACAAATTTGTGTAGTCGTTTGACTTTTTGCAGGTAAATATCATATGGCATGCATTTTTTTTCTAAAAAGTAAAAATGGCACAATTGGCAGGAGGACATGTGTAAGGAGTTATGAGTGTGAGAGGTTGAGAGTTCGAATCTCACCTTTGTCACTTTTTTTTTGTTTTTTATTATTTTTACTCTAAATTTTTCTATCTTTCATTAAAAAAATAACAAAAATAGTTTTTTATTATTATTTAATTATTATTTTCGTATTTTAATTAAATCATTTTTTAAAATATTATTTTTTTCACTTTTTTCTAAATTATTCATAAAAATATCCAAAAAATCATAAAATAAAAAATATTGAAAAAAATTTTGTTCTTTTTATAATATTTTTTATTTTAGGAATCAATAGGATTATTAGTTTTTATTTTAAGTTTATTTTAATTATTTTAAATTATTTAAATTTTATTTTTTCTTAACTAATTATTTAGTTTGGGCTTTAAAATGGGCTTTAGGGACATTATTGACAATTTGGTGTTAACCCTAATTTGTTCCCTATATATACATGTGTTGCCTTGTTGGAAAAAAAGGGAGAGAATGAAAAAAACCTAAGAGGAGTGAGTGCCGTTTGCCGTTATTTAGTTTTCTTCTTCATCCATTACTATTGTTTCTTTTTCTTCATCGTTTACCGTTATTTCTTTTCCTTCATCTATTACTGTTGTTTCTTTTTCTTCATCTTTTACCGTTATTTCTTTTTCTTCATCTATTACCGTTATTTCTTTTTCTTTATCTATTACTGTTACGTTTATATATATATAATTTTTAAATTGTTAGAGTTTATATATATAAGATTTTTGATCGAATTATGTCGATACGATGTTTGCACATTTGTGTGCATGACGCGTGACATTTGTGTTAGTTCGATCTGGTTGCGATGATCGCATTTTTGTGTGAGCAATAATACTATTTTTTGCTTAATTTCTTTTTCTTTGCGATAAATTTTGTTTCGTCCGATTTAGATCTGGTTGCGATGAGCGCATTTCTGCGTTAGCAACATTGTTGGGTTATTTGGCACATTTAAAATTCATTATTGCTTTATTATTATTATTATTATTATTATTATTATTATTATCATTATTATCATTATTATTACCATTATTATTATTATTGTTATCAATAATTTATTAAAATTTGTTATAATATAAAAATCTGTTTTTTAAAATAAATAACATTAACATCTTTTCCAAATTAATATGAACACCTATTATTTTTAAGAAAAAACTTTTTTTTTAGATAAATTTAAAATAGTAACTAAAATCTTTTTTTTAAAATAATAACTAGAACCGTTATTTATTTTATTTTATTATTGTTCAATTCAAATTTCATTATCATATTGTATCTGCTCCTCTCATGTAACCTCGCGAACTTAACAATCGCTCTTTAAATTCTGCCTTTAAATTTCTGCTTGCATGGTTTAAATTATGACATTATCTCTCTGTTTGCATGATTCAATTATCTCACGCGTTTACTATTATTTCTGTCACATTGCACACATCCGAAGGTTAGGTCTAACTGTTTGGCCGCCGCGCCAATAGTCCGTAAAACTTCACACATTCAATTTCAAATCCTCAAAACTACAAACTACAAACCCTAATTTTCACAAATGCCTCGCCGCAGGCAAAATTACAATTTTACCCTTAGCATTAGGTCAAAGAGCCGCCGCGCTCATTTTAGGGTTTCCCGCCGTGGAATCCCTAATTTAACCCTAATTACAACTTAACATTTCAACGTAGAGATTTGGAGTTTCTACACTCCACGTAAGCGTGTCCTTAAGATGCGTTTATTCCCCTTGAGACCTTGACCGCAGTCAAGAAGTTTCTAACCTCCCTATTGAGGGGAACTACGATTACTCTGATTCCACTCCCGTAAGGATACGTAGGCACAAGATGCGATGTCTTGCCGAGTAAACTTAGAATTAACCCCCTTTATTATTTATTGCTTATTTATCTTTGCTAATTAATTATTTTGCTTATTATTTTGTAATTGTTTCTTGGATGTAAAGTTGTTTAATTATTTAATTATTATTATGGTTAGTAATTAGGGAGTGTAACAACCTGTATGTAATATTAAAATAAATTTAGATCACTTTTAAATAAAGATAATTAAAATAAACACGTCACACACGTAAGTCGATTTTAATCGCCGTCTCACTTCCTAAGGATATCCCTCAAGTTGCCTACGAATAATGGTTAAGTGGGGTGTATAAAGCAAGTCCCTCAAATGGAAAAATCATCAAAGTCCCTTATGGTTGCCTTTACGAATCGAGTCCCTTTCGAAAAATGATGATGGTCCCTTATATGTGCTTATTACATCCCACAATGGCCTTCAAAGTCAAATTGTCCCTCACATGTCCCTTAACATCCAAAGTAAGGACTACCTACTCCATTATAGTAGGGATAGTCTTACTAAAGGAAAGAATAAAGAATAAGAAAGACCTTTAAACATTAGGGTAGGTTACTCCTAGGTGCTTGCTCACTTCAAAACTGTTTCACACTTAAACAAATTTTCAACAAGTTTTCAAACAAGTTCTTAACACATCCTTACATGGATTATTTATTAACTATTCTGAAAATTTTCTATTCACACACTACAATTTCAAAACAATTCAAAAGTGAGCTTAAGTACCTAAGAGCCCATGGATAACCATGGATGAAAAGGATGCTAATACCTTCCCTTTTCATAACCTACCCCCCGGACCCAAAATATTCTCTAAGGTCTTTCCTGTTCTTTTATAACCTTTCCTTATGGATAAAATAAAAGTCGGTGGCGACTCTTGCTATCCGCAACATTGTTTAAAGTCAGTTCACCAGGTTACAGAACTGGCGACTCTGCTGGGGATCTATTTAAGAGGGGTACCCTTAGGAATTAAGATCACTTTAAATTGTTTGCCTTGTTTGCTTTATTATTATATTGTTGGGGTGCTCTTATGTGTGAAAGGTCCTAACCCGGATCTAGTGTACCTTAGGGAAATGGCAATAGACCAAGGAAACTGTACGACGTATATCGATACGGTTGATCTGGTGGCCATAGTTAGTGCGACTTCTTGGTTGGTGCTTATATTCCTTAAGTCAAGTTGAGGATAATATTGAGGCTGCCATATGTTGTCAATGCACTAACTGACTTTTAGAACCCTAGTTAACTCATCTTGGCCTTTAGAAAGTAGTGAGGTAACCGGCTTTGGTGCAGACTGAAGTTGGTTGACACTCGATACTACGCTCGTTGAGATCTTAAACTTGGAGGGTTATGGTTGGCAAGTAAGTTGCCTTCTGAACAACCACCCTTGTGAAGGATCAATGATATTGAGATCCCTTAGAACCTGGTTACTTTTGTAGGACAGGATGAACCATCTAACTTCAGGGGAGGGTACTTGCCTTTGAACCTCATGCAAGCCTTTAAACCTAGGGCTATGGTGTGACTTGTTTGTGTGTGCCACATGTTTGTGATTGAGCATGACATCATGACATCATCATGCATCATAAGCATATCATTTTCCCTAACCATTTCAAGGACCAAAGGATTTATCTTTGTTCTTTGTTGCAGGTCATGGCTTCTGCTCGTAGAAACACCATCAGGATCAACTTTGTAGGGATACCTGCTAAGCTCAAGGAGTTGGTTTCCCTAGTGCCTGATCATTCCCAGTTCAACAAGAGACATGGTCACTTATTGGATCTAGTTACTTCAGGGTTCAGTGAAGACATGATGAGTGTGCTGTTTCAGTTCTTTGACCCTAAGCACCATTGCTTTACATTTCCTGATTATCAGCTGGTTCCAACCATGGAGGAGTTCTCTAAACTTCTGGGTATACCTGTTCTTGATCAGAAGCCATTCACAGGCTTAGAGAAGGAGCTTAAACCAGAAGTTATTGCTGCAGCTCTACATCTGAAGAAGTCTGACATTGTTCTAGAGACGAGAAGTGGAGTTAAAGGTATTCTTGCCAAGGTATTAGTGGATAAAGCTCAAATGTTCTTGAAGGCTATGAGCTACGAGGCTTTTGAGGAGATCTTAGCCTTATTGATTTATGGCTTAGTGTTGTTCCCCAATCCTGATCAGTTCATAGACGTTCATGCCATCAACATATTCCTGAGTCACAATCCAGTGCCTACCTTACTTGGAGACATCCTACATTCTCTTCACACCCGTACTACAAGGGCAAGAGGAACTTTGATGTGCTGCATACCTTTACTTTCTAGGTGGTTTATTTCTCACCTTCCTCGCTCAGTAATGAAGAATGAGCAAGGGTTCAGATGGTCCAAGAGGATCATGTCACTTTCTCACTCAGACATCCATTGGTGCTCCAGATCTATGGAGAATGTCACCATCATTGACCGTTGTGGGGAGTTTCCTAATGTGCCACTTCTAGGCATAAGAGGAGGCATCACCTACAACCCATCTCTAGCTTTACGACAGTTTGGTTACGCCCGGAGCGATGGTCCACATGACATGTTGATTCAGGGCATTGTGTTTGATTACGACAACGATCTTCAGGGTTACCGTCAGAGATTCATCCGAGCTTGGGGAAAGGTAAACAGGATTGACAGCAAGACACTGGAGCCTAAGTACACTATTCCTATGGAGGCTTATCTCAGATGGGTACGATCTCGTGCTCAGACACTCATGATGCCATATCCTGCCGTCCTACCAGTTACCATGGAACCTGTTGCTGAAGGAGACACAGCTTATACCATCCTTCACCCAGACATGCCTACTGATATGGAAGACTTGCAGAGATCATGGATCCAACTGAAAGAGCAAAGGGATACTTTCGAGGCTCATTACAAAGCAAGCCAAGCAAGGATCCTAGAGCTAACAAAGCTACTTCATGAGGAACGAAACCTCAACTCATACCTCAACACAAAGAGGAAACGTCCATGGGAGACTTAAAACCCCATCTTTTATACTTATTTCGTTTTCATTTTTTGTAAGCCTAAAAGGCAAAACAAGTATTACTAATAAAAAGTTACTTTCTTGTTTGTTTAAGCAAGTTTAAATCCTGCGGTCCTTGAAAACATTGCATATGCATTCCCATATCATTGCATCACAGGTATAATTGTGCACAGGTTTCTCATCTTCTCGCTGTTTATTTCAGCAATGGCTCTTGAACAATCAGTTAAGGATCTCCAGGCACAGAATGCACAGTTCCAAGAGCTGATCCTGAACCTATCCAAGGGGCAGGATGAATTGAAGACACTGCTGGCCAAGAAGACTAAGAAGGCTAGAAGGTCTGCTGGGTTGCTCAACATGGGAAGAAGGTTCAAAGGTCCTATCAAGACCAAGGAACAGGTTGAAGACTATGAATCTGAAGAATCTGAGCAGGAGAGAGGCAGTCTCCACAACACTATGGGGGACTCTGATTCTGAGGCTAACTACTACCATGAGCCTAACGAAGACAAATTCAAGATGCTGGTGGATAGAATGGATGCTATGGAATTACAGAAATCATCTGGGCTGGATTTTGAGGATTTGAGCTTGATATCTGGGGTGGTCATACCCATTGGGTTCAAAGTTCCTACATTTGTTGTCTATGATGGGGTCTCTTGTCCCAAATTGCATCTGAGGTCTTATGTCAGAAGAATTCAACCCCACACTGCTGATAAAAAGTTGTGGATCCATTTCTTTCAAGAGAGTTTATCTGGAGCTCAGCTAGAGTGGTATTATCAGTTGGAGAGTGTCAACATCAGAGATTGGAATGACCTTGCTGAAGCTTTCTACAAGCAGTATCAATACAATGCTGACTTAGCCCCCACTCGCATGCAGCTTCAAAGCATGTCTATGGGTGCCAAAGAAAGCTTTAAGGAGTATGCTCAGAAGTGGAGAGACTTAGCTGGAAGAGTTCAACCCCCTTTGACTGATAGGGAGTTGGTTGATATGTTCATGTGTACGCTGAATGGTCCGTTTTACAGTCATCTCATTGGAAGCTCATCATCTGGCTTCACTGAGTTGATCATGACAGGAGAGCGAGTAGAGAATGGTATCAAGAGTGGTAAGATCCAAGTGGGCACTTCTTCATCAGGTGCTGCAAAGAAGCCTCCCACTGGGAAGAAAGAATCTAATGCTGTGTATGGTCAGCCTGATCGTAACAGAAGGCATCAGTCTGTTAGTGCAGTTCATATTTCAAATCCAACTCCTGCAACAACAGAGCAGCCTCAAGGCAACCAACAGAGGGCTAGAAGACAGTTCACGAAGATCAACATGTCAATGGCTCAGGCATTGCAACACTTGTTGAAAGCTGAACTTATTACCCTGAGGGAGGCCCCTCAGAATCCCAATGTTACCTCTCCCAAGTACAATCCCAATGCACGATGTGCATATCATTCAAACTGTCCAGGACATGATACTAATAACTGCTGGGTCTTGAAGAACAAAATTCAGGATATGATTGATGCTGGAGAAATTGAGTTTGATCCACCAGGTACTCCAAATGTGATTACAGCTCCAATGCCAAATCACGAGAAGACTGTCAACGCCATTGATGAAGATATTGATGAAGATCTGCATGTCTATTCAGTTATGGAGTTGAGCACACCATTGTCTGTTATCAAAAAGAGGTTAGTACAAGCTGGGATCTTTCCAGGTTGTCATGAAGATTGTCTATATTGTACCTATAAGCCGGATAATTGCTTCATTTTGAGAGATGGGATTCAACGTCTCATGGATAAATATACTATAGTGTTTGAAAGAAGACCAGCATCTGTAGAAAGTATGGTGGATCATCTGACTCAGGGTAAGAAGATTGAAGAGGTTGACATGGTTGACAAAGTACCACTAAGAATCACTTCAAAGGGTCCCATTAAAATCACTCATCAGGGCCCAATCAAGATTACTGCTGAAGGTCCTGTGAAAGTTATTGCTGAAGCCAGAGTAGCTCCTCTGATCATTACCACTCCTGGTCCTATTCCTTATACATCTGACAAAACTGTGCCTTGGCACTATGGGTCTGATGTTTACATCCATGGTGTCAAGCAGGAGCCTTTACCTGATATGCCTGTTGACATTGATAATATTGCTGGATCTAGCAAGATCACTCGTAGTGGAAGAGTCTTCTCTCCTCCAGTTGCTTCTAAGAGTGCAGTTACTCCTGCTGTTACTTCCACCACTGATGCTCGGGGCAAGGGTCCTGTTATTGAGCCTGTATCTACTGATGCGCCAGCTGCTGATGACCTCTCTAAGCAGATGGAAGAAGTATTGAAAATCATTCGCAAGAGTGATTATGATATTGTTGATCAGCTGGGGCATACTCCCTCAAAGATTTCTATGCTCTCCCTGTTATTATGTTCTGAGGCTCATGCCAAGTCATTGATCAAGTTTCTAAAGATGGCTCATGTACCCAGTGCAATTTCTGTGGACCAGTTTGAGAATTGTGTTGCTCACCTGACCTATGACAACGGGTTAGGATTTTCTGATGCTGACTTGACCCCTGCCAAGAGGGATCATAACAGGGCCTTGCATATTTCAATTGAATGCAGGGACACTACCCTGTCTCATGTGCTGATAGACAATGGTTCCTCTCTGAATGTGTTGCCTAAGGAAGTCCTGAACAAGCTGAGTCCTGAAGATACGGTATTGAAGCCCAGTAATATTGTGGTAAAGGCTTTTGATGGTTCTAGAAGAGTAGTGCATGGGGAAATTGATCTTCCAATCAAGGTTGGCTCTCAGGTGTTTACTGCTACATTCTATGTGATGGATATTCGTCCTTCGTACTCATGTCTGCTTGGTCGTCCCTGGATCCATGGGGCAGGTGCTGTGACCTCCACATTACATCAAAAGTTGAGATATCCGGTGAATGGAAAAGTTGTTACTGTCTTTGGAGAGGAAGAATACTTTGTCAGCCATGTAAACACTTTCAAGTATCTGGAAGTAGAAGGTGAATACATTGAAACTCCATGTCAGTCATTTGAAGTGGTTCCCTGGGCTGTTAAGGATTGTGTGACTCCTCCTGCTGTGAAGAAGGTTCCTGTGGTCATCAGAAACCCTCCAACAATGGCAATGGCCTCCCTCAATGATGCAAAAGCTGTGGTGGAAGAAGGTGGTTGTACTATTTGGGGTCAGCTTCCTGATATTCCATACAAGTCTGACAAGTTTGGTTTGGGTTTCACTGCAGAGTCCCAGAAGGCTGTTCGTCGTGCTCGTGCTGTTCGTATCACCAATCAAGGGGTTATCAATGCTGTGGGAGATCAAGATGAAGACTACAACTTGGAGGCATGGATTTTTCCTACTGTGGGTGCTGGACTCAATAATTGGAAAGCTAAAGATGTTATCCCTATCTCCTTTAGTCAGGAGTAAATACTATTACTGTGTTATGTTTTTAAATTTGTAATTTCTGGAACAATTAAAACTTTCAAGCCATGTGCCTTACCTGGGGCACAATGGTGTGCTTGTTACGGGTTGTCATTTCATTTGCATGCATCATTCAATAAAATCAGTGGACGTTTCGTTAATATTGTGTTCCTTGTCTTTCTTTTTCTTTTATTTTTGCTTTATCAGCTATGTGTTCTTACACACACCCACGTCACTAAAATGCAGATCCTCATCCACTCTGGATCCAGTTGATAACAGTTCTACTATTGCCAATTACAATTTCGAGAATCCGATCTATCAAACTGAAGACGGAAACAAGGACGATTGTGAAATACCTGTAGAGCTTGCTAGGTTGTTACAACAAGAAGAGAAAGCTATACAGCCACATGAAGAGCCAGTCGAAGTTGTGAATCTGGGAACTGAAGAAAACAGAAAAGAGGTCAAGATAGGGGCTGATTTAGAGGACAGTGTCAAGAGCAGGTTGATTCAGATGCTACGTGACTATGTGGAGATCTTTGCTTGGTCTTATGAAGATATGCCAGGGTTGGATACAGACATTGTGGTTCACCGTTTGCCAGTGAAAGAAGATTGTCGTCCAAAGAAGCAGAAGGTTCGTCGTATGCGTCCTGAAATGTCAGAAAAGATCAAAGCAGAGGTAATGAAACAGTTCAATGCAGGGTTCTTGGCCGTAACTTCTTATCCTCAGTGGGTTGCAAATGTGGTACCAGTTCCTAAGAAAGATGGTAAGGTACGTATGTGTGTAGACTACAGAGATCTGAACAAGGCTAGCCCTAAAGATGACTTTCCACTTCCTCATATTGATATCCTGGTAGACAACACTGCTCAGCATAAGGTATTCTCTTTTATGGATGGTTTCTCTGGTTACAATCAAATCAAGATGGCACCTGAAGATATGGAGAAGACTACATTTGTGACACAGTGGGGCACCTTTTGCTATAAGGTAATGCCATTTGGTTTGAAGAATGCAGGGGCAACATATCAGCGTGCCATGGTGGCTTTGTTTCATGATATGATTCATCATGAGATAGAGGTATATGTGGATGATATGATAGCCAGGTCTCGGAATGAAGAACAACATCTTGATCATCTGCACAAGTTGTTTGAGAGGTTGAAGAAATACAGGTTGAGATTAAATCCAAACAAGTGTACTTTTGGAGTTAGATCTGGAAAGCTCCTGGGTTTCATTGTCAGTGGAAAAGGTATTGAAGTGGATCCTGCAAAAGTGAAAGCTATACGAGAGATGCCAGCTCCCCGTACTGAGAAGGAGGTTAGAGGTTTCTTGGGACGATTGAACTACATTGCAAGATTTATTTCCCAATTAACTACCATCTGTGAGCCAATCTTCAAGTTGTTGAAGAAAGATCAGGTGATGGAATGGAATGATGAGTGCCAGACTGCCTTTGATGAAATCAAGAGATATTTGCTAGAACCTCCAATTTTAATGCCACCAGTTGATGGAAGACCCTTGATTATGTATTTAACAGTATTAGACAACTCAATGGGGTGTGTATTGGGGCAACATGACGAGTCTGGTCGAAAAGAGCAGGCAATATACTACCTTAGCAAAAAGTTTACCGACTGTGAAACAAGATACTCACTGCTCGAGAAAACTTGCTGCGCTTTGGCATGGGCTGCTCGCCGACTAAGACAATATATGTTGACCCATACTACCTTGTTGATTTCGAAGATGGATCCAATCAAGTACATATTTGAGAAACCTGCTCTTTCCGGAAGAATTGCAAGATGGCAAATGATCTTGACGGAATATGATATACAGTATACTACTCAGAAGGCCATTAAGGGGAGTGTTGTTGCTGATCATTTGGCTCATCAAGCAGTAGATGATTACCAGTCAATGAATTTTGAGTTCCCTGATGAAGACATTATGTCTGTTACCAAAGAACCTGGACAATATGACGGACCTGAACAAGGATCCCGATGGACTATGGTTTTTGATGGTGCCTCCAATGCACATGGTAATGGTGTTGGTGTTGTGATTAGTTCCCCTGAAGGTTGTCATACCCCGATTACTGCCAGACTTTGTTTCTATTGTACCAATAACATGGCTGAGTATGAGGCATGTATCATGGGTATGCAAGTTGCTATTGATATGAAGATTCAGTTCCTTGAGGTGTATGGAGATTCAGCTCTGGTAGTAAGTCAGATTAAAGGAGATTGGGATACAAAGCATGATAATCTCATTCCTTACAGAGAACATGTGTTGTCTTTGATCCCACATTTCAAAGAGATTACTTTTGGACATATTCCACGAAGAGAGAATCAGTTGGCAGACGCATTGGCCACCATGGCATCTATGTTTGAGATAAGCTGGGATGATGAAGCTCCCAAGATTACCATTGATAGATTTGAGAAGCCTGCATACTGCAATGAGATTGACACTGAAGGGGCAAGTGGACTCCAACATATGAGGGACCATTTGTAGTCAAGACAGTGTTCTCAGGAGGTGCCATGATACTGACTACAATGGATGGTGAAGACTTCCCACAACCTGTAAACGCAGACATAGTTAAAAAATACTACGCATAAAAAGAGACCCGCTAGGTTGACAGGCCTAGGCAAAAATAAGGGCATCCCGGCAAACCAAAAGGGTTTGGGCAAAAATTAGGGATATATATATAAAAAGATGTACACCCGGCAAGTCGAAAACCTGAAAAGGCGGCTTGGGCAAAAAAGGGTATCCCGGTGGATTGAAAACCTGAAAGGGCAATCCAGGCAAAAGTTAGGGATTAAAGCGTATGACTATGTCTCGTTTGGATCACTCATGAAACTGCAACCAGTTGTACTACTTCCTCAAGCTCAAACAGATAAAGCTCAATCCAATCGTTTCCGTCTCAACAGCAAGAAGATGAGATACTTGAGTGGCAATAGTAGAATTGAAACTCAATAGGATTATTTCCCACATAGCTGATTCTTTTTGTAAAACTTCATGACAAAATTCTCTTACTAGGGTTTATGTCTCCTTGTACAAACTTACCCGTGTATGGGTCACTTTTGATATAAATAAATTCCATCTTTTGAATCCAGATTCACTTTTACCCTATTTACATAAGCGAAACGTCCATTGGTTGTGTTTGAATGTATGTATGCCTTTGAATATGATTGATGTTTACCAGAAACGCATGTATGCTTTTAATATGATTGATGTTTACCAGAAATGCATGAAAATGCAGTAATAGTATTTACTAAGGACGAACGAGGGAAGGATTTCAACGAAGCTTCGCCGGTTCATCTTTACAAGACAGTTACAAACCATCAGTAGGACTAATCCATTTTCACAAAGTCTAATCTCCCCTGGAATTTATATCCATCTCTTTTATCCTCATACGGATATACGGGAAATTACTTTCCAATAAGGGCACGATGAACGAAGACGGGATGTTATACTTATCCTACTATCAAACGAAAATGAAGGTTATCTATACCCTACTATCCCCAACAACGGGAGGTTATCTATACCTTGTTATCCCCAGCAGACGGAGGGTTATATATTCTTCAACAACGAATCGGGATTTATTTTTCTTGGCCAGCAGTTGTTATACAAGGATATCCAGACACTTCCAGCAGTGTCATAGCATACATACATCATTTACATCATACCATAACATATATGTCTATAGTACATTACCTAAGTGCATCATGTCATACATGCATACATAAAGCATAAACTAATGTTGTTATACAGAATGCTACCTTGTTTTCAGGTTAATTATCCAACAAACAATCTTATGATCTTTGGGACTGCTTTATTGTAACCTCAGGGTTACTTTATCCTCCTGATGAGCTTCTTATTACTTTGGGACTGCTTTATTGTAACCTCAGGGTTATTTTATCCTCCTGATAGCCTCTCATGACTTCAAGACTGCTTTAGAGCTACTGATTGCTCTATCCTCCTGAAATCATCCTATTACTTCAAGACTGCTTTAGAGTTATCCATTGCTCTATCCTCCTGAAATCATCCTATTACTTCAAGACTGCTTTAGAGCTATTCATTGCTCTATCCTCATGAGGTCATATTACTACTTCAAGACTGCTTTAGAGTTATCCATTGCTCTATCCTCCTGAAATTACATTATTATTTCAAGACTGCTTTAGAGCTATCCATTGCTCTATCCTCCTGAAATCATTACTTCAAGACTGCTTTAGAGCTATTGATTGCTCTATCCTCCTGAAGACATATCACATTATTACTTCAAGACTGCTTTAGAGCTATTGATTGCTCTATCCTCCTGAAGCCATTATTACTTCAAGACTGCTTTAGAGCTATTGATTGCTCTATCCTCCTGAGGTCAGATTTATCACTTCAAGACTGCTTTAGGGTTATCATTATTGATTGCTCTATCCTCATGAAGACATGCTGTTACATCAGTATTACTCCAGACTCCTGACAGTTCTCATTATACTACTGAAGAACTTTCCCCTAGTGGCATCTTTAAGCCCACTCAATCATGTTCAACCAACCATCAATATCACTCCATGCACTGGTGAGTGCAAATTTTTGGGCTTTTGTGTTCAATCCCCTTCAACCTTCCAGGTTACGACTGGCAAATATACCAATCTAACCCCTCAGGTTTCAGAAAATTGAACAGGTTTGTGTGAAGAGTTTCAAGCATTGTTTCAGAAGACTCTGGAAGTACTTTACGCTGCAAGTACAGAGGATCTGATATTCAACTCTGCTCTGATTGAGATACTCATGCTGAAGCACATTGGCTGCAAAACTCTGATAGAGCAAGACTCTGATACCATCAACTCTGATGTTAATAAATTTGATACAGAAGCTTGTTGAAAAATATGCTATTCAAAAAGATCCGTTGACATATTCTTGTCCTTATCTGAGCGACTCTTTCCTTATTCATGTATGGCACAGGAAATCAGACAAAAGGGATTTGTTTGAACATTACTTTTCTGGGAAAGCTAAAGTCAACAGAATACAAAAGGCTACATCTACTATGCTACACACGGTCTTCAAGCATCTGACTTTCTACACTATAAAAGGACGTCTTCAACAACTCTTCAATGTTGACGAATCCTTTGATAAATCAATTAGAAAACTACTTACAAGCTCTCACCCAATATTCTTCATAAGCTGGATAATTTTTACTCGTTCTTAATCTAAGTGTAAAAATCACGGTTGTGATATAGCTTTTTAGAAGCATTCAAACACTTGTTAGTTTACATCTTTGTAAAAGTTTCCTTAAGAAGACCAAGTTATGGTCAGAATTTCTTGAGAAGACTAAGACAGTTGGTCTTAGTGGTTGACACTGTAATCAGTTTGAATATAGTGGATTAAGTCCTTGTTGAGAAAGGAAAATCACCTTGATAAGGTGGAGTGGATTAGTTGAGTTCAACGAACCAGGATAAAAATACTGTATTATTTTTTATTGCCATAATTATTTTAAAACACTTATTCAACCCCCCTTCTAAGTGTTTTTCCCACCTTCAGTCTTGAGCTCTCATAAAGGTTTGTTGGTCCAGCTGCATAGTGTTGCACCCCAAATTTGCCCTCACAATACAAGACTTTGTGTTCCAAGAAGGTTCACAAGGTTCACAAAATTCACAATTGGTCAGAAGAGTTGACAATTCCCTCAGACAATGCACCTCCTAAGCAGTGCATCCAAAACTAGGGTTTTGACTTTAATCAGGCTAAATGGACTTCCAAGACTTCAAGTGAGCTTCATAACATCTTATATGTGTATAAGAACCCCCATGTCAAGTTTCAAGACTTTTCTCAAAAGTTTGCTCAGTCAGATGATCAGATAAGTCAAAAGCAGTCAATGCAGTTAAAAGGTCAAACTGAGGTCAACTGTGGTCAAACCAAAGTCAAACTTCATGATTTTTTTTTTGCCAACATCAAAGAGAGGTTGGGTGAGAAATATTATCATAATAACTGTAATACCCCAAATTTTGCCCTAAGATTTGTCGTCGCATTTCATTGCATTTAATCAATTACTAACAAATTTGTGTAGTCGTTTGACTTTTTGCAGGTAAATATCATATGGCATGCATTTTTTTTCTAAAAAGTAAAAATGGCACAATTGGCAGGAGGACATGTGTAAGGAGTTATGAGTGTGAGAGGTTGAGAGTTCGAATCTCACCTTTGTCACTTTTTTTTTGTTTTTTATTATTTTTACTCTAAATTTTTCTATCTTTCATTAAAAAAATAACAAAAATAGTTTTTTATTATTATTTAATTATTATTTTCGTATTTTAATTAAATCATTTTTTAAAATATTATTTTTTTCACTTTTTTCTAAATTATTCATAAAAATATCCAAAAAATCATAAAATAAAAAATATTGAAAAAAATTTTGTTCTTTTTATAATATTTTTTATTTTAGGAATCAATAGGATTATTAGTTTTTATTTTAAGTTTATTTTAATTATTTTAAATTATTTAAATTTTATTTTTTCTTAACTAATTATTTAGTTTGGGCTTTAAAATGGGCTTTAGGGACATTATTGACAATTTGGTGTTAACCCTAATTTGTTCCCTATATATACATGTGTTGCCTTGTTGGAAAAAAAGGGAGAGAATGAAAAAAACCTAAGAGGAGTGAGTGCCGTTTGCCGTTATTTAGTTTTCTTCTTCATCCATTACTATTGTTTCTTTTTCTTCATCGTTTACCGTTATTTCTTTTCCTTCATCTATTACTGTTGTTTCTTTTTCTTCATCTTTTACCGTTATTTCTTTTTCTTCATCTATTACCGTTATTTCTTTTTCTTTATCTATTACTGTTACGTTTATATATATATAATTTTTAAATTGTTAGAGTTTATATATATAAGATTTTTGATCGAATTATGTCGATACGATGTTTGCACATTTGTGTGCATGACGCGTGACATTTGTGTTAGTTCGATCTGGTTGCGATGATCGCATTTTTGTGTGAGCAATAATACTATTTTTTGCTTAATTTCTTTTTCTTTGCGATAAATTTTGTTTCGTCCGATTTAGATCTGGTTGCGATGAGCGCATTTCTGCGTTAGCAACATTGTTGGGTTATTTGGCACATTTAAAATTCATTATTGCTTTATTATTATTATTATTATTATTATTATTATTATTATTATTATCATTATTATCATTATTATTACCATTATTATTATTATTGTTATCAATAATTTATTAAAATTTGTTATAATATAAAAATCTGTTTTTTAAAATAAATAACATTAACATCTTTTCCAAATTAATATGAACACCTATTATTTTTAAGAAAAAACTTTTTTTTTAGATAAATTTAAAATAGTAACTAAAATATTTTTTTTAAAATAATAACTAGAACCGTTATTTATTTTATTTTATTATTGTTCAATTCAAATTTCATTATCATATTGTATCTGCTCCTCTCATGTAACCTCGCGAACTTAACAATCGCTCTTTAAATTCTGCCTTTAAATTTCTGCTTGCATGGTTTAAATTATGACATTATCTCTCTGTTTGCATGATTCAATTATCTCACGCGTTTACTATTATTTCTGTCACATTGCACACATCCGAAGGTTAGGTCTAACTGTTTGGCCGCCGCGCCAATAGTCCGTAAAACTTCACACATTCAATTTCAAATCCTCAAAACTACAAACTACAAACCCTAATTTTCACAAATGCCTCGCCGCAGGCAAAATTACAATTTTACCCTTAGCATTAGGTCAAAGAGCCGCCGCGCTCATTTTAGGGTTTCCCGCCGTGGAATCCCTAATTTAACCCTAATTACAACTTAACATTTCAACGTAGAGATTTGGAGTTTCTACACTCCACGTAAGCGTGTCCTTAAGATGTGTTTATTCCCCTTGAGACCTTGACCGCAGTCAAGAAGTTTCTAACCTCCCTATTGAGGGGAACTACGATTACTCTGATTCCACTCCCGTAAGGATACGTAGGCACAAGATGCGATGTCTTGCCGAGTAAACTTAGAATTAACCCCCTTTATTATTTATTGCTTATTTATCTTTGCTAATTAATTATTTTGCTTATTATTTTGTAATTGTTTCTTGGATGTAAAGTTGTTTAATTATTTAATTATTATTATGGTTAGTAATTAGGGAGTGTAACAACCTGTATGTAATATTAAAATAAATTTAGATCACTTTTAAATAAAGATAATTAAAATAAACACGTCACACACGTAAGTCGATTTTAATCGCCGTCTCACTTCCTAAGGATATCCCTCAAGTTGCCTACGAATAATGGTTAAGTGGGGTGTATAAAGCAAGTCCCTCAAATGGAAAAATCATCAAAGTCCCTTATGGTTGCCTTTACGAATCGAGTCCCTTTCGAAAAATGATGATGGTCCCTTATATGTGCTTATTACATCCCACAATGGCCTTCAAAGTCAAATTGTCCCTCACATGTCCCTTAACATCCAAAGTAAGGACTACCTACTCCATTATAGTAGGGATAGTCTTACTAAAGGAAAGAATAAAGAATAAGAAAGACCTTTAAACATTAGGGTAGGTTACTCCTAGGTGCTTGCTCACTTCAAAACTGTTTCACACTTAAACAAATTTTCAACAAGTTTTCAAACAAGTTCTTAACACATCCTTACATGGATTATTTATTAACTATTCTGAAAATTTTCTATTCACACACTACAATTTCAAAACAATTCAAAAGTGAGCTTAAGTACCTAAGAGCCCATGGATAACCATGGATGAAAAGGATGCTAATACCTTCCCTTTTCATAACCTACCCCCCGGACCCAAAATATTCTCTAAGGTCTTTCCTGTTCTTTTATAACCTTTCCTTATGGATAAAATAAAAGTCGGTGGCGACTCTTGCTATCCGCAACATTGTTTAAAGTCAGTTCACCGGGTTACACATAGACAGCATCATGTCAAGAATTTCAGAGGAGTTGGACTGCGGAGGAGATGAAGGTGCTTGAGAACTTCCTTGATACGGCTGACAAAATTGTCGCATGGTGGTCCAGCCAGTGTGTTGCCATTCACCCCAGCCTTGATTGTTTTCTTCTTTCGAGGGAGATGTGCGTTGAAACCAGTCATCATTAACATTCTCAGAAGTGTCCATTTATTGGTAAGTTTCTTATTCCTCATGTGTTTCATCTTCGTCTTCCTCTTCTTCTTCTTCTTCAGTATCTTCGTTATCTTCTTCTTCTTCACTTTCACCTGAATCTTCATTCTCCACAGGAGTAGTTGCTTTTCTATGAAATTTATATCTCCTTTGATCTTCGGACCAATAGTAATCCATCATTGAAAGAGTTTTTTGGCCGAATTCTTTGTCGGACGTGATTGAAGTGTATTGAAAGGTTGGAATATTGATTTTAGCAGTTGTAAGAATGTCTTGGATAAAAGAACCATAGGCAAGAGAGGTACCCCAACCAGAATCCCTCAAAGCATACATCCTACTCGCAACGTAGTAGGGCCAGTTGATATTGATTTTGCGTTTCAAAAGATACATTAGGTGAACTTCTGCTTGCTCTACACGAGACAGTCCACATTTCTTGGGCCGCAGAATGCGCGCCACGACCCATTGCAGAATCCTATCTCCTACTTTTAATTTGTCGTCGGTGACAGTTCTTGGGAACGCTGATGCGTCCGCAAGTGCACGGAAATATCGAAGTAACATAAAAGATTGTCGAACCCACAGAGACCAATGTCAATCTACCGTTATCTATTATTACGGCATAAAGCTAAGGCTAATGGAATTAAGAAAGCTGAATGCGAATGAAATTAAATTCAAAGGAAATAAAGATAATTGGTTTAAAGAAAAAGAGGTAAAGGGATATCGGTATGCAAGGAGTTAGTTATCGGAGATTCGACAGGTTGCCGGTGCTTTTTACTCTTTGCAAACACTTTTCAGGAGAAAATATTCGTTTAAAGACCTCTGCCTCACGATGGTTGTTGACTCGGGTCATAATTCTAAGGCGGAATGTACGCTCTCGCAGTCCCATTCGGGGTTAAAACTACTTTTTGAAAACAAATAGATTCTGATTTCTTTTAAAGCGCTTTCGCTGTGTTTAAAATCAATGCCTAGTTTTTACTATCTGGTTTGAATCCCAGCTTTCGCGTGCCGATTCGTGCCTTAATGAATTTCCCACTGTCGTGGCGAAACTACTGTAAATAATTTCTCGCTGTCGTGACGAAGGTTTATTTAGAAATTAAGATTAAAAACTACGGCCAGAAACGTTGTTTGTAAAAAGGGAAGGTGACGGTTACTATCGAATCATGTCCTACTAATTCGATTACATAACGATAAAACTAATTTAGCTAGACATGATAATTGATGCAAACGGGAATAAATATAAACAGCAAAATAATAAAACATACATTATGACAGAAAATAAAGTAATAATTCAATTAATAAGAACCTGTAAATCGTACTGATCTCGAATCCTTGAGTAGTCCTTGTCGCACCTCGAAAAATCCATTCGAAAATACGACCCTCGCGCGAAAGGCGCGGAAATGCGGTTCGACAGAGTCGCCACCGAACTTTATTTTTCCCGAATAAATGAGAGAGGAAAATATCGAGAAAACCTCCTAAAAACGAAAGGATAGGAACAGGGCTGTCGCAACCAAGTTCCAGGTTCGGGAGTCGGTTACGTGAGGGGAAGGTATTAGCACCCCTCACGTCCGTCGTACTCGACGGGAACCTCTTTAGGTAATTGTGGGGAGTGTTGTTTAGGTTTACTTGTTTTCTTCTCGTTGTTAAAGGTAGAATTGGTAGGTTAAAAGGTTAAAGACGCAAAGGAGAGATGGGTGATTAGAAGATAGGGTGCTCGCCAAGGATTGGGGCCCTTGTGCCTACGTATGCTCACTCGGACGAGAATGAGAAATCAGAGCGTCGTAGTTCGACTACGGGAAAGGATGGGGGGAAACGGAAGATGGATAGAAGTGTGCTCGCCAAGATCATCGCAATCTTGTGCCTACGTATCTTATATTCAAGAATGAATAAAGAATCAGAGCGTCCGTAGTTCGTGGTAACAACCACGAAAAGATGAGGTTGAATAGATTTGAAGTTTGGAAAAGGGACGAAAGAGTGATCGACAAGCAATCCAAGAGCACGCCTCGAGAGCTTGTCAGTCAAGAATTCAAGGAATGCGAGACTCCAGGAACTCAATTCTTTCGGGAATCGACTGAAGAAAAAGCGTTGGATATTTTGAAATTGAAAGAAAAAATTAATAACCACTCAAGGGCGCGCCTTAAGAGTTACTCATTCAAATATTCAAAGAATGCTTGATTCTAAGAATATCTCTCTTTCGTAAGCTTTAAAAAAATGTTTGTGAAAGGATCGAATCGAAGAATGGCATGCGAGGCCAAAAGGGAGTTGTTTTGAAGTAGCTCGACGACGTGTCGAGGATTTGATCGAAGATGAAACCGACTTGACGACGTGTCAAGGGTTAGGATTGTGAGAAACAATATTAGTCCCTGAGGGTGCTCCTAATATCGAAACCACGAGGAATTGTGAATGAAATGTGGGTTGCGAATGCGGACGAGCATTCGACTTAGGAGAACGTTTGAAAATGTTTGAATAAAAAGAATCGAAAGGTTGAGTGAATAACAACTCAAGAGCGTGCCTCGAGAATTATCCACTCGAAGACACAAGGAATGCTAGATTCCAAGTATCTCCTTCTTTCGAAGTTTGATCGAGAAAGAATATTTTCAAAAAAATGACTTGAAGCGGAATGGGGTATGGAAAGAATTTGTGGTACGAGAGAAAAGAATGTGAGATTGGATTTGAAAATAATAGAAATGACAATTATTTGATAAATGAGACGTAAGCCTCACTACCAATTAATTGGGGAATCATCGAAATTCTAGATCTCGACGACACTTTTTCCACTCGATTTATAGAAATTTGTTTAAATGAACAATGAAAATACCACACGGAGTGCTAGACTCCTATGGCACTTTTTGTCCAAAAATTAAAGAGTGCATTTTAAAACGAAAAGAAAAAAAACGAATGCCACTACCCGAGGCGTACGCCCCCATAGTGATCACCCACGAATTCGAGGTGCTAGACCTCAGGAATTCATTTCTTTTACGATTTTAATTAAGAAAAGATTTTAACTAAACACGTTTATTTTTTTAGAAAATATACTTGAAAATAATCCAAGATTTTTCCTAAAAAAACAAACTGAATTATCTTACAAACTAATTAATTAGGAATTAGTTAGATAAAAGGTAATTTTAATTGGACATAAAAAATGAAATCTAAAATACACATAAAAAGACTCGTAATAAAACAAGGGACAAAAGCATATATTGATGTGAGAATATTTAGTGGCCTAATGACACGCGGTTGCCAAACTATTAACGATAATGGATTTTATATAAAACTGCTAAAAATAAAGCAGATCACATAATAATAAACTACAAAGCCACATTACTCAATTAGTATCCCGTTAACTATATTGTTATATCCCTGGAAGCTTCGCACAATATCTCGTGGCGCAACTCGTTTCATAATTAAATACTGTGACTACCATTCCACATATATTTAAAAAAACTATTCACAACATTAATCCCAGTAATATCACATAAATTCTTCAAAAAACAAATTCTACAAAGAAATATTATACATTTTTCAGAAACATACTGAGATTGAACGGAAGATTTACTTTGTTAACAACAAGCTATAATTTAGGTAAACTCAAATCTTGAAATTTATTAAAAAATAAACTCAACCAAAATTGAAATTAACAGAACAATGATCTTTG
Organism: Lathyrus sativus; assembly: GCA_963859935.3. NCBI lineage: Eukaryota > Viridiplantae > Streptophyta > Magnoliopsida > Fabales > Fabaceae > Lathyrus > Lathyrus sativus. Next base: position 21,292,771 of record OZ012741.1, read on the forward strand.
ATAAAAGAGCCAGAATATTAACGACGTCACGTCGGATATTCGGCAAAGTTTTCCTTAAGCAACACAAGCACAACCATAAAATGCCTTAAAAATAAAATCTTAAATACATTGAACGCTAATCAAACCTAAACGAAAGCGGAGTATTATGGGACCAAAAGATACTCATATTTACCGACGCCGGCTTTTGGATACGGAGCTTGTCATGAGCTAAAACAATGACACCTCGAGCCTGCAGCAGCATAATCGATACCTTTCCTCCTGTTGCCAATGGTGTTGTTCTGCGAAGCCATGTCGCGTTTACTCGACTTTCTACTACGGAATCCAAATGCTATCTTTTCCAAATGTTGTAACCAGCGTGCTTCCCATGACAGGAACACAATTATACTCCTGCAAACACATTTCAAAAGCACCAAACTAACAGGAAAAGAAAAATTCAAACAATCCCCAAAGTGACCTCGGCCATACAATGCACCCCTTTACAAAACAGACTAGACTCAGCAGAAAAACGGCATTCGAATTCATAAACTACTCCAATTTTTCAAGTTAACGGGTGATGTTAGGAAACCCCAAACCAAAAGTTGTAAACAGAGCATACTGGTTCAAAAGAACAAATTAGAGTTTTTTCTCTTCTTGCAAGCATTGATTGCAGCAATGGATATAGAGATTACCGCCAAGCTGAAGCCTCATTGAACGGTTGGTGCTACGGACAATCGAAACAAGTTGTGTGCACAAACTGCCGCGTGACGGCTTCCACTGAGCTGCAGCCGTTGTTACCGCTATTAAAGTCGGTATTCGACTACATACTGATACACCCTTAATCTGTACAGAACAAAAACAAACAATAAACTTCACCGAGTCATTATCGCAAGCTGGAAAAAAAAATCGTTGAGCTGAAAGTCTGTGATTAATCATTGAGTTGCTTGTACGAAGCCCGTTGTTGTCAGGCTGAACCTGCAAACCAGAATTTATCCATAGACCTTGCTACCATTCACGTGATTGCTTCGCTTTATAAAAAATAGACTATCATATTCAGCAGGCAGAAATAACAAAAATGCAAAAGATGTTACCACACGGATTTAACCACACTGCATAGTCACAAACAGAAAATCAGAGTTGTTACCATAACATTACAAACTTTTGAAAACTGACTTGCAAACAAATAATGAACATAAACCTCATGCCAAGTCATTAACTCCAAAACATTACCACAGTAGCACATTTTCGACAAACTTCCATGTATATCACATTCTAAACTCAGCACATATAGAAAATAGTTGGATTGAGATCGATGCAATCAAAGTAATAATACCAAATACGGGACTCAAAACCAAACTATAACTAGCCATCTGTTATGCTCAGCAGTCAGACTAGTCATATACTAACCAAAAGTGAGAGCAAGGATCACAAAATGAAGGTTCAGCTGACCATCTGAAATAGCTGATACCGCCGACGACGGAAGCAGGTAGCATGCAAAAGCTGGAAATGTCACATTGATGTTGGTTTGTGTTGCAAAATTTTCCGCTACTAACCGAGGATGTCGCATCCTGGTTTATCTGGGCCGCAAGCCGTTGTAATTTCCATTGTTGTCCTCTCGCCATAATCGTGGCAATGTTGTTGTTGTTACTGCCTCTACAAAGCTACTATCCTCTCCTTATATCCACCAACGGGACTTGGAACCTGCATAACCTGTATCCTAAAGCACAAAACCAACCAGATGCCTTTTACGAGCGTAACAGCGGTTAGGAATAATGGTAAGCAAGGTAACATGAGCTCCTAGTAGTCAAGATTCACAACAATCGGCAGAGAGAAAAAAACCTATTCATGGTGTATATTTAAGCTATAACAGATGGGATATGAAATGAAAACACAAGAAAGTGGCAAATATGATTTCAACAGTATGGATGCAAGTTCAATACCACCTTTAAAACAAGCATCCCAATGGGAAGCTCTTAACAATTTGAATCATAGGCTAACTTGAAGCACCATAAACCAAAAATGACAAACAATCAGTATCACGGAACCACGGCAATGTGAATCGCAATTTCAACAACTTTTAGAACATAAATACAACATATAACGTAATCAGCATCAATCTCCTAACGGTTAGGACAACAATTACTCTACATTTCCGCCAACAGTAACACATAGAATCAACATAACTCAATGAAAAATAATTATATCCCAGTTATTCTCAAAAGTAAAACATAGTAAAAAATTCGAAATTGAGAATAATACCAAGCAAACCAACAGTATAATACAGAAAATCGATTTAACATTGCTCTTAATCCGACTGCACACCAACTATTGAGCTAACCAAAAACAGAAAAAAAGAAATGAACATACGAAGCAGTATACAAAATAAATAGAAAACAGAGTTGGATCCTGATTACAAGGTATTGAAAACGAGCAAGCAGAAAAGATATAACCAACTAACAAGCCGAAAATTGGTCGCCGCACTCAGGTCTGGTACGTGCTGGCCGAGATGTTGTCGAACGCCACGTCCCGAATATTCACCTATAGTTGCTCGCGTACGACTCGAATGTTAGAGGCTCTCACGAATCTGAGCTGATGTTGTTGTCACAATGCGATTGTTGTTGCAGGAAACATAGTCACGACTTTTTGTTTGCAAAACCGTGCGATAAACATTGCTGCTACAAACGCCATAGTTACTACGGAATCGGTGTGTTGACATTAACTATTTTCATGTTGGCTATTGAGAAAGACGGAAGATGGTGGTGGAAATGGATTGCAAGGTGAAATGATTTTTGGGCGGTGGCTTATTGGAAGGAAGGGATATGAATCTAGAGTTTCTGGGATGGATTTTGGGGAATTGGGCGGTGCCGAAATGCCTCAAGGGAGAGAGGTGAGGGACAACGAATTAGGGTTTGTTGAGGGGATTGGGGCGGCCGTGAACAGTAATTTAGGGTTTCTCTAATCGAATTCCCCTCTTCTCTTTATAGTGTGCAGACTCTCTCTTAGCCTCCCCAATGGGCCTTCGGTGGGCCATTTTCAATATTTAAATTTTTTCCATTTTTTTAAACAATTCTTACCAACTAAATAATTAACCAAATAAATATTTACTAAAAAGCTAATAATAGTAATTAATTTAATCATATTAATAATTACAAAAGTTAAATAAATAAAACTAAATAAAGAAATTAATACTTATATAAAAAATATTTACAATATAAAAAAACTAAAACCTACAAAATAATTAATAAAAACAAGTATTTATTATTATTATCATAATTATCAAACAAAACAAGTATGTACATAAAATATTTATTATTATTAACAATATTTTAAAAGGGAAATAAAAGTTAAGAAATTGAAATAAAATTCACAAACAAAAACTTAGGCCACGTGTCACGCTTTTATTGGACAGAAATAGATAAAATTTGGAAAACGCCCAATTTCAGGTGGACACGTGTCTAATGGTATGAAACAAAAAATGGAAAATATTTTCAAAAAGGGTAGGACAAATTTAGGGTATGACAGTCCTCCACAATGTCGGCAGGATTCTACTTTGGTGAGAATTAAAAGGTACAGGAAGAAAATACAATGTTCTGAACTAAAGGAAAATGGAAATGAAATAAAAGAAAACAATAAAACTGGGAGAAATAGCTTCAGTAGAAATCTTGGCAGCACTTCGATACCTCGAAGCCTCCCCCCTAAACTCTGAATCTAAGGCCTATTTATAGGAGATAATTCATTCTTCAACTTCTAGAGATCATGAGTGAGTTATGGAGGGAGTGGGGGTAACTTCCAGTAGTGGACAGTGAGTGGAGAAAGTGTAGGAAGAAATCTTAGAGAGAGTGATCGTGGCAAAAACTGATTTGAACGTTAAATGATATTTCATTTGCGTGACGCTCGTAATGGAACGTGACGGTCGTCATACGCATGACGGTCGTAATGGACCTGTGACGACCGTCATATCAGCAAAATCCATTTTTTCTGTTTTTTTTCTCTCTTTTCCTTCCATTTCTTCTTTTTTTCTTTCTTTAATCCAAATTCTCCCCAATCTGCAAAACGAAGTAAATTAATCATATAATAGAACATAAATCAAGATAAATTAATAATAGTCATAAATAAATACATGTAAATCAAGCCAAATAAACGATATGATTTCGCGTTATCAAACACCCCCACACTTAAACCATTGCTTGTCCTCAAGCAATCAGCCAACGTGTTAAAAAGAAATAAATATAATTTGAAACAAAGACACAATGAGACTCTAATCATATGTGGCTGCTAGGCTAATTTTAGATCGATAGGTACTAAATATCAATACCAAGGATACCGTAACGACACAATTTCAAAAACTCCCTACTTATGCAAACCAATCGGAATCATGCCATTATAACTCAACATATATCTCATGCTCTCTTTCACCCCATTTCATTATAGTGCAATCACATTAAGCCCGTTATCCATACACATTCATGGCAAGTAAACCTGTTAGTGACTATGATCTCAATGCTATTTCATTTTTTCTCTGCAAATATGCTTAAGCATCAATAGAACTTAAAGAGTTTGTACCGTTAGGCTAAGTGCTCGGGTGAGGAGCACCTAACTTAGAAGGAACATGTCTTTTTCTTCATAATCTTTTTTTCTTTCTTTATTTCTCATTTTACACTGGAGATCATACACTTATTTGCATCGGTATCTTACTTAGTGTGTTTAGGATGGTGCTGACTGCTTAAATAAACTACTTAGGGATTACTACAAGAACCTGGAGCTTTAAGATTCGATATAATGGGTACTCAAATTGATTTTGCATATTTAGAGGGTTAAGGGTGTCAGGACAGTATCAATTTTATCAAAACTTTCCCACGTTTTTCTAACATAGCCTGGACAACCTATATACTTTCAGAGAACCATGTCATGAATCGAAGCAAAAATTTGTTGGAAGTTAGAATTTTAAAATTTTGAAATTTTGGGGAAATTGAATAACAAGCGAAAACCACACATAAAGACTCGACAGCACATGCAAAGACTTTGACATAATGTTAAAAATAGATAAAATTCCTAGAAGCATGAAATAAAATGTAAAACAATAGAGTTCCTCCCCCACACTTAAATCAAACATTGTCCTTAATGTTTTAGTAAAAGGTGAAAAAGGATAGATAGAACCTGTATGAATGCTACTGCTCTTGCTATCCTTGTCTTTGTTGATCACTTCTACTTCGGCGGCGGGCATTTTGAGATACCTTTGTTTGTGTAATTCTCGAACCAGCTCATCATGTTGCTCACTTCAAGAGGAAGTACTCATCATCAGTGTCCCCACCAGCAGCGACACTCGTAGGAATGTCCGTGGGCATAACTCATCTTCTCAGATCGTCATCTAGAGAGTTTTCGCCTAGATATAGCTAAAGCGTAATAAGCGATACATTTCTTTATTTTCTGCAAATTTAAACAAACAAATTAAAATAAAGACTTTGTGGGTTGCCTCCCACACAACGCTTTGTTTAACGTCGATAGCTCGACGGCCAAGGAGTGCAAGTACTCATGGTGGTTCTTTCGAGAATGGTTCCTCGATCAAACTTTGAATGGTCTTCGGTTTCCATGGCCACTTATAAAGCCATCTCTCATATCCCTCACCTTTTCTTTTCTTTCTTCTATAGGGTGGTTCATTGTTTTGAACTTGTGGTGGTGGTTCTGGATCTATCCTAAGTATCAGTTTTTCAAATTTGGGCTTAGTTATTTCATCCACCACCTCAAAATTTAATCTTACCCTTTTAACAGTAATGATGACCCTAGTTTCATGGTCCTTGAATTTTCTTTTGTTATGAAAGACCTTAGACAAAGGTGCATTAGTGTGGATATTTTCCAATACCTCTACATATGTTTGGGATTGGGAGTTTACCTTAGCTTCCACAACCAATTGTGAGAAAGAATTAGGTGGGGTATAGGGAGGAGGAGCAACAATGGGTGCTTCTTTCTCTATCTCTTCGACAACCTCCCTTTCGGGTGGTGTCGGTGGATTTTTCTCAATAATTATGCTTGTCTCACCAAAACTCTCCTCAGATTCATCATCACTCTCCCTAGGATCTTCTATTTGTTCTTCATTACTAGTGGTTACAACATTCACATGGCTCTCAAGGAAGGGTCCTAGAGATGTTCGTGTAAGCAAAGAGGTTTCAGTCTCCAAAGCCTTGCTGTGAGTCGCGAGGGAATCGACTATAATGCTCATCTGCTTAAGGTCTTCATCAATTTGGAGATGTTGTTTTCTAAAATCTTCATTTTGGAGAGTTTGTGTCTCCACAAAGCGCTCCATCATAGATTCTATCCTAGAGTGAGTAAATGTCTCTTCGAATTCTTCTAGTAATAGTTCAAGGTTGGATGTATCGAAATCTTGCGTTTCCTCAAAACATTGGGAGTCGTCATCGTAGAGGGAATTTGGGTGAGAATGCATCGTATTGAAATCTTCTAATAATATTTCGAGGTCCAATTTAAACGAATCTTGTGGTTCCTAGAAATATTGGGGGTGGTAGTTATAAGGGAAATATGGGTTATACATAATGATTTAGATAAGCGTGCCTTAGTCTATACTATGCAACAACAGAATCACAATATTGACTGTTGGTCCCCGGCAACGGCGCCAAAAACTTGATGCGTCCGCAAGTGCACGGAAATATCGAAGTAATATAAAAGATTGTCGAACCCACAGAGACCAATGTCAATCTACCGTTATCTATTATTACGGCGTAAAGCTAAGGCTAATGGAATTAGGAAAGCTGAATGCGAATGAAATTAAATGCAAAGGAAATAAAGATAATTGGTTTAAAGAAAAAGAGGTAAAGGGATATCGGTAAGCAAGGAATTAGTTATCGGAGATTCGACAGGTCGCCGGTGCTTTTTACTCTTTGCAAACACTTTTCAGGAGAAAATGCTCGTTTAAAGACCTCTGCCTCACGATGGTTGTTGACTCGGGTCATAATTCTAAGACGGAATGTACGCTCTCGCAGTCCCATTCGGGGTTAAAACTACTTTTTGAAAACAAATAGATTCTGATTTCTTTTAAAGCGCTTTCGATGTGTTTAAAATCAATGCCTAGTTTTTACTATCTGGTTTGAATCCCAGCTTTCGCGTGCCGATTCGTGCCTTAATGAATTTCCCACTGTCGTGGCGAAACTACTGTAAATAATTTCTCGCTGTCGCGACGAAGGTTTATTTAGAAATTAAGATTAAAAACTACGGCCAGAAACGTTGTTTGTAAAAAGGGAAGGTGCCGGTTACTATCGAATCCTGTCCTACTAATTCGGTTACATACCGATAAAACTAATTTAGCTAGACATGATAATTGATGCAAACGGGAATAAATATAAACAGCAAAATAATAAAACATACATTATGACAGAAAATAAAGTAATAATTTAATTAATAAGAACCTGTAAATCGTACTGATCTCGAATCCTTGAGTAGTCCTCCACAATGTCGGCAGGATAATACTTTGGCGAGAATTAAAAGGTACAGGAAGAAAATACAATGTTCTGAACTAAAGGAAAATGGAAATGAAATAAAAGAAAACAATAAAACTGGGAGAAATAGCTTCAATATAAATCTTGGCAGCACTTTGATACCTCGAAGCCTCCCCCCTAAACTCTGAATCTAAGGCCTATTTATAGGAGATAATTCATTCTTCCACTTCCAGAGATCATGGGTGAGTTATGGAGGGAGTGGGGGTAACTTCCAGTAGTGGGCAGTGAGTGGAGAAAGTGTAGGAAGAAATCTTAGATAGAGTGATCGTGGTAAAAACTGATTTGAATGTTAAATGATATTTCATTTGCATGACGCTCGTAATGGAACGTGACGGTCGTCATACGCATGACGGTCGTAATGGACCTGTGACGACCGTCATATCAGCAAAATCCATTTTTTCTATTTTTCTTCTCTCTTTTCCTTCCATTTCTTCTTCTTTTCTTTCTTTAATCCAAATTCTCCCCAATCTGCAAAACAAAGTAAATTAATCATATAATAGAACATAAATCAAGATAAACTAATAATAGTCACAAATAAATGCATGTAAATCAAGCCAAATAAATGATATGATTTCGCGTTATCAAACGCGTCACTAGCCACAATTTGAGGTGAATATGGTCGTTTCAACATTGAATTTAAAGCCGTTTTGAAATCATATCCATCCATTGTATGAGTGTTAGTTACCTCATAAAGAGGTTTATTTTCATCACGATCTAAATTGAAATACTTCTTCCAAACATCATAATTTATAGTTACCTTTGTAGTACCGATATGAGAGTTGAAATTAGAGCCTTGGAATTTTCCATCAATACAAGTGTAGAAAATACGAATGAGGTATCACTGTATTTTGCATTACATTCCAGAAAATTGTGTATACCTTGAAATTCTAGCAAATTGGTGATATCGATGAGATACATACGTTGTGCCGTGAGTTTGTAGTATGCATGTTGTTTGGTTATCGCCCTTTTACATAAATTTTTGTTGAAACTTCCGACGAACGGTGGTGGAACCAATGACACAACTATGACAGGGATGGAGGTTGATGTTTATGCTCTTGAAGATCTCTTACCAATGATTCTTAGAGAGGCCATGGATGATTGTATGTAGGAGATGAAAGAATGGGGTTTGTTGATAGTAGAGAGCAAGAGTATTTGGGAGATTTTGAAGTGAATTGAAGGAATGAGTTTTGCCCCGTTTTTATAGATGCAATTTAGGGTTTTGGAAAGAGGAGAGGACAGGAATCATTAGGCATTAGGTAAATGCATTAGGTAATGTATGTAAATCAATGCACAACTAATGAGGACCAAATTTGAAATTCAAAATAAGTTTGAACATTTTTGAACCAAAAAATCTGAGTTTTCGTGCGATGCGTCGACGCATACTGTTTGAAATTTGATAAATGCAAAAAATTAAATGTGTGTGTCGACCATTGCCTTGTTACGGTCGACTCATACATGCAAAATTTGTAGATTTTCAATTTTATGCACATATGAGCAGTCAATTGATGCATAAATATAATGTCATACAACAATAAGCAACCAAACAGATATGATGCATAGAAAATGTCATATTGACGTTATTTATTATGCGATACAACCTTTCAAAAACACGAGAATTTAGAGAGATGGGGAAGAAAGGAACAACATCACCTCTATACCAAAGGTAGCTTGATGAAATATACAATTGTACTTGCAACAACCTTAATTTGTTAGATGTACAATAATATAATCATAAATGAAATAAAATGAACAAGCAATTATGACACCCGATCCGAAATATCGAGAATGCCAAGTTCTCGGCGGATATAAAAAAAAGGTTCAGTGGCTAGCGACTTTGTGAAAATGTCCGCTAGTTGATTTTTTGTGTCAACATGTTCAAAGACAGCATCACCTTTCTCTACATGATCCCTAAGAAAATGGTGTCGAATTTCGATATGTTTGGTGCGAGAATGCAACACAGGATTTTTGGTGAGATTAATGGCACTTGTATTATCACAAAAAATAGGAATACATTCAAGTTTGAGGTTAAAATCCAATAATTGTTGCTTAAGCCATAAGACTTGAGCACAACAACTACCAGTGGCAACGTATTCCGCTTTGGCGGTTGACAAAGCAATAGAAACTTGTTTCTTGCTATGCCAACTAACCAAGGAATTTGAAAATAAATGACAAGTACCACTAGTGCTTTTCCTATTCGATTTGCACCCGGAAAATTCGGAATCGAAGAAACCTACCAACGAATAATCATTTCTTTTGGAATACCATAGTCCATACTTCGGAGTACCAGACAGGTATCGAAGTATGCGCTTGACAACTTTTAAGTGAGATTCCTTGGGACATGGTTGATATCATGCGCACATGCAAACGCTAAACATGATATCGGGTCTAGAAGTTGTAAGATAAAGAAGTGAGCCAATCATACCTCTATACCTTTTTACCTCTACGTCCTTACTACTTTCATCTTTATTCAAGTTTGCACATGTCGGCGTAGGTGTGTCAATGGCCTTGGAGTTTGCCATGTCAAATCTCTTGAGAAGTTCCAAACAATACTTTGTTTGACTCACGAATGTTCCTTCCTCAAGCTGTTTAATTTGCAATCCGAGAAAGTATGTGAGCTCCCCCATCATACTCATCTCGAACTCACCCTGCATAAGGTTAGAAAACTCTCTCACGAGATTCATGTTAGTTGACCCAAATATAATATCATCAACATAAATTTGTACTAATATCAAGTGCTTTCCTTTATGTTTAATGAAAAGAGTTGTGTCGACCTTCCCTCTTGAGTAACCTTGATCAAGTAAAAATTTACTTAGTCGCTCATGCCAAGCTCTATGAGCTTGTTTGAGTCCATATAAATCTCTTTTTAATTTGTAAACATGATCGGGATACTCATGAGATTCAAAACCCGGAGGTTGTGCAACATAGACCTCTTCATTTATATAACTGTTAAGGAACACACTCTTAACATCCACTTGAAATAGCTTAAATTTCTTCGCACATGCGAAGGCAAGTAAAAGGCGTATAGCCTCGAGTCGGGCAACCGGCGCATAAGTTTCCTCATAGTCGATGCCTTCCTCTTGGTTATACCCTTGCGCGACTAAATGCTCCTTGTTCCGGGTTATTACCCCGTTTTCGTCCAACTTGTTCCTAAACACCCATCGGGTGCCGATTACCCGATGACCTCGCGGAGGAGGGACAAGGTCCCAAACCTCATTTCTAGTGAACTGATTAAGTTCCTCTTGCATTGACCAAAACCAGTGTTCATCGAGTAAGGCTTCTTTAGGGTTTTTAGGCTCCATTTGTGAAACTAAAGCGAAGTGATAACATAAATTACTTAGCTTAGATCGAGTTGTAACACCCTTTGAGATGTCTCCGAGAATGTTTTCAATTGGATGGTCTTTAGAAGACTTCCAAGTTAGAGGGAGATCATCGTTTGTAGGCGGATGAACTTCCTCGGTTTCCTCATGGTGTACATCTTTCTCCTCCTTAACTTTTGCTTGGTTGGGTTGATCAATCCCTGGCTCAGCACCTTTAAATATATCTTCCGTAGATGTACTCGCACCATGAACAACACTACCTTTTCCGACATTTCTCGGATAAGATTCACCAAAGGTAACATGTACAGACTCTTCAACCGTAAGTAATCTCTTATTATAAATTCTATAAGCTTTACTTGACTAAGAGTATCCGAGGAAGATACCTTCGTCAGCCTTGGAATCAAATTTGCCCAAGTTCTCCTTTCCATTATTCAACACAAAGCATTTACAACCAAAGACATGCAAGTGAGATACATTTGGCTTCCGCCCTTTTAAAAGTTCATACGGTGTTTTGTTTAGAATGGGACGAATGAGCACTCTATTCAAAACATAACATATCGTACTTATGGCGTCGACCCAAAAATATTTTGGTAGTTTACACTCATTGATCGTTGTTCTCCCTAATTCTTCTAAAATACGATTTTTGCGCTCCACAACCCCATTTTGTTGAGGAGTACGTGGAGCCAAGAAGTTGTGATCAATTCCATGATTATCGCAATATTCTTCAAATAAATGGTTTTCAAACTCACCTCCTTGGTCACTTCTAATTGAGACAATGTTTGTGTTTAATTTATTTTGGGAAAGCTTAGCAAATCTTTCGAAGGCAACGAATGTATCGCTCTTACTAGCTAAGAAAATAGTCCAACAAAATCTAGAAAAGTCGTCCACTATTACAAACCCGTAATAGTTTCCACCTAGGCTTTTGATTCTAGATGGCCCAAATAAGTCCATATGGAGAAGCTTGAGAGGTCTCGTAGTTGAAACAATATTTTTGGATTTAAAAGAGATCCTTGTTTGCTTTCCCATTTGGCAAGCATCACAAAGGTGATCCTTGGTAAACTTTATTTTGGGGAGACCTAGGACTAGATCTTTTGAGACCATTTTATTTAGCAAGTCAAAGTTAACATGTGCTAAGATCCTATTCCATAACCATGAGTCTTCACTCATTATTATGAGGCATTTGTCACTTGTTAACGATACTTCATTCAAGTCTAGCATATAGACATTGTTCACTCTTAGGTCGTTAAACATACTCTTCTTATCATCATTATGCACAATTTTGCAAAAATCTTTTGAAAATGATACATTGTATCCTTTATCGCATAATTGGCTAATGCTAAGTAGATTATGTTTAAGATCCTCGACAAGCAACACATCAGAAATAGTAGCGGAAGAAGGGTTACCTACACTACCTTTACCAAGTATTGCACCACGATTGTTATAACCGTAGGTTACATACCCTTTCTTCTTTTCCATGAAGTCGATGAAGAGGGATATGTCTCCTGACATATGTCTTGAGCAGCCACTATCGAGAACCCATCTTCTCTCGGTGGTCTCAACACATTGTACCTATAAAAAACAATCAACAAGAGAAGGTACCCAAAGGCTTATCGGGTCCTAAATTGTGAGTGACAAAGTGGTTGCATTTGGGCAACCATTGATAGATGCCTTTAGGAACTAAGAATCTCCTAAATCGGCACTTAACAATGGAATGTCCCTTCTTACAACAATATAGACATTAGAAATCAATATTTGGATTACCTTTGCTATCATTATCTCTTATAACATATTTGTACTTTTGATATGGATTAACCATACTTTTTTCGAAAATTTGATTTATCGATGGCAAAGGTAATTTTGGGCTCTAGAGCCTTGTTAAGTTTGTCCTTTAGGTTCCTAACTCCACCTTGCCAAATATAACAAGTATCACACCCACAGTTGATTAATTTACTTCTAAGGTCCTCACAACCCGCTTTAGTACTTTCCACCATGGATGCCTTAAGTGCCTCAAGTTTCCTTTCGGACTCTTGTATTTTGTGCTCTAGATGAACAAATATTTGTTTATTTGAGGCAAGCCTTTTAAAGGCTTCTTTTGCTTCTTGGTGCAAGGTATTCAATGCGGTTTGTAATTCGAAGTGAGACATACTAGAAGAGTTTTCATATTTAGAGTGTCGTACCTGTTTTTTCTTGTTCTTTTGATGAGCGGAAAGAAACAAGTTTACGACTTCATATTCATCACTTGAGCTTTCATCTTTGAAGGAGTCGCAATCGCTTTCCCAAGCTATATATTCTCTCCTCGGCTTTGATGACTTCTTTTGTGAGTTATTTGATTCCTTTTCTTTGCCTTTTTCGTTCATCGGACAATCCGGATTATAATGACCGGTCTTTCCACATGTGTAACACGACCCTCTAGTTTTATTTTTCTTGATGTCATCACTTTTAGAGTACCTAGATTGCCTCCGGAAGTTGACTAGATTCTTCTCGGAGTGTTGGATGCCATTCTTTTTCACATAACGGTTGTAACGCTTTACGAATAGCCCCATGTCATCACTCCACGAATAATTACTATGCTCCTTGGATTGAGACTTCGAGGCGGAAGTCTTGAGAGTAATAGATTTCTTTTCTACTATCTTTGTTTTGTCGTTCTTTTCTTTCTTTTCATGTTGGTCGAGGCTTAGGAGCACTTGTTTGTCCTCTTGTAGCTTTCCGAATAATGTTGTTAGGTCCAAAATTGTAAGATCATTGGCTTCTTTGATGGTGGTTACCTTCGGCTGCCATTCCCTATTAAGACATCTTAAAATTTTGTTAGTAGCAACGTCATTGGCCACCGGCCTACCAAGTGAATGCAATTTATTGATGAGATGAGTGAATCTCTTTTGCATGTCTGCAATGGTTTCCTCTTGCTCCATGTAAAAGAGATCAAACTCTTGTGTTAGTGTGTTGATTCTAGCAAGCTTAACATCGTCAGTCCCCTCATGGGCGACTTGCAATGAATCCCACATGGCTTTTTCCGTTAGACAATGGGAAACCCGATAATATTCATCTACTCCTAATGAAGATATTAGAATATTCTTGGCTTTCCAATCATAGTTATATTTCTTTTCATCATCATCAGTCCATTGTGCTTCACGCTTAGGCACTATCTCATTATTCGCATTGGTCATAGTGATTTCTATTGGACCATTGAGAATAACATTCCATACTTTTCTATCTATGGAATTAATGTGCACCCGCATAAAGTCTTTCCAATAACTGTAACTTTCAACATTAAAAACGGGAGCTCTATTATAGGCCCATTTAGGTTCGTTAGCCATTTTCTATCAAACTTATATTTGAAGCACAGAGTTACCTGGTGCTCCTGATACCACTTTTTAGACGATGGCGCGGATCTAGAAGGGGGTTTGAATAAATCCTAATTAAAAAATTGATTCGGCGCTTACCAATTAAAAATTGGTTTTAAAAACTGTTTTAAATGTGAAAGCGGCCGTGGAAAATTACCGTCTATAACGAACCGTTATTAGAATACTGGATATGCATTTAGCCTATGGATTAAGATAATGAGAAAATTAGATTAAACATACTAGTCACACTATCAATTGATTTTACCACTAATTAGTAGGACTAGTTCCAATGCTCCACAATGCCCATAAAATATGCAAATAACCCAAGTGAACTTTGGTGTAGGCAATTTATCAAACACTTGGTGTACGAGACACTCTAAGTGAGCTTTGACTTGAGTAAGTAACTCTAAATTCCTTGTACAAAATATTATTCTACTAGAGTTCAAAACAGTGATAAGCACTTACTCAATTCAATACTAATTTCAATAGAATTGCTTATACTAAAATCACTTAATTTTTAAGCCAAAAATGAAAGTGCTGAAAATTAAAGGAGACAAAGATTTGTTGAGGCAGTTCCCCCGCCGTCCTCGCTTCGGGGTACGTCTGCCGTCAATTATAATAATAGAATTGAGATCAATATAATAGATATCACCTGTAGAATTTAAATGTTTATACAAGAATCGATAAGAAAAATATACAAACAATCCCTCTTGATGTTGATGATGTTATCGCTTCTTGCTGCTTGATTCGAGTCGAATCAAGACCTTCGATTGTTGTGGATAGACCTCCGATTCCAGCCCCTTTGTTGAACAACCTTCTGTTCTTCAAACCCTCGGCCCGACTGATCTCAAACACCAATAAATCAAACCTGGAACTCTCTTGCACACTTCAATGATTCCTGCTACTAGATTGACAAAGTCTTCCGCTTCTCAATCACCTTCGCTCAGCTAAAAGTTGGTAGAGATGATCCGAACCAAAAACCCCCAAATTCTCCGAATCTTGGAGGGCAAAACCTTCAAGATTTTATTCAAGAAAAACCTGCCACAAGTCTCCACCCGAACCAGATTTCCTATCAACGGATTTGGACCTTATCACCTTGAATAAACCACAAAGTACACCAAGAATTGTTGTGTGTAATTGTTGTGTTGTGAGCTGTTGAGAATGAAGATGAAGAGATTTGATGGCACCTATTTCACTTTTCTTGTTGGGTTGCAATTGACTCAAAAATTGAATTGTTAGTTATGAAATGAACATAAAACATCTATATATAGTAACCAAAGACTAACAGACATAACAACTCTTCAATCAAAGTGGAAAGACTTCAGCAACAACATAAACGCGTGAATGGTCGACCATAGCAGGACTATGCGTCGACGCATAGCCTGCAGTTTTAGGCATTTTTTAAAATCTTCAGAGTATGCGTCGACCATAGGTCAGCGTGCGTCAACCAGTGGGAAATTTCATACTTCATGCGCCGACCATGTGGGCGACCATAGGTCAGCGAACGCCGACCAGTGGCAAAATGAACTACTCCATGCGTCGACCTATGGTCGACTCAAAGCCTGTAAATCTGCAAAAATACATATCTTTGTGGTTTTAATGCATCTAGATGTAACAAATGATCTTCCACATATATTACATTTAATATGACAAGTTAGATGGATATAAGAAGGATATCAGAGGTGAAGTATTGCATTTGTCTTATAGGAGTAGAGTCAAGAATAAACTGTTCATCCATGATTGCATTTTGTCATCATCGAAACTCAAGTATGTATGTTATATGAGGGTTTTCCCTCACACACATACCGGAACTCTAATAGTAAGTCTTCCGGTTTGTTGAATTTTTTGGTTTGTTCACCGGAAGTCTTTGATTAAGTCTTCTGGTTCATAATTTTTTGCTTTTGTTCACCATAAGTCTTTGATTAAGTCTTTCGGAACATACTTTTTACGTTTGTTCACTGGAAGTCTTTGACCAAGTCTTCTAGTTCATGTTTTTTTTAATTTTTAATTTTATTTATTTATTCATTTATTTTGTCAGTGGTGCACACACGAGGCAGAGATGGTAGGATCCCTTCTCATAGACTAGGATGGGGCGAGTCAACGAGAATGGCTGAAGAAGAGCATTTTGATGCATCTGCATCAGCATCTGGGCCTGTTGGATATCCAGGAGGACCGTATGATACCTCTCTTTTAGTTAAGTACGAACATCATGTTGCTAGACATATATGGTTCGGTGAGGTAAATAAACAAAAAATATTTAATATTTAATAAAATTCAAATTTTTAATATTGAATTTTATAATATATTTACTTTTAACTGTTTTCAGGAGAGAGGGTCGAAGAAAGAGTTAAAGGTAGCGGGACATGGGTTGAAGTTGATTCAGAGGGTTCCACTACAACTACCCAGAGAGATGGAGGGTTGGATATCTAGGTCTGGGCTAGCTTCACTCTAGAGAACCAGTTTAACAAAGATATACACGAACCTGGTTTCCGCATTTGCAAAGAGATGGCATCTAGAGACATCTTCATTTCACATGTTATTTGGTGAGATGACGATTACTCTGGATGATGTATCTTTCCTGCTTCACTTGCCCATCAAGGGAGTCTTTTGGATCCCTCAAGATATCAGTGAAGCACTTGTTGTTGAGTGGGTTGTTAATTATTTAGGAGTGTCACAGAGAGTAGCGCAACAACAAGTATGTGACTGCAGGGGTTCCTACTATAAGTTGGAGTGGTTATAAGATTGATTCGTAGAGCATAGAGTTGCATCAAGATGGGATTATGCCACTAGCGCTTATTTGCTGATGTTAGTGGGTTCCACTATTTTTGCGGAGAAGACATTTACGCTTGTCGAGGCACGATACCTCTCACTATTTATAGACTTAGATGGCTTATCAGGATACAGTTGGGGAGCAGGTGTGTTGGTTACTCTTTATAGATGTCTCAGAGATGCTTCTATGTTCAGTTGTAAGTAGCTTGGTGGTTATCTGACTCTCTTACAGGTATTTATTTTAATTATATTTAATTTTAATTAATTTTATCTAGTATATTAATTTTATTTATCTAGTTTATTATGTTATAATTAATTATTTAAAATTTAGTAACAATATTAATTTTGTAACAGTGCTGGATTCATGAGTATTTTCCAACACTTGGAAAAAAAGGAGAGAACTGGATACCAACTAATAATGTGGGTCTCCCTCGAGCGACGAGATGGTCCTATAGGCAAGGTGCCTTGAAGGTGGATGACTTGCGGCCTATTCTGGACGAGCTGACACATGCCGATGTCATATGGCGCCCATTCGAGAATCATAGAGTATGGCGTCAGTTTGATGAGTTATGTCTATATAGGGGGTGTTTGAGGTGGGGTGACACTATTGTTCCATACTTGCCTGACAGATGTATGCGTGAGTTTGGATACAGGCAGTATGTTCCACATCCACCTCTTGATTATACGATGGCTGGTGATATTGATGTTGATTGGATTAGTTACCATCAGAGCGTTCAGGACGTGATTCGTCCGACAACACCGGCCACCACCCCATATGAGACAGATGATGGATATCTTGAGTGGTATTATCGTGTCTCGCATCCTCGTCTGGTACCGCCACCCTATCATGATGCGCCATCAGAGATGCCAGTTCCGGTATATGAAGCAGGATCATTTGATCCTAGCTGGGCTCGTGTGTCTTCATTGATTCATCGTTATCTTCAATAGGCTGGTGCTGAAGAGGATGACCCACAGTTTACTGATTTGTTCGAAGCTTTACATATTGCTCGATCACAGTGACTTATATTTATATTTATGGTTATATGTTAACTTTTAGACTCATTTGACCTAATGGTTTATGCTTATGTGTTAACTTTTAGACTCATTTTACCTAATGGTTTATGTTTATGTGTTAACTTTAAGACTCATTTGACCTAGTTGGTTTATGTTTATGTGTTAACTTGTAGCCTGAAATAAAAAATGAATAACATAATTCACGATTCATGTTTTGAAATTAAAAATGAATAACATAATTCACGATTCATGTTTTGAAATTAAAAACGAGTAACATAATGCATGATTCATGTTTTGAAATTAAAAATGAGTAACATAATTTATAATTTATAATGCGTTGGTAATATAGGCGTAAGTTGTTGCCAATGTTGTAGACGTCCTGCAAATCCTAGCATCCAAGATGTTGCTGTTGGAGAAAGAAACTTCTTCCAATCTACTATCACTGGTGGCAATGGAAACCCTGCTTTCATGTTTACCTAAATAAAAAAATAATCAAAATATTAAGTAAAATAACGAAAAAAGAATTAGGGTTAATCGCATTATCTAAAAACAACTAAGTACCTGAACTCAATGGTTTCTGTTTATAAAACCAATGCAGTAAATTGCTACATTCGGTGAAAATGAAGTTGTCAAAGGGAATAAAGTCCAACATTCAATTCCTAAACAGAAAAGTACAACATTATAACGATTAGATATCACGTAACCCATATCTGGTAGATTTAACCATTTATGTGGTGGTTGAGGACCAAATTCCTCCATCATCAAAGATTCTATCACTACTGCTAACTGATCAGTAAATAAATTGGCATACAAACTTGATCTTTCATTATGTATTATTTTCAACCCCAAGTCTCGACGAACCATTGGCCAACCATCTTCACCATATCCATGCAATGAAGCAATGACTCTAAATCCACAATTACCATCTGATACAACATTAACTACATCATCAATATATGACCTGATATGGTTAGGAAACTGAAGGATGAACTGCTTAGATGACTGTGAAGATTGTGATAATTTCGAATTCTTCGAAGCCTGTGATGGTTGAGATTCTTTTGTGAAGAATGTGATAATTTTAACTTCTTCGAAGTTTATGATGGTTGAGATTACCTCTGTGAAGATTGATATGCTTGATCAACATATTCGTGATACGAAGGGTCTCTATAAACATCATACCCTACTGGTTTTTTGTCTTTCTTCTTGAATCCCCCTTTAATTTTTATTTTCTCAGGTGGTGGACACATAGAAGTCATTGTGGGGAAGGCAAGTTCAAAAACCCTACTTTTTAATGCCTTTTTCCCAACAACATCCAGTGACTTAAACCTTTTCCATAACTCATATATTGCACTACTCATATCCACCTCTGATCCATCATCTACGTCTTCGTCCTACTTAACTTCCATACTTAGTTTTCTCTAATGAACATGCACAACATCTATTGGTATCGGTATACCATCAATTCTATATCCTGTCAACTCACAAGCACAAGGTAATCTGTAGGTTGTTCTAAGAGTACAGCGACATATTTCCTTGTTAGTTCCAACATAATAAACTCGTTTTAACTCTTCAGCAATGCGTCTCAATGCATCTCGAGACACCGAACCACGTAAGTTATTATAAAATGGACTTACGTGGCCATGTTCAACTTCATAAAAACTCTTTTGAAAAGAAGCTCTACTATTGCCCAATTGTAACTTTAAGTTGTCATTCATAGCCTCCCAACATTTGTCCATGTCACCAATACTGTTCCCCAACATTTACTTTAACTTCCAATGAGCAGACTCAACCCTAAAATTAATACATATTAAAAATATTTTAAAAAAATTCAAAAAAGATATACAATTTAGAAATACTAAAAATAAATACATATCGATTAGTCGTGGTGTTACCCAAATGTAACACTCAATTAATCCATGCTCCAACAAATCTTTGTCTATGTGGTGTCAACCATGTGTCCTTCACATAATCAATAAATTCATTACAATCAACACACGCCTGCGCAAGTTGGTTCAACCTTTGATCATACTCAACCTCATCACTAGCCCATACAACATCCGTCCATAATTCGTCAATTTTCTTTTGTATGTCACTAGCCACATATTGTTTCTGTTTTGCACCAACATTCTTGTTAATATGAAATCTACATAGCAAATTGATCGACCTTGGAAATACAATTTCAATGGCTTTCATCAAAGCAAGATCTCTGATAACGCGAAATCATATCATTTATTTGACTCGACTTACATGAATTTATTTGCGATTATTGTTAATTTATCTTGATTTATGTTCTATTATACGGTTAATTTACTATGTTTTGTAGATTGTGGAGAATTTGGATTAAAGAAAGAAAATAAGAAGAAATGGAAGGAAAAGAGAGAAGAAAGAAAGAAATAGAGAAGAAAAGCAAAAAAGCAGACTTTGTGAGTGTGACGTTCATCACAGCTCCATGACGCCCGTCACGACCATCACGGTCTTCATGCACTATCACACTCGTCATGACCATCACGGTCGTCATGCATCAAAGATTAGAATAACGTTCAAAACAGAAGTGGCCACAAACACCCTCAACTTAACTTCTTCCTACACTTTCTCCACTAACTGCCCACTACAGGAAGTTACTCCCACTTCCTCTATAACTCGTGCATAATCTCTGGAAGTTGAAAAATGAAATATCTCTTATAAATAGGCCTTAGATTCACAGTTTTGGGGGGAGCCTTCGACGTATCAAAGTGCTGTCAAAATTCCTATTGAAGCTATTTTTCATTCTGCTGTTATTTCTTTCCATTTTCCTTTAGTTCAGAGCATTGTATTTTTTTCTGCACTTTTATTTCGCCATAGTAGAATCCTTCCGACATTGTGGAGGACTACTCAAGAATTCAATTTCAATACTACTTTCCAGGTTCTTATTAATTTAATATTTATTTTATTTCCTTCATTATGCATGTTATATCATTCTGTTATTTATGTTTACTTCCGTTTGCATTAATTACCATGTCTAGCTAATTTAGTTTTATCGGTATGTACGCAAATTAGTAGGACGAGATTCGACAATACCCGGTGCACCTTATCCTTTTTACAAACAATTTTCCGTCGTAGTTTTTAATCTAATTTTATAAATAAACCTTTGTCACAACAGTGAGAAGCTATTTACAACAGTTTTTCCATGAGAGTGGGAAACTTATTAAGGTTCGAGCCGGCATGTGAAAGCGTGGGGTTTGAACCGAATAGTAAAAACTAGGCATTGATTTTAAATAAAGCGAAAGCGCTTTAAAAAAATCAGAATTTATTTATTTTCAAAAAGTAATTTTAACCTTGAATGGGACTGCGACAACGTACATTCCGCCTTAGAATTATGACTGGAGTTAACAACCAGCGTGAGACAAAGGTCTTTAAACGAGTATTTTCTCCTAAAAACCATTTGCAAAAACTAAAAAGCACCGGTGACATGTCGAATCCCCGATAACTAAGGCATTACATACCGATATCCCTTTACCGCTTTTCCCTTAAAACTAATAATCTTTATTTCCTTTGTATTAAATTTCATTCGCATTTAACTTTCCGAATTCCATTAGTCTTAGCTTTACGTCGTAACAATAGATAACGGTAGGTTGACATTGGTCTCTGTGGGTTCGACAATATTTTATATTACTTTGATATTTCCGTGCACTTGCGGACGCATCAAGTTTTTGGCGCCGTTGCCGGGGACCAACAGTCAATATTGTGATTCCGTTGTTGCATAGTATAGACTAAGGCACTCTTATCTCAATTACTATGTATAACCCAAATTTCCCTTATAACTACCACCCCCAATATTATAACTACCACCCTCAATATTTTGAGGAACCACAAGATCCGCTTAAGTCTGACCTTGAAATATTATTGGAGGATTTCAATACGATGCACTCTCACCCAAATTCCCTCTACGATTACCACTCCCAATATTCTGAGGAAACGCAAAATTTCGATACATCCAACCTTGAACTATTACTAGAAGAACTCAATGAGACGCTTACTCACTCTAGGATAGAATCTATGATGGAGCATTTTGTGGAGACACAAACTCTCCAAAATGAAGATTTTAGAAAACAACATCTCCAAATTAATGAAAATATTAAGCAAATGAGCATTGTGGTCGATTCCTTCGCGACTCACAGCGAGGCTTTGGAGACTCAAACCTCCTTGCTTACACAAACACCTCTAGGATCCTTCCCTGAGAGCCATGTGAATGTTGTAACAACCAGTAATGAAGAATAAATAGAAGATCATAGGGAGAGTGATGATGAGTCTGAGGAGTGTTTTGGTGAGAAAAGCATACATATTGAGGAAAATCCACCGACACCACCCGAAAGGGAGGTGGTCGAAGAGGTAGAGAAGGAAACACCTATTGTTGCTCCTCCTCCCTATACCCCACCTATTTCTTTCCCACAAAGGGTTGTGGAATCTAAGGTAGACTCCCAATCTAAAACATATGTGGAGGTATTGGAAAATATGCACACCAATGCACCTTTTTCTAAGGTCCTTCATAGAAAAAGAAAATTCGAGGACCATGAAACTAGGGGTATCATTACTGTTAAAAGGGTAAGATTAACTTTTGAGGTGGTGGATGAAATAACTAAGCCCAAATTTGAAAAACTGATACTCAGGATAGATCCAGAACCACCACCACAAGTTCAAAATAATGAACCACCCTACAGAAGAAAGAAAAGAAAAGGTGAAGGATATGAACGATGGCTTGATAAGTGGCCATGGAAACCGAAGACTATTCAAAGTTCGATCGAGGAACCATTTTCGAAAGAACCACCGTGAGTACTTGCACTCCTTAGCCATCGAGCTATCGACGTTAAACAAAGCGCTGCGTGGGAGGCAAGCCATGAAGTTTTTATTTTATGTTTCTATGTTTGTTTGTTTGAATTTGCATAAAATAAGGAAATGCACTACATGTCACGTCTCGGCCTCATCTAGGCGAAAATTCTCTAGATAATAATCCGGGAGTTGGTTCTAGAATTACACAAACGAAAGTATCTCAAAATGCCCACCGTCGAAGTAGAAGTGATCAACGAAGACATGGACATCAAGAGCAGAATCATAAAGGATTTGGTACGCAGTAGCATTCATACAGGTTCTATCTTTCCTTTTTCCACCTTTTATTAAAACATTCAGGACAATGTTTGGTTTAAGTGTGGGGGAGGAACTTTACCGCTTTCATTTTATCGCTTTTTTAGTTTGATTTATGATTTTATATTTTATTTCATATTTTTAGGAATTTCATCTGTTTTTAACGTTATGTCAAAGTATTTGCATGTGTTGTCGAGTCTTTATGCGTGATTTTCACCACTTGTTATTCAATTTCCCCAAAATTTTCAAAATTTTAACCTCCAACAAATTTTTGCTTCGATTCATGACATGGTACTCTGAGAGTATATAGCCTGTTAAAGCTATGTTAGAAAAACTTGGGAAGTTTTGATAAAATTGATATCATCCCGACACCCTTAACCCCCTAAATATGCAAAATCAATTTGAGTACCCATAATGTCGAGACCTTAAAGCTCCAATTTTTTAGTAATCTCTAAGTAGTTTATTTAAGCAGTCAGCACCATCCTAAACACACTAAGTAAGAAACCGATGCAAATAAGTGTATGATCTCTGGTTTAAAATGAGAAATTAAGAAAGAAAAAAAATATGAATAAAAAGACATGTTCCTTCTAAGTTAGGTGCTCCTCACCCGATCACTTAGCCCAAGGGTACAAACTCTTTAAGTTCAATTGATGCTTAAGCATATTTGCAGAGAAAAATGAAATAACAATGAGATCATAGTCACTAACAGGTTTACTTGCCATGAATGTGTATGGATAACGGGCTTAATGTGATTGCACTAGAATGAAATGGGGTGAAAGAGAGCATGAGATATAGGTTGAGTTATAATGGCATGATTCAGGTTGGTTTGCATAAGTAGGGAGTTTTTGAAATTGTGTCGTTACGATATCTTTGGTATGGATAATTAGTACCTATCGATCTAACATTGGCCTAGCAACCACGTATGATTAGAGTCTCATCGTGTATTTGTTTCAAATTATGCTTATTTCTCTTTACTGTGTTGGTTGATTGCTTGAGGACAAGCAATGGTTTAAGTGTGAGAGTATTTGATAACGCGAAATCATATCATTTATTTGACTCGACTTACATGAATTTATTTGCGATTATTGTTAATTTATCTTGATTTATGTTCTATTATACGGTTAATTTACTATGTTTTGCAGATTGTGGAGAATTTGGATTAAAGAAAGAAAATAAGAAGAAATGGAAGGAAAAGAGAGAAGAAAGAAAGAAATAAAGAAGACAAGCAAAAAAGCAGACTTTGTAAGTGTGACGTTCGTCACAGCTCCATGACGCCCGTCACGACCATCACGGTCTTCATGCACTATCACACTCGTCATGACCATCACGGTCGTCATGCATCAAAGATTAGAATAACGTTCAAAACAGAAGTGGCCACAAACACCCTCAACTTAACTTCTTCCTACACTTTCTCCACTAACTGCCCACTACAGGAAGTTACTCCCACTTCCTCTATAACTCGTGCATAATCTCTGGAAGTTGAAAAATGAAATATCTCTTATAAATAGGCCTTAGATTCACAGTTTTGGGGGGAGCCTTCGACGTATCAAAGTCCTGTCAAAATTCCTATTGAAGCTATTTTTCATTCTGCTGTTATTTCTTTCCATTTTCCTTTTGTTCAGAGCATTGTATTTTTTTCTGCACTTTTATTTTGCCATAGTAGAATCCTTCCGACATTGTGGAGGACTACTCAAGAATTCAATTTCAATACTACTTTCCAGGTTCTTATTAATTTAATATTTATTTTATTTCCTTCATTATGCATGTTATATCATTCTGTTATTTATGTTTACTTCCGTTTGCATTAATTACCATGTCTAGCTAATTTAGTTTTATCGGTATGTATGCAAATTAGTAGGACGAGATTCGACAATACCCGGTGCACCTTATCCTTCTTACAAACAATTTTCCGTCGTAGTTTTTAATCTAATTTTATAAATAAACCTTTGTCACAACAGTGAGAAGCTATTTACAACAGTTTTTCCATGAGAGTGGGAAACTTATTAAGGTTCGAGCCGGCATGTGAAAGCGTGGGGTTTGAACCGGATAGTAAAAACTAGGCATTGATTTTAAATAAAGCGAAAGCGCTTTAAAAAATCAGAATATATTTATTTTCAAAAAGTAATTTTAACCTTGAATGGGACTGCGACAACGTACATTCCGCCTTAGAATTATGACTGGAGTTAACAACCAGCGTGAGACAAAGGTCTTTAAACGAGTATTTTCTCCTGAAAACCATTTGCAAAAACTAAAAAGCACCGGTGACATGTCGAATCCCCGATAACTAAGGCATTACATACCGATATCCCTTTACCGCTTTTCCCTTAAAACTAATAATCTTTATTTCCTTTGTATTAAATTTCATTCGCATTTAACTTTCCGAATTCCATTAGCCTTAGCTTTACGTCGTAACAATAGATAACGGTAGGTTGACATTGGTCTCTGTGGGTTCGACAATCTTTTATATTATTTTGACATTTCCGTGCACTTGCGGACGCATCAATCTCTATCTGTCAAAATCACTTGTGGGCACAACTCTTTCTTTGCAATCAATTGTTTAAGCTTATCTAGCACCCAACAAAAAGTCTCAGTCTGCTCAGACTCAATATAAGCAAATGCGACAGCAAAAGTCAACTCGGTTGATATCATGCCAATAATTTCAAACAGAGGTTGCCTATATTTGTTTGTCTTGTAAGTGCCATTTTGTTGGTGCGGTAAAGTAGCAAGCAAAAAATATTAAGTACCCAGTTTTGTCGTCTCCATAGGGATCAGTGTGATATGAATGCCATTCAACGTTCTCCATATTTCTAAGCTCATTGTTCAAAAGTTTTGGTTTAAAAGGTTCAAGGAACCATAAATAAAAACAAGAAATATAAAATAAAGACTGAAATATAAACGGAGCCTTGTTGGGATTGGATTTCATCAATTGATAACACATGCATTCTTCTGATCAAATTAAACACAACGCAATCATTTGTCTAATATCATCACGTATCACCCACGACGAAGCTTATCTCTAACGCATTGTCGAGAGACCAACCATGTTATCTCATTGGTGATATCTCATCCAACAAAAACACAACACAGAGCATTAAGAACTGATACTAATGCAAATGTTAAGCCTAAACCTATCTCTAGCATTTAGGACCTAACAAGTAGTCATCCTAGATCCAGATCTGAAAAGTATATCTCTATCACGATTCAAATCAAATATAAACAGGTAAGCAAAGACGACACCCATATCGGATAAACGATTGTTTTGCATAAAACACAATGATCAAAATACGTACACACGTTTAACCCTTTTTTACATGTATTCATCTAATTTTTCAAATGGTTGTGAACATCGTACTTCATCACTATTATCACGCACCCACACAATATCGTATTGATCCTACCCATGCTACTTAATAAACACTACACCATAGAAGATAAAATGAATATCAACATACAAAACCATGTCAAAAGTTTGTTCATTGATAAAAGAAAATATGAGATCAAAGATGTGAAATGGTTTTGTCAAGACCCACAAATAAGAAATCAAAGATAATCAATCAACAGAGAATCCAAACTAGTTCATAAACATAAATTAGATGAAATACATAAGGTATCAAAAAATTACATCCAAACCCCAACAAGAGATCAAAGATCTTACCTCTTCCCTCTTAGGGTTTTGTGTTTCTCTCTCTAAAATAGATGAAGAGAGATAAGTTCTGATGTACAAAATGTTACATAATAGATTGTTGACCTAAAAAGTAATAAAAACACTTAAATAGAACATTCAGGATCTGTCATATTCGCCTAGCGAACAATAATTTAGGCACGTGAGGTGCCTCTGAACAATCAAACCGCCCCTAAGATATATCCAAATATTCGCTAGGCGAGCAATTCTTCACCTAGCGAAGCCTTCGCTGCGAGCTTCGCCTAGCGAGTTTATGGTCCTTTCGCCCATGCCTCAAGTCTGGGAGTGTTCGATAGAGCTTCACTACCACTTAGCCTAGTGAGTCCTTCGCTTCATAGTTCGTCTAGCGAAATTTATGATGTTCTGGAGGGAGCTTTGCTAGCAAGTTCGCCTAGCAAACTTTGTAACAGCCCAATTTTCAGCAATTGATTATTTGTATTAATTAATTGGTTTATGAGATTTATTGGATTTATTTAATTTATATGAGTTAATGGATTTAACTTATATATTCTATTTGGTAGAATAAGGTGGATTTACTAGATATTCTCTAATTAATGATGAGATGGAATATTTTATGAGAAAATGAATTAGTAAATATTTTGAGAGAAGAATTATGATGAAAACAAAATAAAAGCATATAAAAGGAAAGTAGAGGGAAAGGAAAGAGAATGGAAACATAAGAGAAAGAGAAGAGAAAGAAAGAGGAAGAGGGGAAAAGAGAAGCAAAAGAGGGGAAAGCTTCGAATCATCAAGATCTGCTTCTAGCTTCCGATTAATCAAGGTAAGGGTGTGAAATATTGTTATCTTACCAATGTATGTGATTATGTATGGATTGTTTGGATTGTTTGGGTGTTTTCTCCATTTTCTATTTTAGGGCAGAGAGAGGATTAATCGGTAGAAACTGAGTTTTATCGGTTAGAATATGGAATAGATGGTGTAGATTAATCGAGAAATATTAGGCCAAGGCTACGGGAACGAGTTGGAATTGAATCGGGTGAATTCGGGAGTTTTGGAGATGTTGGACAGTTGGGATTTTCTTGTGTTCGCAGACACTCGCTAGCACCTTCGCTAGGCGAGCTGGTAGCGAACGTTCGCTAGGCAAGCTAGTAGCGAGCCAATAGCAAACGGTCCCAGACTTAGGCATAATGGATTTGAGGTGCTTTGCTGGTAGCGAACGTGGTAGCGAGGATTCGCCAGACCTTCGCTGAGCGAGTAGAGTAGCGAACGAACTCAGTGGCTTCTGTTTTCCTTCGCGGGCTTGTTCGCTGGGAGAACAGGTAGCGAGCACTCGCTAGGCGAGCGATGTAGCGAGCGTGACAGTGTTGGAATTTCTTGTTGTTTCATTTTGTATCGGTTCTTAGTTTGGTTGCGATCGACCTATTCTTATGTGAGTAACTTATATGTTGTTGTATGGTATGTTGTGGGTAGTCGTATGGCGTAAATCCTAGAATGTGGAATCGATTGTGAAAGTGTATACCTTGTATGAAATGGTATGAGATGAATGATGAATATATATATGTATTATGATATATATGTTGTGAATGCATAATAGTTGTATGCGATGTTATGAGATGAATGAATGAGTATGTTTGTGAATATGTATGCATTTCAAGAGTGTTATGAGTCATTTTGCATGTGAAGCATCATGATTGCATTCTTGTGTTAATTGATCCCGAGTAGGATCTGCAAAAACCTCGTGTGCCCTTGTAGGGTGTGAGCGATGTTTTATATTTGATCCCGAGTAGGATCTGCATAAACCTCGTGTGCCCATGTGGGGTGTGAGCGATGGTTTATAATTGATTCCACGTAGAATCTGCAGAACGATTGTGTGCCCTTGTGGGGTGTGAGTAATCAGATTGTGTGCCCGTGTGGGGTGTGAGCAATCCATAAACATTGTGTGCCCATGTGGGGTGTGAGCAATGGGTGAACATCGTAGGCCCGACGGGGAGTTACTTCGGTAACGAGCGATGGTTCCATTTGGTTCTTCAATTGAACCTGCTAAGTGAGTCGGTACCACATTTGCATCTGCATAGAGTCGTGAGTCGGTCTCTATGAGTTGAATTTATCATTTTTATATGATGCATTGGTGAAATAAACATGAATGTAGATGTTTATGTGGATTGATTGAGATTATGAATATGTGCATGATTTGTGTAATTAAGAGTTGTGAATATGTGATTATTGTGTGAAAGTATGCTTATGAGTATAAACTGTTGATTTAAGAGTTGTGAATGTGTAATTATGAATTGGTGAATAAACAATATATGTGTATGTTTATGTGGAATGATTAAAATATGTATATGTGCAAGACTCGTACTCACTGGGGTAGAATAACATGATGTTGTTCCTAGTGAGGTATAGTGTTACGGTCGTACTCACTGGGGTATAATGATAAGATATTGTTCCTAGTGGAGTAATCACTAGGTTATAATGACTATGTGTCGTTCCTAGTGAAATGATTATCGGGGTAGAATGACTATGTGTTGTTCCTGGGGGGATATAAGTGATGTACCCATAATTTCGGATGGGTAATGATGAGAATTGATGAGTCTTAAATGAGCCATATGGTATAGATATGATTGCGGTATGAAAGTATGATGTGTATGAATTGTTGAATTGAGGATTATGAATATGTGGTGATTATCCATATTTGTTATATATATATATGCATTTTGACGTATATGATGAGTTGTAATGTAATGTGGTGAGAATGTGGAATATGTGTTTTTTATACTGTGTGTACTTATATGATTATATGCATTGTTATTATGATAATATTTCCCACCCTTCTGCTAGAATGATGTCCTACATGACATCGTGCAGGTATCAAGGAGTAGCATTGCTCGTAGTTACGAGGTCGCTTTTGGTGTAGCTGTTTAGTGAGTTATTTATGTTGAGTCGAGTAATGCTCTGGTCATGTAACACTGGGAACGCTTGGGTTATGTTTCAGATGTGTATTATGTATTCTATAATATGTTTTTATATCCGTCGGAATATTATGATGTTGATCCTAGCGCCTAAGTGATGGCCTAAGTGATGTTGATTTATGTGATGAATGCAAATATTTCTTTATGAAATTGTTATTTAAATGAATCCGCTGCTACATGCAAAGTGAAATTTTGTAAAGCATGATTATTTATTGAAATATTAATGAGCATGACAGGTGGTTTTGATATTTTGAAAGTTATGTGTAATGCCCTTTTGTGAATGCATGTAAATTTTACTCTGATTATGCATATATTTTTCCGTGGGGTTTAGAAGGGTGTTACATAAGTGGTATCAGAGCAGGTCGGTCCGTCCGGTCAAGTTGTTTAATGTTGTTTGATCCCTTGTATGCGACATGTGTGTGAAAACACTGTCGATACATATTTTTTGTCTAACCTTTGTCTACAGAAGTGTGAATGATCCAAGTGGGGAAGAAGCTTGTGTTTCTTCAGGATGCTGCAAGTGTGGGGTTGTAGCTCAGTGTGTGGTTAAACGCATTTATAGTTTGGTAAAGATGGTTTATACCCCATCATGATTTACGGTTGTCTATTGACAAATTGAGGAATTGATCACCCTTAATCTCTTGTTGATAGTAGTTGGGATTATGTTGGATGGAATAAACGTGTCTTGCAAGCTTAGATGGCGTGAGCAGTGAATTGTTTGGAGTTAAGCCAAGTGTTGAAGAATTGTTTTGATGAGTCGGCGCAGGACAGTGATGAGATGTTTCATTTTGATGGAAATTTTGAGTATTTATGAAAGTGGGAAGTTAGCGGTTTGCCGATTAATTGTGGTTGTCTGGAAGTTATCCTGACATAATAGTGATATACAACCAAGATGTGAAGTGGAGTTGTGATCGACTTAGTTACGGAAACTAGCCCAGTATTGAGAGCTCCATATTATATGTCTATTTGGACAGTCAAGGAATTAAATTGATCGAGTATTTTAAGACTTGTGTCTGGTGTGTGTGCTACGGCAACAGATTGTGAGGTCGAGTATATAAGGGTAGATATTGACTCCTGGTGATTATTAAAGGAAGTAAGATGTGGACTACTATATTGGCAATTAAACCTTTAAACATTTCAAGAGTTGAAGATGTGTCGAATGGCCTTCCAAGTGTGAAGATGTTGTTTTCGTATTTTTGTCGTAACGAGAGAACCGTAACTCGGAATGGTGCACGGTTCGAAGCGCGGGAAGTTATTACAATGCTTTATGTGATGGCAAAGTAATGACATGGAATTAAGATATTTATTAATGGAATAAGTTTGGATGTTGTAGCAAGTGCGGTTCGTGTTTCCGCCGTAACTCACAAATTGAGTGTTCGTTTGGCATGAGATTTTCCATACTTAATTGAGTGAGTCAATGGTGGGGGTAATCGATGGTATTTGGATATATTAGGAGAGTATAGAGGATCACGTTGAGCATCGGGAACTGGGGTTATCAGTGTTGGAGGAGAAGTGGGGATATGTCACTGTGGAGAAAGTTCAAAGAGTTTTGGGAGAGTTGTCAACAACTCGTGTGTTGGTTTGTCGAATCCGACAGAACTAATTGTTATGTTTTGTGGTGCTTTGTTGATATGATTGGGAGATATGTTAAGTGCAACATCAGGGAGTTTTAGTTATGCTTTAAAGGCAACTTAAAGTACATAAGGGAATTATCTGACAAGTGATTTAGAGTTGGTTGTTGTTGTGTGTTTGTGTCAGAGTTTGGAGGCCTCAATTGTTTAGTTGAGATTTGAGATGGTTGGTGATCTTAAGAGCTTAAGGTATTTGTTTGATTTGAAAAAGTTGAATATGAGGCAGAGGGAAATAATTGGGACTTCTGAAGGAGTATGGTTTTGGTTGAATTACCATTCGGGTGAGACGACGTGGTAGCTGAAGTATCGAATTGGAAATTTCTATATATATCGATGATGATGGTAATGAGTTAGAACTGATGAAGCAAATTCGGGGTATGAGTTTGGTTTGTGAAGAAATTTCTTATGGAGTTGAGCTATGTATGTGGAGGCTGACTAATGGTATTCTCGATGATATTCGAGGGGGTCGGAATTCTAATTTGAGTTAAGAGATTGATAGAGTTTGTGTTCCAAATAGTGTGAGTTGGATAAGATTAATTTGGAATAAGAACAGTGAGATAGATTGCGTATCCATTCAGGTACTATGAAGAATTGTTTTGGTGACCATAGATGGAGAGAGAAATGATTGAGGTTGTATATGCTGATTAGACTTGTTGGAAGTCGAAGTGTGAACATCAGATACTGTTAGGCCTGATACAACTGTTGAATATTTCTGAATGGTATGGGATAGTATTCCCATGGATTTTGTGTCGGGTTTTCTGAAGAAGTTGAAGGAATATGATTCGATTTGGATGGTTAAGAATGGATTAACAAGAGTAACTCGTTACTTACCAGTGAAGATGAATCATTCTGTTAGATGGAAATCTGAGTTTTCCATTAAGATTTTGGAAAGGTTCGTAGACGCCTTGGATGTCATGTTGAAGTTGGACTCTGTCTAGCATCCGTGGACGGATGGGCAGACAAAGAGAACTATCTGGTATGTAGAAGATTTGTTGAGAACTTGTGCGTTGGATCAAGATGGACAGGGGATAGTTAATCATTGCTGATTGAGTTTACCTACGATAATCGCTATTATTCTAGTATCAGAATGACATCGTATGAGGGTTTGTATGGTAGGAGGTGTAGGACTCTTTTGTGTTGATGTGTGTCCAGTGAGAGTGTTGTAATCGGACCTGAGATTGTGTAAGAGACGATTGGGAAGATCAAGAGGAATCCAAGAAAATGCGTGTTTTGAGAGTTACGATAGTAACTGGTGTTGGTCGAGCTTGAGGTCTCAGAAGCACACGCCGTGTTTTGTTGATCTATATCAGAGTGGCGCAGCGGGAGCATGGGGAATAACATGTTAGACAGTTTTACCGCTATCGTTTGGAGAAATTGCATGATGTGTTCATGTGTCTAAGCTGAGGAAAGTTAGATTTGGGAGATTGGAATGTGAGAGTCGTATCCAGAGTTGTTTGAATCAAGTGACATTTTCGAGGAGGAAAATTCCTAAAGTGGGGAGAGTTGTAACTGTAACACCCCTTTTCTATACCCCAAAATAATCAAATAAATCATTTAGGCACGTATTAAAAATATCATCAGAGTATAATTAGAACATGGTATAAAAGAGGCACGTCACATTATCCATGAAATTAAAACACATATAACACCTGCTCATAAAGATATGCAACAATGGGCAACTCACAACAAGGAACTTAGCCCGTACCCACATTTCAATATTTAGAATAAAAGCGGAAACATATAAACATTGAATCACTTCGTTAACATAAGCATGAATACACCATGCAGTTTAATTCATTCCATCAGTCAAGTTTACATAAATATTCAATATCCAGATACATATACAGTGTATCCCAAAAGAATCAAACAATTCCTAGCTACCCGAATGTTACATATCAGAGCCATCTGACCAAAACAATGACGACACACATCACAAAAAGGACCTCTAGCAGACCTACTCTGCAATGCCTCATAGAGCACCTTAAAACAGCAGAAGGGTGAGAAACATTATCATAACATCAATGCATATAATTATATATATATATATATATATATATATATATATATATATATATATATATATATATATATATATATATATATATATATATATATATATATATATATATATATATATATATATATATATATATATATATATATATATATATATATATATATATATATATATATATATATATATATATATATATATATATCATAACATCAATGCATATAATTATATATATATATATATATATATATATATATATATATATATATATATATATATATATATATATATATATATATATATATATATAATTATATGCATTGATGTTATGATATATATATATATATATATATATATATATATATATATATATATATATATATATATATATATATATATATATATATATATATATATATATATATATATATATATATATATATATATATATATATATATATATATATATATATATATATATATATATATATATATATATATATATATATATATATATATATATATATATATATATATATATAGAGAGAGAGAGAGAGAGAGAGAGAGAGAGAGAGAGAGAGAGAGAGAGAGACACATCAATTGATAACACAACGCAATCATCCGTCTAATATCATCACGTATCACCCACGACGAAGCTTATCTCTAACGCAACATCGAGAGAGCAACCATGTTGTCTCATTGGTGATCTCTCATCCAACAAAAACACAACACAACATTAAGAACTGATACTAATGCAAATGCTAAGCCTAAACCTATCTCTAGCATTTAGGACCTAACAAGTAGTCATCCTAGATACAGATCTGAAAAGTATATCTCTATCATGATTCAAATCAAAGATAAACAGGTAAGCAAAAACGACACCTATATCGGATAAACGATTGTTTTGCATAAAACACAATGATCAAAATACGTACACACACTTAACCCTTTTTACACGTATTCATCTAATTTTTCAAATGGTTGTGAACAACGTTCTTCATCACTATTATCACGCACCCTCATAATATCGTATTGATCCTACCCATGCTACCCATGCTACTTAATCAACACAACACCATAGAAGATACAATGAATATCAACATACAAAACCATGTCAAAAGTTTGTTCATTGATATAAGAAAATCTGAGATCAAAGATGTGAAATGGTTTTGTCAAAACCTATAAATAAGAAATCAAAGATAATCAATCAACAGAGAATCCAAACTAGTTCGTAAACATAAATTAGATGAAATACATAAGGTATCAAAAAATTACATCCAAATCCCAACAAGAGATCAAAGATCTTACCTCTTCCCTCTTAGGGTTTTGTGTTTCTCTCTCTAAAATAGATGAAGAGAGATAAGTTCTGATGTACGGAATGTTACATAATAGATTGTTGACCTAAAAAGCAATAAAAACACTTAAATAGAACATTCAGGATCTGTCATGTTCGCCTAGCAAACAGATCCTTCGTCTAGCGAATAATAAGTTAGGCACGTGAGATGCCTATGAACAGTCAAACCGCCCCTGAGATATTTCCAAATATTCGCTAGGCAAGCAATTCTTCGCCTAGCAAAGCCTTCACTGCGAGCTTCGCCTAGCGAGTTTATGGTCCTTTCGCCCCTACCTCAAGTCTGGGAGTGTTCGTTAGAGCTTCACTACCACTTCGCCTAGCGAGTCCTTCGCTTCATAGTTCGCCTAGCGAACTTTATGATGTTCTGGAGGGAGCTTCGCTAACAAGTTCACCTAGCGAACTTGCTGTTGTTTGCATGTTGTCTTGGTTTCCTTGCCCATTTCTTGTGTCTTATTTTTCACTTGTTTTGTGCCTAATTCCTGCACAATAACACACAAATCAAAGGTACCAAGATATTTTCTCATAATGTTGCAAACCAACCAAAGCAAGAGTGGTTTTCAACACTTTTTTGACAAAAATGAGTGAAAGATGTCAACATTTGATAGATCAAATAAGCGAAATTTGGCATCTAACAGCTGTCCATAACTAACATAATAGGGAAAATATTCAACAACTTAATTGAATCTGGATGAGCCCAAAATATATCTCTAATAACTTCAGAGTCATCTTTTTTTCTACTCCAATAAACATAACCTGCATCCTCAATAAGCTTAACTAAATGTTGTATCTCACTTCTATGACCTTTTATATTTTTTCTATCATACTCTTCTGCTTGTATATTTGCATGATCCGAGTTACATTATTTGGATATTGCTCTTGCAATGAAAGCAATATATGTCTAGGTGGAACCTTTCTCTTTGTCAAATCAACAACATGTTGCTTCTGATCCGCTGTCAACCTACTAACAAATGCGTGACCTTCTAATCTATCAGGTAAATCATAGTTATGAACTACACAATTTACATCAATCTTCCATCCAGATTCATCAGTCGCTGGAATTGATCTGATTCTAAATGGACATCCACATTTTTTTTGTCACACTCTGGGTTCCAATATCAATATCTTTGTGTTTCCCACCTTTATCACATCTAAATATTAATTTGTTACTTCTTCCTCTCTTGTCTGTTTCAATATCTGAACGAGTGATGATAACCGTTACTTTATTTCGGATTCCGATCTCTTTAATCCATCTTATCATCTCTTCTCGTGTACCAAATCTTTGAGTAGTTGAAAAAACATCAAACGTATCTACGCATATCTGATCTTTATCGCATATTTGTAAAGGAATTTCTGAACCTGCATAAAATAAAAATTAAAAAAAAAAAAAAAAATACAAATGCAAACCAGAAGATTCAAGAAAAGAGCTCCGGTAGCCAAATTTAGCAAATCGGAAGACTTGTAAAAAGTGTTCCGGGTATCAGAACTCTTCAGAAAAGTGTTCCAGTAAACATCTACGAAAAAACCCAAACCGTAAGTCTTTGATAAAGTCTTTCGGTGCATAATTTGTGTAAACTGAAACTCTTTGCCAAAATCTTTCGGTTTGGAAAAAACAGCATACCGAAAGTCATTTTTAAAGTATTCCAATAAACTCGTTTGATAAATTTCTCGGAAGTCTCAAAAATCTGATACAGTAAAAAATGAAAAAAAATACAAAAATAAAATTGATATATTTTTAAAATTATAAAAATATGAGTATAAGCGTAGAGAATGGGGTAAAATCTTCTCCGATATAAAAACGCATAAGTCTTAGATGAACAACAATAACACATTACTAATTTAAATAATATCGAAATCTACTTGCCATTATACTAATGAGAACAAAATAATTAAATCCACATAGCGCGGGTGATTTCTCCAATGGCGACTGCTTTTCTCCCTCTCATTCTTAACACTTCCGCTCCCTCCCAATTTACCTTCCAACCTAACACAATTCCAAACCCTAATTTCACTTCTCTGAATCCCAAATTCAACAAACCCTTATCACGTTCCACCTCTTCCCTTCGCGCCACAAACCAAGATTCCAACCCTCAAACTCCACAAGGTTATATCTCTATCTCTCTCGCTCTCTACCTCCTTGTTAATCTAATTTTCTAGTTAAGCAATTTTCTCTTCACATTTTCATCATCAGATGCCGAAGTTGATAACTTGGGAGTTAAAGCTGCTCTTTCCATCTTGAGATTCTACAAAAGTAAGCATTTTTTAGTAAATTATGGAACTTTACCGGAAAAGACCAATTCATATTCCCAAATACTCGTTGAGTGTTGTTATGGGATGTTATATTTTTCAGTAATAGATAAATGTTACTTGTATTATGCTATTTTAGTTGTCAAAATTTCAACTCTAAACTTTGTTCTCATGATATTTCGAGTGTCCTAGTTCAATCAATTAAGTGTATGTTTGATTTTACGTTTGGAGCTCTAAGAATTGATTTTGACATGTTTGGTTGCTCGCTAGTAGAATTGATTATAATTTCTATAATTGATTCTACTTGAAGCTAGGATTTGTAGCTTTTGAGTCTAAAATCTAAATGCGATTTTTACACCGAAATTTAGTGTTCAACTCTCTTTAAGAGAAATTTATCCAAATATAAATTACTTTACCTTCAACTCACTTTTAGACAAAATCAATTTATTTGAAATCAATTATCTTCACTGCAGAACCAAAAAACCAAATCCATGCTTAGACTCTTTTAGATAAACAACTTAATTAACATATATTAAATAAGTGCTAATGTATAAGCTATTTCGATAAAAATAAGACAAGGACTTAACTACTTTCATATAAGTTATGCAGGAGAGCTTATGGAGTTAGTTAAGCTGAAAACACAGCTTATGCCCATTTCATAAGCTGTTTCTATAAGTTCTGAGAAATGGGTGTGTAACTGAATGAACAGTAAACCATCTTTATATTGGATTGAGCATCTGTGTAACTAAGTATCCATTTCTGTTAGCCTTTGATGTGACAATTAACTGTCTAACCATCTTTTTAGATGCTAGATGAGGGTGTTTGTTTGACAGATACATTTCATAATAGGTCTGAGACCGACGTTAGCATTTGGTACCGGGCCAAGATTATCTCGAAGAAAAAGTAAAACAAGAAAAAAGACAAGTTGTTTTGTTCGAATCGGATGTCAAAAGTTATCTTCACTATAGCGGGCCCTTTTAGGAATTTGAGTCATTATATCATCATTATGTCTTGATGTTGTTTTTGTATATGTAGGGGAAATTTCGCCAATCTTGCCGAGGAGCTGTCGTTACGTTCCAACTTGCAGTGAGTATTCTATGGAGGCATATAAGAGGTACGGTGTTTTGAAGGGTACAACTTTGACTGTGTGGCGTCTGTGTCGTTGCAATCCTCTTGGTAATTTACCAGTAACTTTGAATTGGCTTAACTGCATAATTATGATTTCAGTTCTGAATAGCATCTACATTTTTTGTTTTGAATGTAATAATTAAATTCCTTATACGAATTCAGGTGGGTCTGGATATGATCCTCCAAGATGGTTTGGTGAGATTAGACAAGGGGAAGAACTTGACGATTGATTAGGCATATTTTGAATCGGTAAGCACTGCAAACTGAGCATTTTATAAACTGAAGTTACTTGATGTGCTATTAGTTGTTTTTCCATCTGGTTTCTTGTATCACTTTGTAACAATGCAAGAGAAGTTTTGTTCTTGGTTCTTACCACATTAGGAAAATCAGACCAGGAAGAATGTTAGCCGAGATTGGAATAATGTTGATAATGATAAAATAAAATGTCTTTCATATTTGTACTGCAAAAGAAAATATGGTATGAAACCTGAACATCTCTGTTCATCTTTCAATATCATATGCTAGTAGTACTTCGACAGCTACCCTTTTCAGTCCAATATGGGAGTTCATCTACCTAAGGAATGTCTTATATTGGTTATGCCAATCATACTGAGACACATAATTGGTTTAGAGTGCCTCATATTATAGGAATATTATAATTACTATGTTTTTATCACTTTCTTATTGTGTGAAATCCCACACTGGCCCCACTAAATAGACTAGGCCCGCGCTTGGCATTACTACTAGCATTTCTCCTTGCTAATACTGCTAACAATTAAGATTTGATAGGCTGTGCTTGAAAGATTCATGAGAAGGAGTAGTTCTTACTACTGGTTAATTACTTGTTCTTCGTCTTGCTTCCCATTCTAGTTTAAATTCCACAAATTCTCCGTGAAATGGCATGAACCACTTCGTAGATAAACCTAAGTCCCCCCATTTAAATAAGATAATACTTGAAAAAAGTTTATAAAAAGTGACACCCTGCAATTTACAAGGCAGTTTTGTAAGGATGATTTAAGCCTAATATCTAATATAGTATAAGAGTTTATCTATTCGGGCCAATCCAATAGTGCTGAGTGTGAAGGGTGTATTGGAAAAAACATTACTCCTAAATTGAAAAGAGATAAGGCCTAAAAAATGTTCTTAAAAAGTGAAATCTTTTACCTTACACACTGGTTTTGTAAAGATGAGTTAGACTCAAAACCCACTAATAGAAAATTATTAACATACAATAATTATTTAATTCACCTGAAAATAACAAGAATCAGAAAGGATGATTGGAAGGCTGTGTTGTGGTGGTATGTTAAAAATTTGCATGACACCATTAATATAAACAAAAAGTAAGGATTGCTGTAAACTGTATGTGGATTCCTTGGTTTCAAACAGGGGATGGAGGGATTTGTTATAGTTGATGAGTCCAGAAAGGAGATCTTTACATCTCGCAGTGTCATATTCTATGACTTGCAATTTCCATTTCACAATACATAAACAGCCAACCCTTAATCTATTCATAACCCTCCTATATACCTTGATGAACCATTCATATTGGAATCAGTTTCTCCTTCACCTGAATCTAGAAGGTCAACCGGCAAATATTTCTCAGCTTATCTCCAATCCATGACTATATGTGCTAGTTATCCACTGCGAACCCTCTTTCAAATTATTGTCCTATCACCACATTTTCTCCCTTCACCTCAAATACACTCTGTCCCTTTCCACTGAGATTGAACCCTGTACTTATGCAGAGGCCAGTAAACTTTTCAGCTGGAAGAAGGCTATGCAATACGAGTTAGATGCACTTATACGCAATGGGACTTAGAGTTTTGTTGATTCTCCTCCTGGTGTTGGTAACAAATAGGTTTACAAAATCAAATGCTTTATTGATCCATCTATTGAAAGATTTAAATCTAATCTAGTTGCAATGAAATACAACAACAAAGTAGAGGGATTGTATTTGCTAGACACTTCCTCCGCTGAATTCCAATCTAGCTGGAGTGTTATCAAATATTTGCAATTGCGGGACTATGGCAGATATACATTGTGGTTTTCGAGCTCGCCGCAATAGTATATTCTGCCATAATTAGTTAATTGTAACACTGGTTAGTAGTAACAACTAACCAATTACGGCAGCATATACTAGTTAATTACATGTAGTAATGTACAAGTATATAAGCTCAGATTGTATTTAGATTGATTGATTCACAGCTATATACTTGAGAAAGTCAAACTGTTTTCCCCCTTCTCTTGTACTATTTTGGTAGACTTTATGTTGAAAGATACTATATTATTTCCATTTATCATTAATATTATTATAATAGTTTTATGTTTATTTTATTTTTCCTTATGTCTCTTGAAATTACTGAGGTGATTAGATTGATTGTATTTTCTCCTATAAGAAGAGCACTTTATTTATAATATAGTACTACAAGTCTACAACCAATATTATTCATAACAACTTATTTAATCTAGCGATTTATTACATCTAAAAAACAAAAAACTACATTTATTCCATCTAAAGTTGAGTAATCAGCTTTAGCTTCTCCTCAATGTTTTATGGGGCTTCCTTAAGCAGTTACTGTTGTCTCCTTAGCAAGGTTCTCAGTGTAAACCACTTCTGATTTTACGTCTGCCTCCCATAGATCAGGCAGTGCCTCAGTAAGGTTATGGATGCTTTCCAATGCATAATCCGCACCTTGAACTTTTTGCGATCTACCGACCTGGATTTCGCAATCAATAAGTAGTTCATATAAGTTGTGACTCGTCGAAAGGCATCATATGGTTACTAGTCGTGTTGTTATATAAGTCATTAGCGATGTAGCGTATCTGAATATGAATAGATTACTAATGTAGTACAAAAAGTTGTCAGTTCACGGATCTATAGCACAACTGCATAGCAGAATTTGAATAAATTGCTGTTTTCTGCGATTGACAACATTGGTTACTAGAATCAAAGTCCATCTCTAGTTTCTACTGCAAACCAAAAATTTCCAATGACTTACCAGCACAGTGTCAAGTCCCAAACGTTTTCCAGCTTGAATGTTGCGGACACTGTCTTCAAAGAACAACTGAAAATGACATATAAAAGCATAGGAAAATTTAGCAAACATATCAAATAAAAAGGTAGCAAAGTTAGATCATAAATGGCGATTTTCTTACAGTTTTATGTGGGTTAATGTTGGCTATGTTGAGAGCCAATTCAATGGCTTTTTCTGACGGCTTGCAAACAACCGGTGTCTTTGGCAGGTTTCCACTGGGATTTTCCTGAGCAAAGTGGCTTATGATGTCAAAGATCCGAGAGTTGCTTGCTCTATTACTAGTTTCCAGCTTAGTAGCACTTGTTGAGCCTGCGAACTCAACGTCATCTTCATCATCAGTGACACCGCTCTTGTTGATTGGATTAAGAGTCTCGAAGCATATAATTCCTTCAAAGCAGTCTTCTAATCCAAGTATGTTTAGTGTCTTAAGAGCATGAACTTTGTCTGCATTTGTGAAGATCTATCGACAAAAACAAGAGAAGCAATAGTAACAGTTAGATCATATTATATTATACACCTTCTGCAACCTTATTCTACGAGTAAAAGTTCATTTTGGTCCTTTCGATTATAAACTTACGAGTTTCCTATAGGGCAGGCTCTTCAACATGTTCCTTAGAACCGGGTCCGGTTTCAGGTTCTCATAAGGTAATCTCCCATGAATAAAACTTCAAGGATAATAAACTCAATAATCATTTTAAGTTTCGACCATTTCAAAAAACACACATGGGTTAAACATACCTGTGATATTCATCATAGTCAAATTCATAACCAATTGCCTGAATCATAATGAAACAATGAACATATTTTCAGCATATTTAGAATTTCTAACTGAAAACTTCATTTAATATGATAAGATAAGGATACTATGTAATCATACCCTTAAACCTGATAGAGTTGTTCCATAGTTCTTGTAAAGAAGGTTGCATAAGTCATCCGTTTTACTTGGTTCTATGCCAAGCTTTTCAACCATGTAGGCTGAGATCAATGAAATCAATGTACCATTCATGTTAAAACACATTAATAATACTGAAAAAATAATGTGAAATAAGACAATTATTACGCAGAGTTGCTTACCTTCAAGATTTTTCAGAATTGCATCTGCAAGACCAGAACTGAGTGGATACAAAGTATCGTCTAAATCTGCAGAACGATATCATGGTTACATTTGTAATTTGCATGAAAATGAAAATGAAAATTTCAATATGGTACTTGAAAAATGTTACAAATATTGCATTACTTACCAAAAAGAAGGCAATCATATTTTTGGTTTTTTGCAAAGTGGTCCTCGTGCTCCATTTCGTTAAAACCTTATGCATAGAACACGCGGATTAAAAATCAAATGAAGAGGAAAATATAAAGAATGTCATGCATGGGAAATATAGGTGAAGCCATTAGCTTACCAGAATGGTTGATGATTGGTAAGGGCAGATAAGAAGATGATGGTTGCATGGTTCTTGAGTATACAATATGCAAGCAATTTTGAAGTACTAGTCTATGAATCTATGATCAATGATCAACAATGAAACTCTTATATAGCAATTTTAAAATTCCCTATAAGAAAGTGGATTGTGATTTTATTGATAAAAAGTGTTTTTTCTTCATGCACATATGGAAACAAAATCTGTTTTTCTTAAATTCAAATAAATAATAATCTATTTTTCTTTTGTAAAAAAAAAAATTAAAAGGAGAATATGCCTTTTGTATTAGCAAACAATGAATTTGTTACATATTGCCACCTCACAAATTGCAACTCTATTACTTTTGGTAAGAAGACCATAAGACAACCTATGAATGTAGACATAATAACGTTGTAAGTTAGGATTATACTATGTATATTCCATTATCAAGTTGGTAATGTGGAAAAATAGAACTTAACTGCAAATTCACTTCCACAATTGAATCATTAATGCCACGTATATCCCTCACACTTCATAAAAATTTGGATAATATCTCACTTTTTTTGTGGATAATTAAAATGACCATATTAAAGTTTTGACTTACCTACTTTTTTATAAAAAAATTTATATACATTGTTTCTACTAGAAAATTATATGTGCATTGTTTTTGTTACTCATTTACATACATTTTAATATTATATAATATCTTATTATATAGATTATTCTTATAAAATTTTGCTAAAATCTAAAAGCAATTAATATATTATTAAAATAAACAAAAGACAACAACGTAAACAATAATATACATTGGTCTAAAAAATAATACATATACAAATTTTCTCTAGAAACAATGTATATAATTTTGCTAAAATCTAAAAGCAATTAATACATACATATGTAGATTATTCTTATAAAATTTTGATAAAATCTAAAAGCAATTAATATCGAACCGGATCAAACCGGTCGGTCGAATTGGTTGAGTTAAAAATCTGCGGAATTATCGAACTAATTTAATTGTTGAATAAGATAACTTATCAAATAAGTGAGAATTAATTAGAACCAATTAAAATCGACAAATTGACCGTTTTAAAAAACTGACCGATTAAATATTATTTTTCATTAAAACATGGTTTGTATAGTTAAAAAAAAATGTAAATGTAAATAGACTTTTTTAGAATAACTTTCTTTTATTAGAATTAAATTTATTAAACAGTGAATTATTTTTTATTCAATTTATATTATAATCTGTTTAAAATTTATTTGAATGTGTATTTTGTTTGTGTAATAACTACGCTTAGAATTGGAATTTAAATAATAAATTTATAAAATCATGGTATTTTAAAATTTTAAAATTTTAGAAGTGTAATTTGTTTTAAAGATCGAGCCACTCAGTTTGATCAATTTAATAACTATATAATATTGTTATAAATATCAGTTTATTTAATTAAATTATTCGATTTATTCTGATTTAGATGTGCAGTTCGACCAATAATACAGTAATTTCACGAATAAATCATTAGTACCTTCACAATTTGACGATCGGTTTGGTTTTAAAACTCATTAATATATTATTGAAATAATTAAAAGATAACCAGCTTCAATGTTCACGCGTGAGGGTTGAATGGTAGACTCTACCTCCCCTTACTATGACATGCATTTGGTCCAAAGCTATGGTAGACTCTCCCACACTCTATGACATGCATTTGGTCCAAAGCCATGATAAACACACACACACGTAGATAGTGTTTATCGTGCCATTCTTCATAAAAATGTCACCTCACTTTATTTATCCATGGTGAATTTTGCTTTCATTTTTCCATTTACTTGAAATTTCACCATGGTAGTCCCACCAATTCTAGGTAAGAAGAGATCAAAATAATGTCACTAATGCTAATCCCTTTAATATTAGAGCTATTAGAACTACTATCATAACTCATGAATATCATTATTAAAAAATCTCCAATTAACATTTTCATGCACTCACCTCAAACTCTCACAATAACACTTCCACAACTTCAACTTTCCTTTGTGGGTATCAGACTCTACTACGTTACTATGAATGTCACAATCTCTAAGGAGTATCATCTTTTAAATAGTAAAGAAAAAAAAATCCAAAGAGTGCAAAAATACAATACATGTGGTAGGACTTTGTGAGGTGGTGAGAAAAATTGTGGGCTGAAGAAGCATTTGAAATGGAAAATAAAATATTGCTATGGGAAAATTATAACATTTCAAATTTATTAATTGTTTTATTTTGAATTATT
Organism: Lathyrus sativus; assembly: GCA_963859935.3. NCBI lineage: Eukaryota > Viridiplantae > Streptophyta > Magnoliopsida > Fabales > Fabaceae > Lathyrus > Lathyrus sativus. The sequence goes on from OZ012741.1 coordinate 21,337,487, forward strand.
GATGATTTACGATGATTTTTGGTGTTTTATTTAATTATTAGATGTTGGTGCGATTTAAAATAAATGATCTAAATGTGTGTTGTTGGGGGTGTAATAGAAATAGTAGGGTGCGGTGAGACGATAGAGTAAGTTAGAAAATGATTGTAATAATTAGAATTTTATTTATTATTATTGACAAAATAAGAAATTGAAGAGAATAGGAGTTTGAGCCAATTGTGGAATTCGAGAAGAGTTTGTGGTAAGAAGAGAGAAGTTACTATATATTTTAAAAGTTGGGAGAAAAGTTAGGTTTTGAGAGATTTTATCAGTACGTGAGATTGGAGCAAAAGAGACAAAGAGGGATAGAAAAAGCTAGAGGTTAAAGAAGAAGGTCAAAGGCTTTTGCTGGAGATCAGGTAAGGGTGAAAACTTGTTCCAATATTAAAGGGTATGGTAGAAGGGTAAAATGGAGGAATCCTTAACCTCTTTAGGGTTGGGTGTTTTTATTAATAATTTTGAATTGAGATGATATGATGGTTGTTATATGATTATTATATGATGAATTTCGTGTGCCTTATATGTGCGTATTTTTTTCTGTTTGGATGATTGAACTTATATCCACCATTGTTGCAATTTCGAAAGTTTTAGGCATAATCTTAAAATAATGATTAGATGATTTAATTGGGTTAAAATTATAAATTAACTTGAGATAATTAGAGTATTGCATGAGTTGTAATTTTATGAGCGTTTGTGTTTTTATGAAATCGAAATCGGAGGTTCGGAAGGCCTCTAACGATGTTAAGATGTTGAGTATTATTCCTATGCCTACTGTGTTGGTGAAGTTTTTGTCCATACATTCGGTTAATAAATTGTTGACATATCTCGACGATTTTGGTCATAAATTTTATTTCGCATGTGCGATTTTCAGGTCATTTGAAGCATTAGAAAGTTATCGATCAGACCTATAGCATGGTAGTGATTGTTGATATGTTTGAATATTATTCATGTGCCTACTATGTTAATAAATATATTGGGTTATATGTTTGGTTAATGAATCATTGCATTTTTGTAATATCGTTATGTGATAACTATGTTGTTATGTTGTTGATGTTAAGATGTTGATGAGTTGCTGTTGTGTGTTGATATTATTCACGTGTTAACATGAATTGGTTCTTGCATGATGAATGATGTGATGCATAAATGATGAGATGTGTGTGGGGATCCTTTCGATGAACCTTGTTGTGTTAATGCATGCTATTTGAGAGTCAGGCATCTTGGAGTACGGGCTTCGGTCCAATTTTGGTGAGCCTCGATCCTATGCTGATTGATTAGGTGCGAGTAGAAAATTCTTATTATGGGGGGGGGGGGGTTCGTGAAGCATTATATATGCTGATGGTAACGAGTTTTGGTGAGCCTCGATCCCTTTATGATGAATCGGGTGCGAGTAGCTAATTCCAATTATGAGGGATTAGTGAAGTGTTACCTATGGTGATGGTAGAAATTTTGGTGTGCTCCGGTTCCAAGAGGAAATCAATCCAATGGTGGGGATCATGGAGTGAGATGAACCTGAGTGTTCATGTTTGGTACCACATGCATGTCGAGTCGGTGTTGAGTGTATTGTATAAGTGCTGCATTTGTATTTGTTGTTCTTGATGTGCTGTTGGATGAGGTTTTGTTGCATATTATGTTAATGATAATTGATATGTGGTTTTGTAGGATAATGATAATAATTGAGACTTTTTCGTGTATGATGTTGATTATGATTTGGATGTGAGAATATGATATATTGTTGTGCATGATTGTGTAGATGGTGTACTCTATTCTTCACTTTATACCATTTATTATTGAAATAAATTCTCACCCCTTATGTTTGAATGTTGCCTTTACATGAGCATCGTGCAGATACTCAAGAGTAGCATTGCTGAAGTAAGTGGAAGGTAGCTCTTGGAGTGGCTTTTAATAGTTTATCGTTTTCTTTTTTAGGGTCTTGCTCTGACCACGTAACATCGGGCTGGGAACGTTTACTTTCTCTTCTTATGTCATATTTATGTTGAAGCATTATAACTATGTGGTTGTTGAGCTGATTTATTTAAATTCTTTTATTTTTTATGGAAGTTGAAGTTGATACTAAATGGTATGACTGCAATATGGCTTTTAATTGCTTTAATTATGATTCTGCAGCGATGATACCCTAAGTGAAGGTGAGCATGCGATGACAGGGGTTTATGTGAAATTTATGACCCGTGTTACGGAGCGTGATATGTTTGCTGTGAGTGACATCCTTTGTGGTTGTATTTTCATTAAATTATGCATTAAAATTGTATGTGGGGTTTAGGGTGTTACAAAGTGGTATTAGAGTAGGTCGGTCCATCCGGCTAGGTTGTTTAATTATGTTTGCTCCCTAGTATGTGACATGTATGTGAGAACACTGTCGATGCTTGTTTTGTTTTCCATTTGCATGTTGGGAATGAAACAAGTGTACGAGAAGCGAATGCTTATCTTGGATGTTCCAAATGTAGAGAACTCGAACATCACGTTGCTGCAAGCGAGAGTGTGGTGTTGGCTAGCTTGACTATTTTAAGAATGTTGTGATTTTCCCAAAGCTGAAGGAAGGTCGGATTCGAGGAAGGTGTCAGTTAGAAAAATGGTGTGATTCTCGAGGGAAGAAGGTCAGGTGTTCTTGTTGTTCATTTCCTTGTGAAGGGGAAGACGATGCTTTGGCTAAAGATGAGTCAATGTTGTGATAAGTATCTTGACGTGTTCCCTAAGGATATGTACGACTTGTATTTTGTTGGAACGAGTTGACATTATTCTGGGATGAATTGGTTGGAGTTAAACCAAATGTTTACCAATTCTTTTGATAAATTGGTGCAGTGTGTCGCTGATTGCAAGAGCTCAGACAATATCAAAGCTATGTCGTTCCTGACACTGAATATGCTATGGATTTGAGATTCCTATCTACCGACCAAGTTGGGATGTCTTTAGGGAGAACGATCGGGTATTGTTGATGTTGTCTTCTCCGAGAGTAGAGAGCAATGTGACGGCTAATGTTATGCCAGTGGCATGTGATTCCTGTTGTTTTCCTGAAGATATCTGTGACTTACCTCTAAAGTGTGAATCTGAGTTCAATGGAGTTGAAGAGTTGACGTTTGTATCATCTCAGAAAGTGAGAAAGTCTGTGAAGGATAGGGCACAAGTGGATGTGATGTTAGCTTCGTTTGAAGCCAGAGGCAAGGGAGTAGTTTGTGATATTCCTGCATTGTGTCAATTTCTGGAAGTGTTTCCTAAAGACATAAATGATTTTATGCTAGAGCGTGAAGTGGATTTTTCTATAGACTTAGTACCTGGTACTAGTCCATTGTCGATGAATCTTTATAGAATGTCTGCTTCAGAGTTGGGTGAATTGAAGAAGCAACTAGAAGATCTTCTTGAGAAAAAGTCTGTTCGTCCGAGTGTTTGGTCGTGGGGGTGCGTTGGTGCTGTTAGGGAATAAGAAGGACGATAGTATGAGCCTATGTGTGGAACATCTGAGAATTGTATTGCAAACATTGAAAGAGAAACAGTTGTATGAAAAGTTTCCCAAATGTGAGTTCTGGTTAAGAGAAGTGAGTTTCATTGGTCATGTGATTTATAGTGGTGGTATAGTTGTGGATCTATCGAAGATAAATGTTGTGTTACAATGGGAGACTCCGAAGTGTGTCACTGAGATTAGAAGTTTTCTTGGATTGGCTGGTTAATACAGGAAGTTCATTGAAGGTTTTTCAAAGTTAGCATTTTTGTTAACTCAGTTAACTCGAAAGGGTCAAGCCTAGGTTTTGGATATGCATTGTGAAGAGAGTTTCCAAGAACTCAAGAAGAAGTTGACGTCTGCTCCAATTTTGATTTTTCCAAATCCAAGTGAGTCTCTTGTTGTATATTGTGATGCTTCAAAGACGGGTCTAAGAGGCGTGTTGATGCCAAACGATCAGGTTATAGCTTATACTTTGAGATATTTGAGAGTTCATGAAAGGAATTACCCTACACATGATCTTGAGTTAGCAGCAGTGGTATTCATGTTGATGATTTGGAGGCACTTCCTGTTTGGCTCCAAATTCAAAGTGTTCAGTGATCATAAGAGTTTGAAATATTTATTTAATCAGAAGAGTTGAATATGAGGTAGAGGAGATGGCTTGAACTTCTGAAGGATTATGATTTTGATTCGAGTTATCATCTAGGTAAAGCTAATGTTGTAGCTGATGCGATAAGTATGAAGTCTTTACGCATGTCGATGTTTATGGTTTGTGAGTTATAACTGATTGAGAAATTCATATATATGAGTTTAGTGTGTTAAGAAACTCCTAACAGTGTGAAGTTGGATATGTTGAAGCCGATGAGTGTGTAATACCCTAATTTTTACCCCTAAGATCCCACTTTTTATTTGCATAATTACATACGCAAACAAGATCGTACTTTATGGTTCTCACACCCCTGTTGTTTCTTACTTGCTTTATGTTTGTTTCTGTTTACTAACCTCTAACCAAAATACCAAAAATATTTTTACAATTTTGCTTGTTTCTTCTTCTTCTCTGTGTGTTTAGGGTTTTGCAAGGAGATTGATGGCAAGGACATTCATTCAAGTCTAGATCAGATGGAAGTTTGACCTCATCTTGGTCAAACTATGAAGAGTTTGCTTTACTTATAAGTTACCCATGGTAGTGGGCTATTTTCTCAGGAAATGCGATTGTTCAAGGTCAAATTGTCTTGTGTTGAAGTCCATTGGTTTATCAAGCAGGGTTCTATGAGAAGTTTGGCCCATAAACTCAGAGAGTTATGTCAAAGATCAAAATTGAGGGCCGATGTGGTACATGAGTAATCATGTTCATTTTTATCAGAGGTGTGTGGAAAATAGTCAAGTTGGTGTTATAACGAAATCGAGAGTTCATACTACGAAGCCTTGACCAAAAGCTTTGCTCTAGCCAATACAAACTCCAACAACCTCATTTGGGAATCCATGTGCTCATGCACACGTATGCTAATTGTGAATTTTTGATGAAACTTGTTAAATGGTTACTAATATGTCACGAAAACCCATAAATGTATTGAACAATTATCATCATGGATTTTTTGCGAAAAAAACAAGGTTCCCTTGGAAGGCCCCAATACATTTCTTATGGTGAGAAAACATGTGTACTAATGATATTTTGTCAAATGATGGTTCTGCATATGCTATTTTGTCCCTCTGGAAGACTGTATGTTGATTCTGATAGTTGGCAACGACTTATGTACCATTTTATTGTACCAAAGCTAAGGACTATTTTGCAAGATGAATTTCGAGTGAGCAGGCAAAATGAGACTGAGGGCATATGCTGCTGCACAAGGGGTGCAGGCGGATAAAATTATATTCACAGATGTTGTAGCTGCAACATAAAAAGCCTTTTCACGACTTAAGCCTCGAAATACCGAAAGAAAACGGCAGGGTCAAAAGCAAAAACGCATGGCACATACAAGCTGGTGTCTACATATGAGCTTCAAAATAAAGGTTTCAAAGTGGAAAAGTTTCATCACAATATACTGGTATGAAATGCGGAAAAAAAAACATAAAAATGCAGCACACATTCCGAAATAGCTGCTTTCATCGAACAGGCTCTTGCTAGGATATTTTGGTAGAGAATTGCTTTGGATTTGAGTTTGAGCCTTATGCTAAGAAGTTGTTGATGAATGCTCAGTTGAGGCACAAGATCTTTTGTGAAGAGTTTGTTATAAAGGCGTTTTGTGAAGCTGAGAAAGCATATAGAGGACAGATGCGAGCTAGTGGCGATCTGTATTTTGCAGCATTGTTTGGAAACTGCTGTGTTGTTGGCTTTTGATTGGTGCGAATTCAACTGTAGTTGCTGCAAGATTTTTGCATGATACATTTGATGATGCTTTTCTCACTTGTGATTATATATTTGGGATATTTGAAGCTGAAGTTGTTGATTTAGTTAAAGAGGTTTCTAAACTGAGTCACTTAAGCTGGCTCGAGACAACAACACAACTAGCAGGTATGTGGAAGCCCTGCTGCATGGGGATTACGGGCTACAAATTGTTAGCCAGTTGCTGGTGGTCTATCATATCCTACTGGACTGTCCAAGCCTAAGCCTGATTTTATTAGCAGCACACTACCCTTTTTCCTCTACTGCTGCAAGCACAAATCAATTTTGGTGGAAAGCATGCGGTTGAATTTAGAGAATGTTGAAAATGCTATTTTTTGGTGGATCCCATAATTTTGACGGGCCTGCAATTGGAGAAATGGCTGTAGAAGCATAGTTGTATGAGGAAGCATTTGCAATTTTCAAGAAGTTCAACTTGAATGTTTAAGCAATCAATGTGTTGATAATATATGTAGCAGTTGTTGAGTTTGCTTTCGGAGTTGAAGAAGATGCTGTTTGGAGTCAGGTTGTGAAGACTCGACTCAGGGATGGGTTTGTAAGCAATGCAATTAAGTCATTTATACGAGCAAACGATACTACGCAATTTTTGGATGTTATCCGTGCTGCTGAAGATGCCAACGTTTACCATGACTTGATCAAATATTTGTTAATGGTAAGACAGAGGGCAAAAGAACCAAAGGTTAATGGCGAGCTCATTTATGCATATGCAAAGATTGATAGGCTTAGTGACATTGAAGAGTTCATTCTGATGCCAAATGTTGCTAATTTGCAAAGTGTTGGAGGCCGGTTCGTTTTGGGAGGTAGCTGCACAAAGAAATGTATATCCAGATGCTGTGAAGGAGAATAACTGTTGTTACTGGCTCATTAATTTTCATGTCATGTCAGTTGGAACAGCCGTAACAACATTGTTTAGGACACTAGCTTGGTTTTGCAAACAGATGCCGGAATAAATATCGTGACTGGACGTAACCAAAGGAGCAGGGTCGCAGGTTCTTCTCTTGTTAGACAGTCAGTACATGAGCTGTTGCATGTATTCAGTTTCCCTTATTTTTCCACTGAAAATGGAAATTCAGGTTATTTTGTAGGTTGTGGGGAGCCTCTTAATCGATGGTTTCTCCAACCTTGTGTGGAACGAATGCATTTACTCTATTTGCTTGTTCCAAAATTGTTACATTTACACCCCAAATTTTGCTGATGATCTTCCAGTTTGTCTCTTAGCAATTCATTGGAGCCAGTAAATAGGCTCGATAATACTGATCAGCATGCCCACACCAGATCCGCCAACACCCGAGCTTGAGGTTCCAAAAGAACTTGTACAATCATCAACACTGCAAGAGAAGTAAACCAGCCTTCAAGCCAAACAAGTCGTGCCCTGTTGTACCATATGCGAGTTGCCTTCGGCAACGCACGCAAGCTGACTTAAGTTAAGCTGCAAATTAAATGAAAACCATATCAAAACTTATCATGCTACAATTCTCAAACCGTGACAAAAATAAATCCACGTCATGCTTAAATTACAAATGAACTGCAAAGTGAAAAATCAAAACGACATGAAAAGTGCACATGAGTCACGCACGGTTCACACAACACATCCAAAAAGCAAAACGCAACAATTTCTCATAAACGGAAAATGTGAAAATCGCTCACCTCTTCTATAAATTGGACCACTTCATTCACAATTCTTCAAGTTTGAAAATCCAGAAAACCTCTGCAGAAAACTCACCAATACTCATCTTCAAGCTTCAACCGAACTACCTCCATCAATTCCAAATTCACTGTTCTTCACCCAATTCAACTCTCCTTTCATTCACAACCTTTCCACACAAAATCTCGCCATACTTCAACTTCATTCAACGACAACAACAACAATTCGCATTCGAAAAAGTAGAAGGAAAAGATTAGAAGCTTACGAATCTTGATTTGAAGGTATATTGGATCGATCTGTTGTGTTTTCGATTCGAAGTTGTTGTTGAAGTTTTTCTGAAATCGATTACACTGTTGTGAAGAGCTCTTGTTCTCGATCCGTTCTGTGTGATCTTCATATCCCGTGGCGTTGATTTGATCTTGCTAGCTATGGTGTTAAACAATGTCGCGTGTGAAAACTGGGAGGAAGACGATGAAATGATTCAATTCATTTCTGTTTTCCAGTTTTTTTTATTGCTTTACCTTCGGCTGGGCCGTGAGGTTTTCACCACCATTTGTTTTTCTTTTAAAACCTCCCTCTCTCTTTTTTTTAAAAAGATTTTCTTTCAATTCTCTTTTAATAATTTTTCTAATATTTGTTTTTCTTTTAAAATAATTTCTTAAAATAGATTTTGTTTTGGATCTTGAATTTTGATAAGATCTCATCAATATCAATGGACTTTGGGTGTCGATTTTATCGACCAAGAGAGGTGATTGATATTGATGATGATTTAATCGATTTAAGATTTAAATTGTGGTTTCTTTTTTAAAGTTCTCTTTCTTCTTCTTTTTTTTTTGATCGATGAAATCTATGGATCATAGATTGTTGATTATCAAGGTTGTTTAATCTTCATTATTTCAAATCTATGGACGAATAATCATTGAGATAATTCTCCGTATTTTAGAATTGTGATAGATTACCTTTGATTAATTGATGGAATATCTTGATTATGATGAGATCACTACCTTTTTTCTTTTTGTGTGACATGTTTTAGGAGAGTGATTTACATATCACTTCTCTAACATGTGTTAACACTAACATTATTATTGACCGGCCTCAGATAGTCGTGGTTTCTACATAAACCCGATTACGATTGTTTAACATAGCGCTAAAGTGTCCCATAATCGAAAAATGATCATTCGTGGCTCAAACTTATGTTTGAAAGTCCAAGTATGGTTGGTTGCTTGTCTTAAGTCCACTACCTATGAAAGTCATTGTTAGGAGGCTTTGATTCTATCAATCCTCTAATGAGTTTTCGTTAACCTTGGTCTAAATGCAAGAATTAACCATCATTGATCATATGTTCTAACCGCTAATTACTAATTCACTAACAATATCCTTGTATAATTTTGTTTATATTCTCTTCTTACTCCTTATTTATTTACTTTTATACTTCATTATTATCATTTCATATCATATCTTTGTTTATTTTTATGTCATTTCTCTTTTGTCTACTTGGACCATATCTTGTTTAAAACACTAATAAAGGATAACAAAAAATCTCTAAAAAACTTGGTGCTATTAACTTTGTGGTTATGCTCTTGGACTACTCTTAGACTTTTGACTTCATGGACCTTTGAACTTAGAATTAGGACTCTCATCCTATGCTTGGAGTGTTGTGGATCTTAGCCTTTATTTGACTCGCTCATTAGCTTATGCTTTAAATTGGATGTAATTCTTTTTGCTTGCTATGGAGTGTGCTACAAGTCGGTTAGATCTTTCGTATCCCTGGCTTTTATTTTGGTTTTTAGGATAGTCACTTCATCTTCTCCTCTTCTTAAATTTTCAAAACTTTCTCCCTCTTTCAAAACCTTCTTGGTTTCAAACTTCAAAACCGCTTTCGCAATAAAACCTTGACTTTCGTCAAGTGATTTTCAAACTTAGTTCTTCTTAATAAAAGTCAATCAATGTTAATCATGCTTTGACCAATTTCAAAATACATAAAAAAAATACAAAAAACTCATCAACTCTTTTTGTGCCTTTATGCACTTTTTTTTTCACTTTAAAAGTTTTCATAAAGTTTAGACATGAGTCATTTCCATAGTTGAGATATAATTCTCCTATTCCCCACAATATTAACATTTTTACATTTTTCACTTTGATGTTGAGTGATAGTCTTGTTGATAATCCAAGCAAATCCTCCATCTTTATGTGATGCAAATGTTGTCTTAATACTTGTGGGCGACTAGTCGTAGTTTTCTCCTTAAAATGACGACTTGTCTTTACATCTAAAATCAATCAAAACCAACAAAATTTTGTTATTTGTACCACGAACTACGAGGTTTTGATCCTATATTGCACTTTGTGGGTACGTAGGCATGAGGTGTTAAGTCTCTCCAAACACAAAAATCTAAAAAAATAATTCTCTTCTCATCTCCCCAATCTCTTTTCAAACAAACCATTTTCAAACCAAAAAACATAAATATTTCAAAGCGCTCCTATAGAGTACTATAGACGTTTTGGGTGCTAACACCTTCCCATTGCGTAACCAACCCCCTTACCCCGATCTCTGTTTCTTGTTCTTGTTTTAGAACTCTTTGGTTTTGTTCTCTCTTTTTCCTTTCCTTTTTGGATAAAATAAAAGTGCGGTGGCGACTCTTGTTTTTCGAGTTAAGTTAATTAATAGCTTATACTCACAATTTTTACCGCTACAGAAAAGTGGCGACTCTGCTGGGGACATTTAGGTTCCTAGTGGGTTTCACCTACTTTGATTTATTTATCGTTTTTTGTTTGACTTATTTGTTATTGCTTATTCTGTTTTGGTGCCTGGTAATCTGTGTGGTGAGATAAGTCCTATACCCGGACTTGAGTGCACTTATGATAGGAGGGTGGTATAGTCTTGTTGGCTTACGTGGAGTAGTCCTTACTAAGCTGACTTGAGATCCCCCGCTCGGTGGAGGCCCCTTTGGAATTACTGATGTCTTACGAGTAGTCGTAATTGATATTACTTTTTTCGACTGGGATCCTGAGAAACTGAGGACCTTAGAGCCCTTTAACCCATCTTGGCCTTATTAGGATGTGGTGCGGTGGCTATTCAGGTGTAGACTTGAATTAGTCGTTACGCGATACCACACTCAGACGAGTTTCTCTTAAAAATATTATTGGCCGACGAGTAGTCGTTTAAGCCGATAATATCCAAAAGATGGAATTACGACTCTGGGAGCTTTTTAGAACCTTTTTCTACAGGTGATGATATAACCATAGTACATACCATTGTGGGTTGGTTAATTCTTACCTTTGGCTCCATGCTCGTGCCGAACCTTTGAACCTCTGTGTTTTGTATGTCTTGTTTGTGGGTGTTGCATCTTGCACTCATGCATTCACGAGCATTGTGTTTCAGTCGGTTTTTAAGGATCTCTGAGATTTTCTTTTGCAAACTTCGCAGATATTGTTGATTATGGACATTGGAAGGAGAAACAATCAGAAGTACAATTTTCGGGCTCCTGATCTTACAGAGTTGAGAAAGCTAGTGTCCTTGGTAGATGATCGTTCAGGCTTCTTATCTCGTTATGGGAGACTTTTATTTGTTCTTTCTACCAACATTGAAGACGAAATTCTGAATACCCTTATGCAGTTCTATGATCCTATTTACCGATGCTTTACTTTTCCCGATTATCAGCTCATGCCGACCTTGGAAGAATATGCTTATTTGTTGGGTGTACCGGTTTCTGATAAGGTTCCGTATACTGGTTTGGAGGAAGCTCTTAAGCCTCAAGATATTGCTGCAGCTACCCATTTGACGAAATCGGATATTGATGCAAATCTAAAGACTAAGGGAGGCCTCAAGGGTTTGACTTCTAAGTTCTTGATTGAGAAGGCCACTTTATTTGGTGACATTGGTCGCACATTGGCGTTTGAGGCTATATTTGCTTTGCTCATCTACGGACTAGTTTTGTTTCCTAATGTTGATAATTTTGTGGATGTTAATTCTATTAGGATTTTCTTGATTGGGAACCCTGTTCCAACTTTTCTTGGTGACACTTATTTCTCCATCCATAGTAGGACTTCTAAGGGAAACAATAGCATTGTTTGCTGTCTACCTCTGCTGTATAATTGGTTCGTTTCACACTTACCCCAGACATCTGTTTTTAGGAAAAACAAGGATTGTTTAAGGTGGTCTCAAAGGATTATGTCTCTTAAGCATGCTGATATCACTTGGTCTTCTTCGGTTTATGACAATGTCCAGATTATTGATAGTTGTGGAGAATTCGCCAATGTTTCTCTTGTTGGAATACAAGGTGGAATTAACTACAACTCGAGTCTAGATCGCCGTCAGCTGTGTTATATGTTGAAGGATAGGCCTAAAAATATTTTATTAGAGGGTTTATTCTTTCAAGGAGGGAATGATTCTCTTGGTTTGAGAAGAAGAATGGCTCATGCTTGGACTAAGATTCACAGGTTGGATAGAGGGGAGCTTGGAAGACAAGTTTGCATTGCCTTGGAACCTTACACATTTTGGGTGAAGAAGAGGGCTATGGAGCTTAAGATGCCTTATCCTATTGAGAAACCCCTGACTACAGTGATCTCTACGTCACTCCCTGTTTCTTCTGATGATGTGAAGACTCTTCAAGATGCTTTGGCTAAGATGAAGGAAGAGAAAGAGATGTGGGAAAGTAAGTTTCAAGCTTCTGACAAAGAGAAAATGGAATTGCAAAAACAAATAAAAGAGAAAGATGACTTGATAGAGTTACTTGAGCGGCGCGCTGCAAAGAGGCATGCAGAGGATTTATTTCCCTCTACTACTTCATCATCACATCCTCCTACTTCTGGTGCTTGGAAGGGTATTGTGGATCAGCTTGTGCTAGAGAAGATCACCATGAAGCACAACTATGAGAAAGAGATTAAGAGACTCCAAAGGAAGTATCAGCTCGAATCGTCATCAGATGTTCCTTAGGACCTAGCTTTTTCTTATTTTGATATTATTGTATCTTGTACTTCCAAGTGTAACTCTTTCCAATATTCAATGAAATGAGATGTTTATCAGTATTTCAAAAAGTGTTATTTCTTTATGATGTTTGTAATTGCTTTATATCTTAAAGATCCTTGAAAACAAATTGAAACATTTGCATCTTGCATTTGCATTCGCATCATTGTGCATTTTGTTGTTCCTTTTCCAGGTGTCTGATGTGTTTCTTTTGGTCTTCATTCAGTCAAGCTGTCGCATCACTACAACACTCGGGCTAACTCCAAGAAGAAGATGGATCATTTACCGCAAGAGAATCACGAGCTCCGTGAAGAGGTGACAACCCTTAAGGATAGTTTGGAAAGACTGACTGCCGCAATGGAAGCTCTGGTGGCTGCTCAGAATCAGCCACCAATACCTCATCCTTCTCCTGTCCAAAGAACTGTGATTTTTGAGATCGGATCATCGCCCATTTCTGTGGCCCTGATTAATGCTTCTCAATATCATATGCCTGCTGGTTTTCCTTGGGGAATGCCTTTCAATTATGTGCCAGAGGGATATCAACCTCCTATTTCTGAAGGTCCAAGAGTGTCTGCTGTCATGGCTGTACCACCTCCTGTGGTTAATGTTGTTCCTAATGCTGAAATTCCGGTTGTTCCTACCGTCATACCTGTGCCACCGCCTGTAACTCACGTTATGCCTTATACTGAAGAACAAATTTTCCACACTGCTCCGAGCGAGATTTTGGATGTTATGGATCAAATAGATGACTTTCAAGATCAGTTTGCTGAAATGCAGAGAGAAATCAGGGCTTTAAGGGGAAAGGAGTTATTTGGAAAGAATGCTCATGAGCTTTGTCTTGTTCCAAATGTGAAGATTCCCGCCAAGTTAAAAGTTCCGGATTTTGAGAAATACAAAGGGAACACTTGTCCGCAAAGTCATTTGATTATGTATGCTAGAAAGATGTCTACCTATACTGACAACCATCAGTTGTTGATCCACTATTTTCAAGATAGTCTTATTGGTGTTGCGCTAAAGTGGTATATGGGACTCGATAGTACGCAAATCAAGATGTTCAATGATCTCTGTGAAGCTTTTGTTCGTCAGTATAAGTATAATCTTGATATGGCGCCGAACCGTGATCAGCTCCGCGCAATGTCTCAAAAAGAGAAAGAAACGTTTAAAGAATATGCGCAGAGATGACGTGAGATTGCAGCTCAGATAAGCCCTCCGCTTGAAGAGAAAGAAATGACCAAGATTTTTCTGAAGACTCTGGGTCCATTTTACTATGAAAGGATGGTTGCGAGCGCTCCTAGTGATTTCACGGAAATGGTTAATATGGGATTAAGATTAGAGGAAGCTGTCCGTGAGGGACGTCTGATAAAAGAAGGAAATTCTGGAAGTACGAAAAAGCCTGGTGTTGGGTTCCCTAAGAAAAAAGATGGAGAAACTAATGCTATATCTCAAGAGAGGTCTAGAAGACGCAGGGTTGTGAACAACAATGGTAGTCGTCATCAGCAACAAATAGCATCTGTTACGCCTGTTATCAGTGACACCCCTACCGCTCAAGCTACTTCAAGTTATCAATCACGTTTCCAACAGAAGACAACTCAACAAGGTTGTACACAGAGGAAAACACAATTTGATCCCATTCTAATGACGTATACTAAGCTATTTCCGGCTTTAATAAAGAAGAATTTGGTTCAACCTCGTGATCCGCCGGCTGTTCCAACTGAAATTTCATGGTGGTATAAGCCAGATGCTCATTGCGCATTTCATCAAGGTGCCCCTGGACATGATATTGAAAATTGCTTTCCTCTGAAACATGAAGTTGCAAAGCTCGTAAAAAATGGTATTCTGTCTTTTGAAGATACCAACCCTAATGTGCAATCAAATTTGTTGCCTAATCATGGTAATGCAACTGTCAATATGGTATATGGTTGTCCTGGCACATACCGTATTTTCAATATTCGCTGGATTCGGAGGTCGCTTGTTGAAATGCATGCTACTTTGAGTGAGTTCCATGATATTGAGCATGATTATGCCGCCTGTTGTATTTGTTCTGTGAACCCTCGTGGGTGTGTGATTGTAAAAAGGGACTTACAAAAGATGATTGACGAGAATTTGATTCAGGTTACTGCAAACAGAAATGAAGTTGAGAACAAGGTGAATGTCATAGTCCCATGTTTCAATATTCCTGAGCGAGTTGTAATTTCTTACAATAGTCAGAAATCTGCTGTGACGCCTTTGGTTATCCGTTTTCCTGGCCCGACACCGTGTGAATCCGATAAAGCCGTTCCCTACAAATACAATGCTACTATGTTGGAGGATGGAAAAGAGGTTCCCATTCCTTCTCTTCCCTCAGTTGTGACTATTGCTGATGTTGGACGTGTTACCAGAAGTGGTCGAGTATTTGCTAATGTGCCCTCAAAGACAAGTGAAAATACTGTGGGTAAGCAAATTCAGTTGAAGACTTCTGTGGAGTCTGGTCAATCAAGTGATGTAAATCAGAAGTCAGATAATGATGAGGTATTGAAATTGATCAAGAAGAGTGAATATAATGTGGTGGATAAACTGTTACATACACCGTCAAAAATATCTGTTTTATCTCTGTTAATGAGCTCTGAGGCTCATCGTGAATCATTGCAGAAAATATTGGAACAAGCTTATGTAGATCATGATGTGACTGTTAACCAGTTTGATAGTATTGTTGCCAATACCACTGCATGTAATAATCTGAGTTTTTGTGATGAAGAGTTGACTGAGCATGGAAGAAATTATAATTTGGCTCTCCATATTTCCATGAATTTCCAGGAAGACGCTCTATCCAATGTCCTGGTTGATACTGGGTCATTGTTGAATGTGATGCCAAAATCTACTTTGTCCAGATTATCTTATCAAGGTACTCCTATGAGGTTCAGTGGGGTCATTGTGAAAGCCTTTGATGGATCGAGGAAAACCGTGATTGGAGAGGTTGATCTCCCTATTAAGATAGGTCCGTGTTTTTTCCAGATTACTTTTCAAGTCATGGATATTCGTCCTGCTTACAGTTGTCTTCTAGGATGCCCATGGATCTATGAAGCTGAAGCTGTTACTTCGACACTGCACCAAAAGTTAAAATTCATGCAGAATGGTAAACTTGTTGGTGTTGGTGGAGAACAAGCTATGTTAGTAAGCAGTTTGTCGTCTTTTTCTTATATCGATGCGGAAGAGGATATTGGAACTCTGTTTCAGGCTCTTTCTATGGTTGATAAAGTTGTTAAGAAGGATGGGGTGTCCATGTCTTCTCTAAAAGATGCACAACATGTAGTGGATAATGGCCAAGCAGATGGATGGGGCCGAATCATTGAAGTTGCTGAGAAAAAAGATAGAGCTGGTTTGGGTTTTACATCTAGTTCAACCCGAAAAGAGCTGAAGAGTATTCATGAAGTTTTTCAAAGTGCTGGGTTCATCCATTGCAAAGATCATTCTACAGCTGCAATTCTTGAAGATAACCAAGAGGAAAAAATGCCCAACTTTGTGACACGTGGATTGATATGCCAGAATTGGATCGCTGTTGACGTTCCTACTGTTGTTCATGTTTCAAAGTAATTTGTTTTTGTTTCTTTCAAAAATCCTTTCACTCTGCCCAAGGGGAAAGTGAATTTGTGAGGGCTTTGTTTCAACTTTTATCATCATCAATAAAATGTTTTTCTGTTTATCCATATGTTGTTTTCCTTTTTTTGCTTTATTTCTGAAAAATGGTAACATAAAAAACCGAAAAAAGTATAATAATGTCATAATCACTCTTATCTTCATAATATTTTCATTTTTTGTTCATATTCTAAAATCAAACATAAATCATTGTGCAGATTGATTGTTAAACCCATTGGAAACAATGACCATATGCCCTCTCCCAACTTTGAGTTCCCTGTGTTTGAAGCGGAAGAGGAGGATATTAAAGAAATCCCTGATGAGATTTCTCGATTGCTTGAGCACGAGGAAAAGGCCATTCAGCCTCATGAAGAGCTGGTGGAATTGGTTAATCTGGGTTTCGATGATGATAAGAAAGAAGTTAAGATTGGGGCACTGCTTCAGTCAGATGTTAAGAAGAGGATGGTAGAGCTTCTTAGAGAATATGTTGACGTGTTTGCTTGGTCCTATCAAGACATGCATGGTCTTGATACTGGTATTGTGGAGCACCATTTGCCATTAAAGCCTGAATGTTCACCCGTGAAGCAAAAATTGAGAAGAACTCATCCTGACATGGTCGTGAAGATTAAAGAAGAGGTTCAAAAGCAGATTGATGTTGGTTTTCTTGTGACCGCTGAATATCCTCAATGGGTGGCCAATATTGTGCCTGTTCCAAAGAAAGACGGAAAAGTACGAATGTGCGTTGACTATAGAGATTTGAATAAAGCAAGCCCAAAAGATGATTTTCCACTATCACACATTGATTTGTTGGTAGATAATACTGCTAAGTTCAATATCTTTTCATTTATGGATGGATTTTCCGGTTATAATCAAATAAAGATGGCACCTGAGGATATGGAAAAAACAACATTCATTACACCCTGGAGAACATTCTGTTACAGAGTGATGCCCTTCGGTTTAAAAAATGCTGGTGCAACGTACCAGAGAGCTATGACCACTCTGTTCCATGATATGATGCATAAAGAAATTGAGGTCTATGTGGATGATATGATTTGTAAGTCGAAGACTGAAGAAGATCATATTGAATATTTATTGAAGTTGTTTCAACGTTTGAGAAAGTTTAAGCTCCGTCTGAATCCTAATAAATGCACTTTTGGTGTTCGTTCTGGAAAATTGTTAGGCTTTATTGTCAGTCAGAAAGGCATTGAAGTAGATCCTGGTAAAGTTAAAGCTATCCAGGAGATGCTTGCACCCAAAACAGAAAAACAAGTAAGAGGATTCTTGGGACGTTTGAACTATATCTCCCGATTTATATCCAATATGACTGCCACATGTGCACCAATTTTCAAACTTCTCCGCAAAGATCAGGGTTGTGTCTGGACAGAAGACTGTCAGAAAGCTTTCGAAAGAATTAAAGAGTATCTGCTTGAACCTCCTATTTTGTCTCCTCCCGTAGAAGGAAGACCTTTGATCATGTATTTGACCGTGCTAGAAGAGTCTATGGGTTGTGTTCTGGGTCAACAAGATGAATCCGGAGAAAAGAATTTGCCATTTATTATTTGAGCAAGAAGTTCACTGATTGTGAGTATCGATACACGATGCTTGAAAAGACATATTGTGCTCTAGCTTGGGCTGCCAAGCGCCTCCGCCAGTATATGTTGAATTGTACAACTTGGTTGATATCTAAAATGGATCCAATCAAGTATATCTTTGAAAAACCTGATTTAACTGGGAGGATTGCTCGTTGGCAAATGTTGTTATCAAAATATGATACCGAGTACCGAACTCAAAAGGAGATAAATGGAAGTGTTTTGGCTGATCATTTGGCACACCAGCTATCGCGGTGAAAATCGGATGCCAAACTATTGATTAGTTTGAATCTTTAATTCATTTTGCAACCGAACTTTGATTTGTCCAAAGGAAGGGATAAAGATCGAAATACCCACAATGCAATGCGAATGCAAGGTTTAGAGAGTTTTAGGTTCGGGGGTTGGTTAAACTTAGGGAAGGTGCTAGCATCCTAAGTTTCTGTAGTATCCTACAGGAACCTCTTGTTTTATGTTTGTTTATTGCTATGGTTATCTGCTTAAGGGTTGAAAGACCTAGGGGTTTATTTCTAAGTATACTCGATAAGATGTAGCATCTTATGCCTACATATCCTTACGGGAGTGGAATCAGAGTATTTTGTAGTTCTCCTAAAAGTTTTGAGGAGTTCTTTGACTGTGGTCAAAGTTCCTACGGGTTTAGGGTAGTTGATTGATTGATTTTAGGAGAAGAGACGCGTTATCATTTTAAGGGAGATTTAACCGCCACAAATTGTAGAAAAATGGTCTTTGCATCGTCTTAAGAGAAGGGCTCAAGTACTCGGATAAGGATCGACGAGGTACGCCTCTATCTCTCTTAAGGCAAAGTTCCTAAGAATTGATTGTATTGATGTGGGGTGGAGATTCTATCTCGCTTAAGATGATTTGGCATCTTTCTCTAATGTTTGAATATTTGTATGACTTGTTTAATGTGTTTTGTTTCTATGTTGTAAAGATAAAGACGAAGGTCCTCCTATGGGGTAGGATCTATCCTAGAGATCAACTTGAATGGGATCAAGGATCATGGGGAATATGATGCAAATGATGTGCACTACACACGATTGTTGAATCATGTGTAGGGTTTTCCTTTGGACGGAATGCAATGCGATAATAATAAATGACGGTAATGTAAATTACTGTAAGGTAAATTGCGGAAATAAAAGAACGAATAAGTAAAACCATACACACACATGAAAGCGCTAAGGTGTAGGTGAGTGAATGTGTCGTGAAGTGCACAGTTAGGTTATATTTTATGCTGTTGATTGATTTTAATTGGTTAAATTGAATTAGGTGAATTTATTAGTGAGGTTGATTTTAAGAGTTGCATTATAATTTGCGAATTGATTTTAGGAAAAATAGATTAATTGTTGAGATTGATTATAAAATTGGTTTTAGTTGAATTTGATTTTATGAAAATGCTAACGGTAAGGTTTAATAAAAGACTTGGAGTTGATTAGATGGGAAGAAAATAAATTGTTTTTCAAAAAAGGTTTAATTATTAGACAAAAGTTTTTAAATTAGGAAAGGGGTTATTTTGAAATTGTTTTAAATGTTAAATGAGTTTAAATAAAAGGGATTTTGGTTATTATATTATTAATTAATAAAAATAATATATTATAAAAGTTCCTTATCAAATAGGTTGTTATTATTAATAAATAAAAAGCTATTTAAAATAGGTTTTTTTTATTATTTTATACATCAATATATCATTATCTAATAAGAAGTTACCAAATTATTTTTAAAGTAAAATAAAACTCTAATATAGTGATTAATTAAAATGGTTAAAAAGTTTTAGTTATTTAAAAAACTGATTAGAGAAAAGATTATTAATTAACTAATTAATTTAAAAAAAAGGGTGATGATTAGGTTTAAAATAAATAAGTAAAAAAGAGATTAACGGTTAACGGGGTTAGTGGGTGTGTGTGGTTAGTGTGTTATTAGTGGTAATTACATCACATGCATAACAACAGAAAAAGAAAAACGGAAAGGAACACGGAAAGCCCCCCCCCCCCCCCCCCCCAAAATCGCGAAGGGAAACCCTAATCCCCAGTTTTCTCTCATCCGGTCTCCTCTCCCGTTCGTTTCCATCATTAATCCATCACCCTGCTATGATTCTGATCCCTTGTAAACCTGCAACATAAAAAAACGATCAGATGTTCAAGGATTGTTACGAACAGTGGAGTTTTACCAACGACTGGTGACGGCGGCGCCGGAGATGACGAAGGCGGGCGCTTCGCGAGTTTGGATCTGCGGTGGCTTGTGGAGGGTTTCAACTGTCAGAGAGATAAGTTTCTTCTTTCCAGCTTCTTGAGTTGTCTGAGTTCAGTTTTTCGGTAGTTTTAGGGTTTTCATGATTTTTCGCTGAGTTTCGAATTTCTTCCCAAAAAAAGTGCGTTCTTCGATTCAAATCCCCCTTTTTATAAGCGATTTTGGGCTTTGGATATTTAAAACTCTGATTGAAGTTTTGATTGCTTGTATTAGGACCTTCTATTCCTGTTTGGTCAAGATTTGAAAACTTTCCTCTCTCGCCCAATCTCGTTAAATGTCTGTTAATGTAATCTCAATTTGATATGTGAATCAAATTTGTCCACATTCAATGTTTGGGATTTGGATTGGGGTATCCAAATCTTCTTGTGGAATATTCCTGATTGACTTTGCTAATTTGAGATTTTGATTTGGCAGGTACAGGTAGCAATCATTTGGGCCAACTGATGAATAGAAGCCCAGAGGGGAATTCGTGCTCGATGTTTTAGAGAAACTTCACGAAAAACTGGTGCTGCAGGGTAACAATATAAGTGTACGTTGTTCTTTCCAAGCTCAGTTTCTACTCCTCCGGTTCGAACTGATATGTGTTTACCGTCTCGTGCAATGAATTGCTTCCTTATCAATTCCATTCATGCAGTTTCTTTCGTAATCATTGACAGGTTATTAATGGTCCTTACATCAAATATGCACTTCAATGATTCTCTTCTGTAATAAAGTGTCGTGGGATTTCAAGTTATGGTTGAAAAATTAATGTGTGATTGCAGATCCCTAGAGGTGCGGCGGCCTATCCGTTCATAGTCATCCATGAGGACAAACCACTCAGAGTAAACGTGCAAACCAAAAAAATGGTGAAATTGACTTCTCAGTGACCGAACAAAACCGTATGGGCGACTCCAATTATGTCAGGAAACCCTTTGAAGGTAGAGGCACCACTTCTGGCACCCTGTACATAACTGTTTGAACATCGTAAGAAAATATGAACCTCATTCTTGATTCAACCGACATCTCCCTCTTCTTCTACTGTTGTGATTAAGGTTATGCCTTAGAACTTTCTATTGACTTGGTTCTGATTCTCTTATCTTACAGTTGTTAATTAGATCGCTACTGTTGTGATATACGTTCCTGCACTGAAGGTTGATAGCGGGATACTCGTTGCAACTCCAATGAGATGCATACCAAAACATTTAGCAGCAAAACCTAACTCGGTTGTTGCATCCAAGTCATAAGGGTGTCAGTACTATGTTCAAGATGTCACTTTCTTCGACTTTACTGCGCGATGTTGAAGATTACCGTAGGATTTTAATAGTTTGAAATGGCACTTGCAGGAAAAACAACGGGACAAGGAGGAAGCAGCGATAGCAGGGTGCGAAAATCCGCAGCAGTAAACTAAGCAGAATTTGGTAGAAAACGCATCACCACTTGTCCTCTGATATTTGTGCTGATATTGCCCTTCATGTTCCTTCAAGGAATGATGATAATCTTGTGCTTTACTTTCTTGCAGGATCACAACGAGATATGAGCGTAACGCAAAAGGAAGTGGGTTACGGTGGGTATTGATCCGGAAGAGACTTCATGGTGGTCGTAGCTTCTAGAGACAAGAGGAAAGTAACAACAAAGCACCGATATAGCTACAATGTCTTCAGCAGCATCAAGAAGTTTAGTTAGACCGAGTTTTCTCTCTTATGCCCATTAGCAAACCAACTCTTGATTTCCGGTCTTAGGCATTGCCTTCATAATGAATAATCCTTAACTTATAAATTCTTTCAAAAATAAGGTAACATTTGATGACTATTGTTACCCTTAGATTTATGTGAGATGTTCTATGGCTTCCTGTCTGATTAACTTGATGACGCAGACTGTTTCCGGTTGCATAGGGACATAAGCTTGATGGCCCTGTTGTCTTCGGAAGTGTATTGTCCAGCCTACAATCTCCACGGCGAAAAATGTTACAGAGTGATTAGACAAAAGGCAACAAAGAGCCCAGCCAAGAATCAAGCAATGATGGAGGCCAATCCCGTGTTATTCTAGTCGTGAAACTATTGCTCATGTTGTGCCCAGCTCTGGTGTGAGTAGTCGTAATGAAGCATCGTTTGTGATGCTTCATAACTTGTATCCCTTCTTGTATTCTGAACAAAACGTCTCCTTGTAACACTCTTGAATTAAGGTTAATGGATAATATTATTATGAATTCATATATGGCCTTGTGATGGATTTTGTAAACCTTTTGGCGTATTTCGAATGCTTCGACTTAATTTGAATTCAAAGACTTCTACAATTAAATCCCATGTGCATTGGATGCTCGTTTTTTGAATTTTAGAAAGGTGCCTGGAGTCTTCGAAAGTAAAAACGTTATGACATGTAGTGGACTGCCCAATAGAGTCCATCCTAGTATACGCCTTTGGGAAGTAATCCCAATTTAACTTTCATGAATAAACATGAGTCTTGAGATCAACTGATGCACCTTTGAATGTTAGTGTCTGAAGCTCCCATAATTATGCTTGAATTACAACTCTTCTTATAAATTTCAACATTGGTATGTTTTAAATAGAACTCAAGGTGATTGAAAATGGTGCAATCCCTTAAATCCAAGTTACTCTCCTAGACCTTCTTATACTTGGCTTAATCTTGGAAACTCGGTGAACACAAGGCTATTTTTCTATCAGGAAAACTTGTATTGAATTTGAGCTAGATTTCGACATTTAATCCAAATTTATTAACCAAACATGAATCATAAACTTTAGCCTGTAAAATGAACTTTCTGTGGTCTTTACTGAAACTCCCGAGTTGTGCACCTTTAGATGAACTCCAATGTAACTTAAAGTTTAAACTTTGACTTGACAATATATTAGCCAAACCTCATTCGTGATTCGTATCCAATACTTTCTGTATTAACTCATCAACTGAACCAAACTCTCTCTCATAATGATGACTCATTCTTATGAAATCAGAAAAATAATGATGTAACTTGATATCGAACCATACCCTCCGGGGCAAACAATGAAACTCCTGAAAAAGCTTTGAGGAGACGACCAATAGAATAATCCCAGGATCTTTATAATCCAATGGTCACACCTTGGAGTACTTGACTGTAAGGATCTATGTTGCACCTGCACAAACTGGCCAGCCGTAATAAACATGCGTACAACAATAAAAGACAATACACAAAGAAAAAATGCACGATGGAGGCGGGATTTTGAGGTAAAAAATTAGGGTGCAACACTAGCCAATTGATGATTATCAACCTATTTGATTTGACTTTCCTGATGAGGATGTGATGTATCTAAAGGTTAAAGATTGTGAGGAACCATTACCTGAAGAAGGACCTGAGCCTGGATTCCGTTGGGGTTTGATTTTTGATGGAGCTGTTAATGAATATGGCAGAGGTATTGGTGCAATTATTGTTACTCCTCATGGTTCTCATATTCCTTTCACTGCAAGGTTGGTTTTCACTTGCACAAATAATGCGACTGAGTATGAAGCGTGTATTATGGGCTTGAAAGAAGCTATCGATTTAAGAATCAAGATCCTTGATGTGTATGAAGATTCAACTTTAGTTATTAATCAGATTAAAGGGAAGTGGGAGACACGTCAACCTGATTTGATTCCTTATCGTGATTATGCAAGAAGATTGTCAACTTTCTTCAATAAAGTTGAGTTTCACCATATACCAAGAGCATAGAATCGAATGGCAGATGCTTTAGCGACTTTATCCTCCATGATTGTGGTAAATCGTTGGAATGATGTGCCAAAGATTAATGTGATGCATCTTGATAGACCAACTCATGTGTTTGTAGTTGAAGAGGTTGTTGATGATAAACCATGGTATTATGATATTAAATGCTTTCTTCAGAATCAAGAGTACCCGCTTGGGGCATCCAAGAAGGATAAGAAAACTTTGAGAAGATTGGCTGGTAGTTTCTTCTTGAATGATGATGTGATGTATAAGAGAAATCATGACATGATCTTGCTCAGATGCGTGGATAGACACGAAGTAGATATGTTGATGAAAGAAATCCATGAAGAATCCTTTGGCACACATGCCAATGGACATGCGATGGCTAAGGAGATGTTAAGGCCAGGTTACTATTGGCTGACAATGGAATCTGACTGTTGTAAATATGTGAAAAAGTGCCATAAATGCCAGATTTATGCTGACAAGATTCATGTGCCTCCAACTCCTCTCAATGTTATCTCTTCTCCATGGCCTTTTTCAATGTGGGGCATTGATATGATTAGAATGATTGAGCCTAAAGCGTCGAACAGACACCGTTTCATATTGGTGGCTATTGACTATTTTACCAAATGGGTTGAAGCGGCATCATATGCAAATGTGACTAAGCAAGTAGTAGTCCGGTTTATCAAGAATCAAATCATCTGTCGGTATGGTGTTCTGAGAAAGATCTTCACTGATAATGGGTCGAATTTAAATAACAAGATGATGAAGGAATTATGTGATGAGTTTAAGATTGAGCATCATAATTCTTCTCCTTATAGACCCAAGATGAATGGGGCTGTTGAAGCTGCTAATAAGAACATTAAGAAGATTATTCAAAAGATGGTTATTACATACAAGGATTGGCATGATATGCTTCCTTTCACTCTTCATGGGTATCGTACATCCGTTCGCACTTCAACAGGGGCAACCCCTTTTTCTCTTGTTTATGGCATGGAAGCAGTGCTCCCGATAGAAGTTGAAATCCCTTCTATGAGAGTTTTGATGGAAACTGAATTGTCTGAGGCTGAATGATGTCAAAGTAGATACGACCAGTTGAATCTGATTGAAGAGAAAAGAATGACAGCCTTGTGTCATGGCCAATTATATCAACAAAGAATGAAGAAAGCATTTGATAATAAGGTTCGACCTCGTGTGTTCAGAGAAGGTGACCTCGTGCTTAAAAAGATCTCGACTTTTACTACCGATTCTAGAGGCAAGTGGACTCCTAATTATGAAGGCCCATATGTTGTTAAGAGAGCCTTCTCTGGCGGTGCATTAATTCTTACAACTATGGATGGAGAAGAGTTCACTCGTCCTATGAATGCCGATGCAGTCAAGAAATACTTCGCCTAAAAAAATAAAAGAACAGCTTGCTAAGTTGAAAACCTGAAAGGGCGGCTTAGGCAAAAAAAGAACGTCTCGGTGGATTGAAAACCCGAAAGGGAAGTCCAGGCAAAAATTAGAGACAAAACAAAAATAATCATCCCGGTAGATTGAAAACCCGAGAGGGCAATATAGGCAAAAGTTAGGGATCATGGCAAGTAACTGCATCTGGCCAGTCTTGATCGTTTGAAGCAACATTTCCTATCAAAGGTTTTACTTCAATTAGTCCCCGCTGAGGTCTCAAGCACAGTTGGAATTCAAAGTTGTTAGGGAGAATAATGGTCATTGTATTTCAATGTAGAACTTTCCATTGTACTTACCATTTTTCAAACTTTGTAATGATCCATGGAGTTACGCCATTTGCGGACTACCATTATATCAATAGAATTTGGGCCTTTGTCCCTTTATTTGCAATTATTATTTTGTTTCCGTTTATAGAAATTCATTTTATTTTTATGATGATTTTTAAACAAATGTGAATAATTGATTTAAACTTTGAAAATTATAAAAACATTTTTCTTTGATTTGTGAAAATAAAAGAAAGGATGTCAACAGTAATCCCAAGAATGATAGAATCTTGAAGCGAAAAGCTTAAGTGTCTTCCTCAGCAGGTTTCTTCCTTGCTTCTCTGGTAGAATTTATTGGCAGCTCCCCAGTAGAGTTGTGTTGATGTTTCCCCATTTGAGCTATATCGAGGTCTCTTCAGTGGAGTTTGCTGATATTCCCTTAGCAAAATTTTGTTTCTTTGGATAAACCAGACGAGTGTTGAACGGTTCTCAACAGCGAAGTCTTGATTCAAATGATGAATATGTTTTCTTCATTCAACCAGGTTATGATCGAACATTTGAAAAATTTGAAGACCACTTCTCCTTGATGTTATGGCCCATGCGGAGATTTGTCTTTGATGATTCCTAGCAGAGGTTATGCATATGTTGACATATTAGTCACCTGTCGGGTTTTCTCTCACCTTGTGTTTGGGTGTTGAGTTTTAAAATCCCCCACAGTTTGACTTTTTGCTATGATGTTAACTTCTTATTCCCCTTGCAGGGTTGGAAGATTTGTGTTGCTATGTTTTCTCCAACAGTTTTTTTTTCTCGAAGCGGAGTTCATATTGTTGTTCCCTCTTGTTGAATTATTGATGGTTGAAGATTGATCTTTGGGTTCTTCTCCCCAAGCAATATCTCCATTTCCTCAGCGAGGTTTGAGCTTTGTAGTAGAATTTATTTTCCTTTGATCGCTCTTGTGTATCTCTTGTAGGGTTTCTGTTGCTGATCCCCAGCACGATCTCCAATGATATTTCTAACTTGCGGAGATTAGCCGAGTATTTCAGTGGTGTTGTGATGTTTTGTTCACCCTCTGTTTGCCCTTTTTGTCTGTTTTATCAGCATATACATATTCATATGCATTGCATGCGCATTCATTTTTGTTGAGCATAACATGTTTTTGTTGCATTGTGCATCCTATTTTTTTATTGGTGTTTCCCTTTCCCCGGTGTTGTTATCCCGCGGAGTGCGTGTGTCCTCTCTTCATTAGAGTGTCGACCCCTAAGCAGAAAATACCTATCCTTTTTAATTCCCCACTGAGTTTATGCTTTGTGGAAGATGTTTGTTTATCTTTCTTCCCCAGCTTTTATCTGGATGGAATTATTCCCCAGTTGAGTTATTTCCTCATTGGGTCGAGTCTTGTTTGACCGTTTCTCTCCAGTTTATTCCTGGATCAAACTTTTGGTCTCCTGCAACAGTTACTTTGGTTTTCCCTGGGATGTGAAACCTGGATGATGAGAAGGTAGTTTTGAGGATTTATTTTCCTCGGCTGGAATCTGTTATTGATCCCCATCAGAAGATGAAGATTTGATTTCCCCAGTAGTGTTTTGATAACACTCTCTTGGTAATTACTTATGCAGCTTCATGTGGAAGCCTCTTTATTTGAGCAGCTTGTGTAATCTCCAGAAATTTACCTTCTCAATAAGTAACATTTCTCTGGTTCATCCTCAATAGAGAATTTTATTGTGAAATTCTCAACAGATGGTTGTCTCTTCATTTTGAGAAGTCTGTTGCATGATTTAACATGCTCGTATCTCTTTTAAAGATCCCCGACAGAGTTGTTGATATCTTTTTTCCAACAAATGGGTGTCTCTTTACTTGAGAAGTTTGTTGAGAGATTGGAGCTGCTCAGTAACAGATAGCTAATGATATATCTCTTTCTCCTACCCAGTGACAGGTAGTCGAGTATGTTTGTCCTACTCAGTGACAGGTAGTTGACCTTTATTTTCTTCTCCTACCCAGTGACATGTAGTCGAGTCTGTCCTACCCAGTAACAGGTAGTTGACATGTTGTTTACCCTATCCAATAACCGATAGTTGGTAACCCCTTTCATTCAAGTTTATTATTCTCGCTAAACTACTCAGTAACCAGTAGTTGGCGTTGCTTCTTTTCCTACCAAGTAGCAGGTAGTTGATTATATCTCAACGAGTGGATTACTTTTTACCCAGTAACTGGTAGTAAGTAATACATCTCTTTGTTTTATACCCAGTAACTGGTAGATAACAATTCTCTTGTGTTTTTTGCACTTATTTTCTGCTCAGTAACCAATAGAAAGTATTTTACCTATTCTCTTCGGTTCGAATATCTTTGCCCAGTAACTGGCAGTTGGTATCTCTTTCCCTGTTGAGTCATTTCCTTTCCTTTATCGGAATAGGATCTTGCTTTTTTTTGTTTTCCCCTGTGGAGTCTCTTTTCTTCTTTTTCTCCGGTGTTTATTTTTCTCCTGTGGCATTTTCTCCCCACGGTGGTCTTGTGTTTGCATACCATATCATTAGCATAATCATATCATTTTGTAGCCTCTTAGGGCCAAAAATTGGGTTTATTATTATATTTAAGTCTCTTCTATCTGGTCGAGACAAAGATGTCAATCTTCATATCTCCGGATAGAAGAATCTTAAATAGGGGCAACTGTAATACCCTAATTTTTACCCCTAAGATCCCACTTTTCATTTGCATCATTACATACGCAAACAAGATCTTACTTTATGGTTCTCACACCCCTGTTGTTTCTTACTTGCTTTATGTTTGTTTCTGTTTACTAACCTCTAACCAAAATACAAAAAATATTTTTGCAATTTTGCTTGTTTCTTCTTCTTCTCTGTGTGTTTAGGATTTTGCAAGGAGATTGATGGCAAGAACATTCATTCAAGTCTAGATCAGATGGAAGTTTGACCTCATCTTGGTCAAACTATCAAGAGTTTGCTTTACTTATAAGTTACCCGTGGTAGTGGGCTATTTTCTCAGGAAATGCGATTGTTCAAGGTCAAATTGTCTTGTGTTGAAGTCCATTGGTTTATCAAGCAGGGTTCTATGAGAAGTTTGGCCCAGAAACTCAGAGAATTATGTCAAAGATCAAAATTGAGGGCCGATGTGGTACATGAGTAATCATGTTCATTTTTATCAGAGGTGTGTGGAAAATAGTCAAGTTGGTGTTATAACGAAATCGAGAGTTCATACTACGAAGCCTTGACCAAAAGCTTTGCTCTAGCCAATACAAACTCCAACAACCTCATTTGGGAATCCATGTGCACACGTATGCTAATTGTGAATTTTTGATGAAACTTGTTAAATGGTTACTAATATGTCACGAAGACCCATAAATGTATTGGACAATTATCATCATGGATTTTTTGCGAAAAAACAAGGTTCCCTTGGAAGGCCCCAATACGTTTCTTGTGGTGAGAAAACATGTGTACTAATGATATTTTGTCAAATGATGGTTCTACATATGCTATTTTGTCCCTCTGGAAGATTGTATGTTGATTCTAATAGTTGGCAACGACTTATGTACCGTTTTATTGTACCAAAGCTAAGGACTATTTTGCAAGATGAATTCCGAGTGAGCAGGAAAAATGAGACTGAGGGCATATGCTGCTGCACAAGGGGTGCAGCCGGATAAAATTATATTCACAAATGTTGTAGCTGCAACATAAAAAGCCTTTTCACGACTTAAGCCTCGAAATACCGAAAGAAAACGACAGTGTCAAAAGCAAAAACGCATGGCACA
Source organism: Lathyrus sativus (assembly GCA_963859935.3). NCBI lineage: Eukaryota > Viridiplantae > Streptophyta > Magnoliopsida > Fabales > Fabaceae > Lathyrus > Lathyrus sativus. The sequence continues at coordinate 21,366,591 of OZ012741.1, forward strand.
TACAAGCTGGTGTCTACACATGAGCTTCAAAATAAAGGTTTCAAAGTGGAAAAGTTTCATCACAATATACTGGTATGAAATACGGAAAAAAAAACATAAAAATGCAGCACACAATCCGAAATAGTTGCTTTCATCGAACAGGCTCTTGCTAGGATATTTTGGTAGAGAATTGCTTTGGATTTGAGTTTAAGCCTTATGCTAAGAAGTTGTTGATGAATTCTCAGTTGAGGCACACGATCTTTTGTGAAGAGTTTGTTATAAAGGCGTCTTGTGAAGCTGAGAAAGCACATAGAGGACAGATGCGAGCTAGTGGCGATCTGTATTTTGCAGCATTGTTTGGAAACTGCTGTGTTGTTGGCTTTTGATTGGTGCGAATTCAACTGTAGTTGCTGCAAGATTTTTGCATGATACATTTGATGATGCTTTTCTCACTTGTGATTATATATTTGGGATATTTGAAGCTGAAGTTGTTGATTTAGTTAAAGAGGTTTCTAAACTGAGTCACTTAAGCTGGCTCGAGACAACAACACAACTAGCAGGTATGTGGAAGCCCTGCTGCATGGGGATTACGGGCTACAAATTGTTAGCCAGTTGCTGGTGGTCTATCATATCCTACTGGACTGTCCAAGCCTAAGCCTGATTTTATTAGCAACACACTACCCTTTTTCCTCTGCTGCTGCAAGCACAAATCAATTTTGGTGGAAAGCATGCGGTTGAATTTAGAGAATGTTGAAAATGCTGTTTTTTGGTGGATCCCATAATTTTGACGGGCCTGCAATTGGAGAAATGGCTGTAGAAGCACAGTTGTATGAGGAAGCATTTGCAATTTTCAAGAAGTTTAACTTGAATGTTTAAGCAATCAATGTGTTGATAATATATGTAGCAGCTGTTGAGTTTGCTTTCGGAGTTGAAGAAGATGCTGTTTGGAGTCAGTTTGCGAAGACTCGACTCAGGGATGGGTTTGTAAGAAATGCAATTGAGTCATTTATACGAGCAAATGATACTACACAATTTTTGGATGTTATCCGTGCTGCTGAAGATGCCAACGTTTACCATGACTTGACCAAATATTTGTTAATGGTAAGACAGAGGGCAAAAGAACCAAAGGTTGATGGCGAGCTCATTTATGCATATGCAAAGATTGATAGGCTTAGTGACATTGAAGAGTTCATTCTGATGCCAAATGTTGCTAATTTGAAAAGTGTTGGAGGCCGGTTCGGTTTGGGAGGTAGCTGCACAAAGAAATTTATATCCAGATGCTGTGAAGGAGAAAAACTGTTGTTACTGGCTCATTAATTTTCATGTCATGTCAGTTGGAACAACCGTAACAGCATTGTCTAGGACACTAGCTTGGTTTCGCAAACAGATGCCGAAATAGATATTGTGACTGGACGTAACCGAAGGAGCAGGGTCGCAGGTTCTTCTCTTGTTAGACAGTCAGTACATGAGCTGTTGCATGTATTCAGTTTCCCTTATTTTTCCACTGAAAATGGAAATTCAGGTTATTTTGTAGGCTGTGGGGAGCCTCTTAATCGATGGTTGCTCCAACCTTGTGTGGAACGAATGCATTTACTCTATTTGCTTGTTCCAGAATTGTTACATTTACACCCCAGATTTTGCTGATGATCTTCCAGTTTGTCTCTTAGCAATTCATTGGAGCCAGTAAATAGGCTCGATAATACTGATCAGCATGCCCACACCAGATCCACCAACACCCGAGCTTGAGGTTCCAAAAGAACTTGTACAATCATCAACACTGCAAGATAAGTAAACCAGCCTTCAAGCCAAACAAGTCGTGCTCTGTTGTACCATATGCGAGTTGCCTTCGGCAACGCACGCAAGCTGACTTAAGTTAAGCTGCAAATTAAATGAAAACCGTATCAAAACTTATCATGCTACAATTCTCAAACCGTGACAAAAATAAATCCACGTCATGCTTAAATTACAAATGAACTGCAAAGTGAAAAATCAAAACGGCATGAAAAGTGCACATGAGTCACGCACGGTTCACATAACACATCCAAAAAGAAAAACGCAGCAATTTCTCATAAACGGAAAATGTGAAAATCGCTCACCTCTTCTATAAATTGGACCACTTCATTCACAATTTCTCAAGCTTGAAAATCCAGAAAACCTCTGTAGAAAACTCACCAATACTCATCTTCAAGCTTCAACCGAACTACCTCCATCAATTCCAAATTCACGATTCTTCACCCAATTCAACTCTCCTTTCATTCACAACCTTTCCACACAAAATCTCTCCATACTTCAACTTCATTCAACGACAACAACAACAATTCGCATTCGAAAAAGTAGAAGGAAAAAATTAGAAGCTTACGAATCTTGATTTGAAGGTATATTGGATCGATCTGTTGTGTTTTCGATTCGAAGTTGTTGTTGAAGTTTTTCTGAAATCGATTGCACTGTTGTGAAGAGCTCTTGTTCTCGATCCGTTATGTGTGATCTTCATATCCCGTCGCGTTGATTTGATCTTGCTAGCTATGGCGTTAAACAATGTTGCGTGTGAAAACTGGGAGGAAGACGATGAAATGATTCAATTTATTTCTGTTTTCCAGTTTTTTTATTGCTTTACCTTGGGCTGGGCCGTGAGGTTTTCACCACCATTTGTTTTTCTTTTAAAACCTCCCTCTTTTTTTTTTTAAAGATTTTCTTTCAATTTTCTTTTAATAATTTTTCTAATATTTGTTTTTCTTTTAAAATAGATTTTGTTTTGGACCTTGAATTTTGATAAGATCTCATCAATATCAATGGACTTTGGGTGTCGATTTTATCCACCAAGAGAGGTGATTGATATTGATGATGATTTAATCGATTTAAGATTTAAATTGTGGTTTCTTTTTAAAAGTTCTCTTTCTTCTTTTTATTTTGATCGATGAAATCTATGGATCATAGATTGTTGATTATCAAGGTTGTTTAATCTTCATTATTTCAAATCTATGGACGAATAATTATTGAGATAATTCTCCGTACTTTAGAATAGTGATAGATTACCTTTAATTAATTGATGAAAAATCTTGATTATGATGAGATCACTACCTCTTTTCTTTTTGTGTGGCATGTTTTAGGAGAGTGATTTACATATCACTTCTCTAACATGTGTTAACACTAACATTATTATTGACCAGCCTCAGATAGTCGTGGTTTCTACATAAATCCGATTACGATTGCTTAACATAGCGCTAAAGTGTCCCATAATCGAAAAATGATCATTCGTGGCTCAAACTTATGTTTGAAAGTCCAAGTATGGTTGGTTGCTTGTCTTAAGTCCACTACCTATGAAAGTCATTATTAAGAGGCTTTGATTCTATCAATCCTCTAATGAGTTTTTGTTAACCTTGGTCTAAGTGCAAGAATTAACCATCATTGATCATATGTTCTAACCACTAATTACTAATTCACTAACAATATCCTTGTATAATTTTGTTTATATTCTCTTCTTACTCCTTATTTCTTTACTTTTATACTTCATTATTATCATTTCATATCATATCTTTGTTTATTTTTATGTCATTTCTCTTTTGTCCACTTGGACCATATCTTGTTTAAAACACTAATAAAGGATAACAAAAAATCTCTAAAAAACTTGGTGCTATTAACTTTGTGGTTATGCTCTTGGACTACTCTTAGACTTTGGACTTCATGGACCTTTGGACTTAGAATTAGGACTCTCATCCTATGCTTGGAGTGTTGTGGATCTTAGCCTTTATTTGGCTCGCTCATTAGCTTATGCTTTAAATCAGATGGAATTCTTTTTGCTTGCTATGGAGTGTGCTACAAGTCGGTTAGATCTTTCTTATCCCTGACTTTTATTTTGGTTTCTAGGATAGTCACTTCATCTTCTTCCCTTCTTAAATTTTCAAAACTTTCTCCCTCTTTCAAAACCTTCTTGGTTTCAAACTTCAAAACCGCTTTCGCAATAAAACCTTGACTTTCGTCAAGTGATTTTCAAACTTAGTTCTTCTTAATAAAAGTCAATCAATGTTAATCATGCTTTGACCAATTTCAAAAGACATAAAAAAATACAAAAAACTCATCAACTCTTTTTGTGCCTTTATGCACTTTTTTTCACTTTAAAACTTTTCATAAAGTTTAGACATGAGTCATTTCCATAGTTGAGATATAATTCTCCTATTCCCCACAGTATTAAGATTTTTACATTTTTTACTTTGATGTTGAGTGATAGTCTTGTTGATAATCCAAGCAAATCCTCCATCTTTATGTGATGCAAATGTTGTCTTAATACTTGTGGGCGACTAGTCGTAGTTTTCTCCTTAAAATGACGACTTGTCTTTACATCTAAAATCAATCAAAACCAACAAAATTTTGTTATTTGTACCACTAACTATGAGGTTTTGATCCTATATTGCACTTTGTGGGTACGTAGGCATGAGGCGTTAAGTCTCTCCAAACACAAAAATCTAAAAAAATAATTCTCTTCTCATCTCTCCAATATCTTTTCAAACAAACCATTTTCAAACCAAAAAGCGTAAATATTTCAAAGGGCTCCTATAGAGTACTATAGACGTTTTGGGTGCTAACACCTTCTCATTGCGTAACCAACCCCTTACCCCGATCTCTGTTTCTTGTTCTCATTTTAGAACTCTTTGGTTTTGTTCGCTCTTTTTCCTTTCCTTTTTGGATAAAATAAAAGTACGGGGGCGACTCTTGTTTTTCGAGTTAAGTTAATTAATAGCTTATACTCATAATTTTTACCGCTACAGAGTGGTATCCTTGAAGAGATTAGAGAGGGTCAGAGATCCAATTTGAGTTTGATAGATCGTCTCACGTTAATCAACCAAGGTAACATATGTGATTTTCGAGTTGATGAGAATGGTGTGATGAGGTCCAGAGATAGAGTTGTGTTTTTGATGTACCTAAGCTTAAGAAGAGTATTCTTAAGGAGGGTCACAAGAGTGGTTTGTGTATTCATCCTGATGCTACAAAGACGTACCAGGATTTGAGAAAGATGTTTTGGTGGCCTTGACTGAAGAAAAAGATTGCAAATTTTGTGTGTACGTGTCAAACTTGCCGGAAGTTAAGGATTGAGTATCAAAAGTGGTTGGGTTTGATGCAACCGTTGTCTATATCTAAGTGGAAATGAAACATCATTTTGATGGATTTTGTGTCTGAATTACCGATGACTGTGAATAATGGTGATACTATTTGGGTAATTGTGGATAGGTTGACGAAGTATGCTCATTTTATTCTGATGAGACTGGATTATCCGTTGGAGTGGTTGGAGAAGATGTATATCGAGAGGATTGTCAGTTTGCACAATATTTCATCCCATATTATATATGATAGAGATATGAGGTTTACATCGAGGTTCTGGGAGAGTTTGCGGATGACTATGGGTATGAAGTTGTATCTGAGTTTTTCTTATCAACCGTAGACAGATGGTCAGACTAGGAGGTCTATTCAGTCGCTAGAAGACTTGGTGAGGGCTTGTGTATTTTAAAAATAAGGTGCTTAATATAGATTTTTACCGTTGATTAAGTTTACCTACAACAATAGTTTCCATTCTAGTATTTGAATAACATCGTATGAGGAATGGTATCGTAGGAGGCATAAGACTCATTTGTGTTAGAATGAGTCAGGCGAGAGTGTTGTGCTAAGACCTAAGATTGTTCAACCGACGGCTAAGAAGGTCAAGATAATCCAAGAGGAGGAAATAACTTGAGTTCTAGGGGGAAGTCACGTGTTTTTTTTAGAGTTAACCCAGTAACCAGTGTTGGTCGAGCCTTGAAGTCTCCATAACTCACTCCGTGTTTCATCTATCCTTACTAGATTTTGCAGAAGACGGAAGGAGTAACCTATCAGATTACCTTAGTGAAGTTAGTGTGGGGAGGACCCGTTGGTAGAACGTAACTTGGGAACTTGAAGATGCAGATGAGGGATTCATACCCGAATCTGTTCACTTCAGGAAATTTTCGAGGGCGAAAATTGTTTAAGTGGGAAAAAGTTTTAACACCTCAATTTTATTAATTGTTTTATTTTGAATTATTGATGATTTATGATAATTTCTAGTATTTTATTTAATTATTAGATGTTTGTGTGATTTAAAATAAATTATCTGAATGTGTGTTGTTGGAGTGTGGTAGAATTAGTAGGGTGCAATGAGATGATAAAGTAACTTAGAAAATGATTATAATAATTAGAATTTTATTTATTATTATTGATAAAATAATAAATTGGAGAGAATATGAGTCTAGGCTAATTGTGGGATTTGAGGAGAGTTTGTGGTAAGAAAAGGGAAGTGTGAGTTCAATTGGGAAAAAATAATAATTAAGCAAAAGTAAGGAGGTTACTATACGTTTTAAAAATTGGGTGATAAACTAGGTTTTGGGAGATTTTGTCAGTACGTGAGATTGGAGAAAAAGAGGCAAAGAGGTAGAGCAAAAGCTTGAGGTTGAAAAAGAAGATCAAGGGCGTTTTCTGGAGATCAGGTAAGGGTGTGAACTTGTTTCAATAGTAAAGGGTATGATAGAAGGGTAGAATGGAGGAATTCTTAACCTCTTTAGGGTTGGGTGTTTTGATTCATAATTTTGAATTGGGATGCTTTGATTATTGTTATATGATGATTATATGATGAATTTTGTGTTCCTTATATGTGTGTATTTTTTCTGTTTGGATGATTGAACCTATATCCACCATTGTTGCAATTTCGAAGGTTTTAAGCATAATGTTAAAACAATGATTAGTGATTTAATTGGGTTTAAATTGTAAATTAACTTGTGATAATTAGAGTATTGCACGGGTTGTAATTTTATGAGCGTTTTCATTTTTACGAAATGGAAATCAGAGGTTCAGAAGGCCTCAAACAATGAAAAATGCAGAAAATTATGCATTATGTCTGTCACGACCGCGCTCAGTGCGAGAGTCTCTGTTTGTGTTTTTTGGTCGAAATTGTTTTGGCCATAACTTTTGATTCGTAAGTCCAAATTGAGCATCGTTTGAAGCGTTGGATAGTTGAAACGGAGGGATATAACTTTATTTCAGGGATAAAATAATTTTGGGAATCATTTCATGGACGTTTTTAGGGTTGAAGAAGATGAAAATTGTACTGAATTTTTTTAGAAAAACAACATTTTACTAACGCCTTTGTGCACAATTTTGATCATAACTTTCAACTCGTGAATCTTTTTAGGTTGGGGTTTGAAGCGTTAGAAAGTTGACACTCAAAGATATAACATGATGGTGATAGGTGAAATTGTTTGAGTATTATTCCTATGCTTACTGTGTTGGTGAAGTTTTTTTTCCATACATTTAGGTAATGAATTGTTGACATATCCCGATGATTTTGGTCATAAATTTTATTTTATTTGTCCAATTTTGATGTCTTTTGAAGTGTTAGAAAGTTATCGATTAAACCTATAACATGGTATTGTCTGTTGATATATTTGAATATTATTCACGTGGCTACTATGTTAATAAATATATTGGGTTATATGTTTGGGTAATGAATCCTTGCATTGTTGTAATATCATGGTGTGATAACTATGTTATAATGTTGATGACGTTAAGATGTTGATGAGTTGCTGTTGTTTGCTGATATTATTCCCATGGTAACATGAATTGGTTGTTGCATGATGAATGATGTGATGCATAAATGATAAGATGTGTGTGAGGATCCTTTCGGTGAATCTTGTTGTGTTAATGCATGTTATTTAAGAGTCATGCATATTGGTGTACATGCTTCAGTCCAATTTTAGTGAGCCTTGATCCTATGGTGATGGATTGCGTGCGAGTAGCTAATTCTTATTATGGGGGATTAGTGAAGTGTTACCTCTGCTGATGGTAATGAGTTTTGGTGAGCCTCAATCCCTTTGTGATGACTTGGATGTGAGTAGCTAATTCTAATTTTGGGGGTTTAGTGAAGCGTTACCTACAGTGATGGTAGCAATTTTGGTGTGCTCTGGTTCCAAAAGGGAATCAATCCTATGGTGAAGATCATGGAGTGAGATAAACTTAAGTGTTCATATTTGGTACCACATGCATGTCAAGTCGGTGTTAAGGGCATTACATAAGTGCTGCATTTGTATTGGTTGTTCTCAATGTGTTGTTGGATGAGATGTTGTTACATATTATGTTAATGATGATTAAGATGTGGTTTTGTAGGATGCTAATGATAATTGAGACTTTTCCGTGTATGACGTTGATTATGATTTATATGTGAGAATATGATATATTGTTGTGCATGATTATGTAGATGTTTTACTCTAGTCTTCACTCTATACCATTTATTGTTGAAATTAATTCTCACCCCTTCTGTTTGAATTTTGCCTTAACATGGTCATCGTGCAAATACTCAAAAGTAGCATTACTGAAGTAAGTGGAAGGTAGCTCTTGGAGTGGCTTCTAATAATTTGTCGCTTTCTTTAGTAGGGTCTTGCTCTGACCATGTAACATCGGGCTAGGAATGTTTGCTTTCACTTCTTATGTCATATTTATGTTGAAGCATTATAACTGATGTGGTTGTTGAGCTGATTTATTTAAAGTCTTTTATTTTTTTATGAAAGCTGAAGTTGATACTAAATGGTATGAGTGCAATATGGTGTTTAATTGCTTAAATTATGATTCTGCTACGATGATATTCTAAGTGAAGGTGAGCATGCGTTGACAGGTGTTTATGTGAAATTTATGACCCGTGTTACGAAGCACGATATGTTTGATGTGAGTGACACCCTTTGTGGCTGTAATTTTATTAAATTATGCATTAAAATTGTATGCGGGGTTTAGGGTGTTACAAAAATGATTATTGGAAAAAAGTGCGACGAGAATGGAAAGCTAACACTATGGTACCTATCGAGAGATATCCCCTTATGTCCTATTAGCTACCAGTAGGATGAAACCATCATTATGTGGCGGAGTATCAATGGCTACGCTCACAAGCATGCAAATTAGTGGAAGACCTAGATTAACAGGCATTTCCCAAGGAATTTTTAAAAATTTCTATCATTAATAACACAATTAGTCTTCTAAACAAGTCCATTGATAAGGAAATAAATTTTCCAATTTATTTAGACGACCATGATCAAATTCTATCTTCGACTTATATACCACCTTTAACATTCAACCTCGAACAACTTTTCCCTTACAAATACCACGCGTGAGGGACTATGGAATATCATGTTTTCACCCTCAGCCACTTAGCCCCTACAAGCCTCTTGCTTGAGAAATCGTGAGTTGTTATGTCAAAATTCTAGGCCCACTTTGATATCATTTGGTGTTGCCTAACAGTGACCCATTTCGCCCGCCACGTCAAACAAATATCACCACATTAATCCTAAACTCGCCACATCATTCAACATAACTGAATATGACTCATCCAACACCACTCGTCATTAGTGGGGTATCCTATGCGGCGCAAAAAATTCCAAGTCCCTTTGGCTAAAACACATTATCTGTATTAAAATAATGACTCATAAACCAAGTTGGTCTATAGAAAATATATATATATATATATATATATATATATATATATATATATATATATATATATATATATATATATATATATATATATATATATATATATATATATATATATATATATATATATGATTGAGTTCATAGGTAGAAAGTTCCACTTTCCCTCGCGAGTATTAGGCTCAACTAAGTTACAATTAATGTCGCAATCTCTAAGTAATATCGTCTTCTAAATAGAAAATCTAATAAAATAAAAAGGCTACAAGAAGATAATACACATGGTAGGGCTTTGTGAGGAGGTGAGGAAAAATGAGGTCTAAGAAGCAATTGAAATGATAAGATGACATGATTTCTATGTGAAAACAATTATTGGGAAAAAGGGAAATGAGAATGGAAAGGAAACACTATGGTGTTTATAAAGAGATATCCCTCAAGTAAGAGTAGCCATTAGTAGCATAAAACCATCATTAGTGTGATAAAATATCTATGGGTATGCTCACAAGCATGCAAATTTGCGGATAACCAAAATTAGAACTATTCTTTTCCGAGACAATTTTAACCATTCCTATCATTAATGACACACTTAATATTCTAAACAAGTCCATGGATAAGGGAATAGATCTTTCAATTTATTTTGACGACCATGATCAAATTCTATCTTCGTCCTAGAAATGGCATCCTCGTTACACCATCTTTAACATTCACCCGTGAACAACTTCGCCCTTACAAGTCTCATGTTGAAGGGACTATGAACTATTATGTTTTCACTCTGAACCACTTCGCCATTACAGACCTCGTGCTTGAGAAACTGTGAACTGTGTTTAATCCCCTAATTCAAAATAAAAACCATAATTACCAATAATTGGCGCATCAAATGGGTCGAATTACTAATTTCTTTTTTGCTCCTCAAGTTTCTCTTCAACCAGTCCCTCATATCTAAGCAGTTGGGGAAATTCAAAACCCTAGGGTTGCAAACAATGTTGCTTTTCCTAAGAATAAAGTTCAACAACAAGTTATTCCCCAACAAGTCGAACAACCCATACCCAGGGTAGTCGAAGGAGATTTAGGTCGAAATGGCTTAGAGGTAGTATTGTTCAATTGAACTAGGATGCATACCAAGTGGTTTGAAGAATCCTACTAAACCATATTGAGGTGGAAGGGATAACATAGCAAATGTGGTTGAATAAATATTAACCCAAAATGGTCTTAATTTTGGCCTTCATAAACCAAATTTTATTTCTACCTTGTCTGGGTATGTATTGCAGACTAAACTTCCAAGGGGTTGAAAAATCCCAAAATTCACTAAGTTTGTGGGCAATACTAGTGAATCTACTATCAAACATATTACTCGATGTCAATCAGAGGCGGGTGATTCGGCCAATAATGAAAATTTAAAAATGAAATACTTCCTAAACTCTTTAGCTAAAAGCGCTTTCACATGGTTTACCACCCTTCCTCCACACTCAATATATAATTGGAATCAACTAGAAAGAATATTCCATGAGAAGTTCTATATGGGTAAGTAAACAATTAGCCTAAAAATATTAGCCAACGTGAAGAGAAAATTCTCGGAATCAATAGATGAATATCTCAATAGGTTTAGGTTAATGAAGGTGAGATGTTTTTCTTAAGTTCCTGAACATGAGTCAGTTGAAATGGCTACAGGTGGCCTAGATTGTTTGATTAGGAAGAAGTTAAATACATAATACCTAAGGGATACGACCCAACTAGTAGATTGGGTTCGACAAGTCGAGCAGTTGAAGGCTGAGAAGGCTATAGCAAATCGACACCCTAGGAAAGAGAAAGTTGCTTATGTCGAGATACGAAAATGGTCAAGAGATTGACATAATTTTTAAATGTGTTAAAGAAAATGAGGTTAATATGGGATAATTAAAGTCATGGCTTCCATATGTTTGCAAGGTCTTAAGATCTTCAAATGGGAAAAATCTCCTAGAACTAAGTAAAAATGAAAAGTTTACTACTAAAACCTGTACATTTGACATGATTAAGTGTGACGGGATCTTTGATCTTCTATTTGTCAATGGTTAAATCATAGTGATGACGGGCCTAAAGACACCACGATTGGAACAAAAGAAGAAAATAGGTTTTTTTTTGCTGCAAATATCATAACTTTCATGGTCATAAAATATCGGGTTAAATATACAAACCCCCTGTAATAGTAGCGAGTTTTTCTTTTAACCCCTGTAAAATCTTTTTTTAATAACCCTTTATCTTATCTAGATTCCCCATTATTTTCCACCATGGCTTTTGCTTTTGAGTTTTCCTCGTGGCTAACATTTTTAGTGATAGCTTTGACACAAGCACAAAATGACAATATAACTTTGATACATTAGTACAAACACAAACTTAACATAGGTCTATTACAAATATTACTAGCTCAAAAATAAAACATAACTCAATAACAACTACTTAATCTATCATT